>OU795036.1:36196381-36796381 GCA_917208275.1 Patella pellucida
GCAATTTTCCTAGAACAGCGCCTTAACTACTCACGCCGCGTTGAACCTATACCCAAAAAACTTTGAGGATCGTAAAAAGCAATTTTAAGTGATTCGCATGTTTTTGTTTAGAGTTTTTGATACGTTTCGGTAATCAATACCTTCTACGGTGATTAAATCTCACATCCCTACTCTGTCAGAGAGTGATTTCTTACAAGCCCGTCCTGCTGTAAACCTACTATAAATTATTTAAAAATTATTGGGGGGGGGCAAACAGAGGGCATACCAGATTATTGGGGGGGGGGGGCAAATGCTCCCCATGCCCCCCCCCCTTGGCGCCGCCCCTGCATTTTGGTTAACTAAAAACATTTTAAGAATAATTGGTTATGTGGAAATTTGTTTTACGCAGTGAAAAGTGAAAAGCAACACATATTATATAAATAATAAATTAATTAAGTTCTAATAAATCTATAAAGTTAAGGCTATAGTATTAAACATATCATCTTATATACAGCAGATTGTGTAGATTTATGAAAAATAAATTTGATTACACAATGAAAGGCAACGCATTTACAGTTATAATAAAGAAGGTTTTGGCATTAAAAATATCGGCTCCAACCGAGTAGCCTATCATATACATAGAGAATCTCCTATGAGTGTTTTTTGATATCAAAAAATATCAACACAAGTTGATAAAGTAAAAAAAAAACGAGGCTCTGCCGAGTTTTTTTACTTTATCAACGAGTGTTGATATTTTTTGGTATCAAAAAACACGAGTTGGAGATTTTATTTATCACCCAATCCTTTCTTACATGCACAAATAAATAAATATAATTCTTTGGTATAGATTTCACTTTTATAGAACCTAATTACATTACAGCGTAGTGATACATCATTTTTTGAAAGCAGTTTAGCTATTGTATAGTCCTATATACTGACCCAGTTCTTTCCTTCAAGGTCAATTAAATAAAAGTAGTTTCCTTTTTTTTTATAAAAAAGTCACTCTTTACTTAAACAAAGTGGTTTCTTTAAAATAAAAGAAAGTAGTTCCTTTTTGATTGACCAATCAAATTTATGTAAAGCGATATCACCACTGTGTATATATCACAGTAGATTATGTAATTTATCACACAAGCGATATCTACTGTCAAATGTATTATTGGGTGATAAAACAGATTATATAGATTTGTGAAATTTTCAATACACATAATATTTCATATCTAATAAAATTAAATGAATGATTGATATATTAAAATACCGTGTTAATAGAATATTGTGTATGAGAACTTAGGCGTATATATGCGGCTTTATTAGAGGCGTAATGGGTGGGTAGGCAGAGTAGGTGGTGCTTGCAAAAACAAAAGAAATTGGAAATATTGTTGATAACAATCGAATCCGGTGGGATTCTCAGTAAGGGCATTGGAATATGTGTGACTGTGTGCGGCTTTAGTCCTCAGTTGGACTAGAAACCCGTTAACGACATACTTTCGTACGGCGGGTATCTAATTTCCTCACATTTCGATTTTAAAAGATTTGCAGTTTGCTACCATGTATGATCATAATTCCACATTTACCCCCGGATTAAAATTGTCAGGGGCCTCCGATCAACTGATTTCGTCCATCCGCCCCCAGGCGTGTTGTCAAAATAAATAGAGACGCTGTTTTGAGTTAACCAATAGGGCGTCGAGGATTTCACTAAAATGACGCCATGCCGCCTTCACCTCATTAAAGCTTCTTAGCGTGAAAACATTTTCACGTTCGCACTATGCGTACACAATACCCCCGCTGGGCTCTTGGCACACACCCATTGCGCCTGACAGCAACATCCCTACCACTCTCAACCATGTTGCTGTCATGATCTAGAAGGCCACACTAACACGGCGCCCCAACCCCATTATTACAATGATTTCACACTGATTAGTAGATTCTTGGCCTGTGGGGCAGACACTGAGCCTGATCTTAGGAGAGTTAAAACAATATTGCATGTCATGGATTATTAAAAGGTCCAATCCCGATAATATTTTGGAGAATAAAACTGCTTAATTTCGTGTGAAAACCGCTTTAAATCCTGTACATAATGGCCGAGCAACTAATTTAATATTTGTGATATGTTTTAAAACAACGTATACCCGACAGTCTTTATCTGGAAATGAAACCGGTGTCCATATCTGTATTATGCGGCATCTGGATAAACCCGACTTTTATTTTATAAAAACAATGTGTAGGTGAAATTTACCTTTCGTTATCAAGTACAGCACATGGGTCATTCATTATATAGACATCTAAAGGAACGAGAATAGATTAGCAGGTCACCCAACGAAAAAAATGACCAGAAATCTTAAAAGGGTTACGTGTCCAGATAAGCATTTTTGATGTTCACGTCCAAACAACTCAATATTTTGAGCTGAAATTTTGAGGCAAGGTAAATACACCATTCCTCTTTATTTTGGCGCTTAAATTTCATACGAACACAGACTTTTATTTTTGAGACTCTATTCAAATCGGGACAGTCCCTTTAATCGAACCATGTAATAAAACGCCTCTCAATTGTACAATCTTTGATAATAAGGTAACATGTTCTAAAGACGTAAAGATTGATAGATTATGTTTATTTATTAACAAGACAGCTGTTAGATAATATGATATATTAAAATCAATATTCCTTTCTACTGTTTGTATTGTTATAGATGTTATTTAATTAATTAAATGCTGTATCGACATCCTTTTTTATTGCTTAATTGCTACACAGAAAAATTTCAATAAAAGTTGAAATTAAACGACATCTAAGTTTGAGTTAGTATTAACTTTATTTTGAATAACCAAATTTAAGGACCCAATCTACTATTCATGTTATCTAAGGATAGAATAGTTACCACTTAGGACTTCCATAGTTTTATCGAATTAGGGCACGAGAGCCTCGTTTGTATTTCTGGCCTTGTTCCCGTTCCTGTCGTCTGCTACACCGGAGCGGTGGTAGATACACGATATCAGCTTAGCCACCATCCTCCCCACCTCCTCCTACATTATCTTATAATTACTGACGCGAGCTCAGTCTACTTGAATTACCGGGTAGTAAAGGGTAAATAATATTCAGGCGTTTGTACCCTCATCATATTCATTCATAAATAACTGGCTGGTTTGACTTAAGTTTCATTTACTATTCCTGAAGTATGATTTACAGCCTACTTGTAGTTTGGGGTAACTATATATGCATAAAATATGCATGCAACAAATTGTTCCATATGCATAGATACACGATGTTTCTATGGAGTACAAGAGATCACTCAATGGTATTTTGAAGATACATTTTGGCATTTAATTATGCGGTAGCTTAATTCTTTTCCCCTCAAAATATATTCAAATTATCTTTAACATTTTGGCTTAAAGTTTATCTGACAAAATTTACAACCCGAGCTTTCTTCATCCGAAGTTACAATCCTATAGCAACCATGGCCCCGGAATCAACTCCCCAGATTCCGCAGTTTGTCCTACTAACAACTGCCTCGGGCTCATGCCTTCAGCTTCTCTCAGAATCTGCCTCTTCAGTTTCGCAACGAAACTGCCATCAGTAGAAACCAACTTTCTACTGCCTAGCCATGCGTTGCCCCAGCTCGGTACGACCATAAGTGGACTCTTGTACCCCCTTATTGCCAAAGATGTTATTGTGATTTGGTATGTTATTTGTATAATTGTTAATATTTATTATATTATGTTGATACATGTATTTATCAAATCTGTTTCAATCAAATATGGGTTAATGTTAATTTGATGTTATTTAAATGTGTATTTTGGTGACTCTTCGGGCCCTTCCGTTTTTTGACAATTCTAGTAAATACCTGTTCCAAAATTTACTGCTCTCGGATTTTTGTCAGATTTTCTTTTCGTTAGTTCTATTGAGGAACCTTTGAAACAACGTAACATCTCATACCAAAGTATTTGGGGTTTTTTTCAAACTGCAGAGGAACACAATCGAATTTCAGAGTTACACATTAAACCTGAAGGTGCAATTTCATATTTTCTAAGAAAGTCAAAACATAATTATTTCTATGTCTTTGCCTTATTTGTTTTCTATTCCCCGCCATGAAATAGTTAGCTTTAAACCTTTGAATTTGAAAATTATATTTTTGCCAATTTCTCAACTGGCAATAGTGATTATAGGATTAATAGGAATTATTCTTTAACAAGTTAGGACTGTTTATAGATACCATCTATTTTAGGGCTTTATTTTAATACATTTTAAAAAAAATAACTTAAAAATATGAAACTGTAATTCTAATGTAAACATTGTAAACCCCATAATTTTCATTTCAGTCTCTTTGAAATATTGTAAACATCAAATAACAAAGTTTTTGTTTTTTTCACTTACACATCTTGTAAACACTGTACATACCAAGACAGTTTTGATCCAAATTCTTAATTAATCATGTGGATGGCCGATATCAAATTCAAGATTGTGCTTCAATTTTACGCAGATTGATTACCCTTTTCTGCTAGATGTCATCCTTGTGGGATTAGTGTTTAGGTGCCAGGCCCGTCTTATCGTAACCTCCCCTTCCTCCACTATTCGACTCTTTTGGTTTGGTGTTTGCTTTTGGCAGAATAGTGTTTAGATGCCGAGCCCGTCTGATCATGACTCCCTCTTATTCCACTATCTTTAAACTCTTTAATTTTGTGTTAAAATCCATTAAGATCCCCCACCTTAGGGCCGAGCAACTAACTTAATATATGTGATACGTTTTCAAACAACTTAAACCCACATTCTTCATCTTGAAATGGAGTCCGATGTCCCAAACTGTATTATGCGGTGATTTGATATCACCAGGTGAAATTTACCTTTTGTTATCAAATACAGCACATGGACCATTCACCGTGTAGACCTCTAAAGGAACGGGAATCGATTATCGGGTCACTTAACGAAAGAATTGACCCGAAATCTTAAAAAGGTTACGTGTCCGGATAAGCTGTTTTAACGCTCATGTCCAAACGACTCAATATTTTTAGCTGAAATTTTGAGTCAGAGTATATACACCAGTCTTCTACATTTTGGCGTTTAAATTTCATACATACTCGGACTTTTATTTTTTAGGCTCTGTTCTATTCGGGACAGTCCCTTTAACTATGTTAAATAAATTAAAGGAGATAAATTGAAATAACTAAACTAAAGTAAATAAATTAAAAAAAAGTCAATTTAAAAAAAAAATGTGTAAAATAAATAAATTAAAGTAAAAACAATAAATAACTTAAGAAAATTAGTAATAATAAAATAAAAATGAATAAATTAAAATAAAAATGAATAAATTAAAATAAAAAAGATAAATTTGTAGGATGGTTGGGCTTCCTTCGTGAGGACTTTTTACCTCAGCCATCCTACGTTGTAAAAATAAATTAAGAAAAAAACAAGTAAAAAAATAAAGAGATAAAAATAGATTTGTAGGACTTTTTTCGAGAGGACTTTTTTACTCAGCTATCCTACATCACTATTCTACCTAGTCCAACTGTGTACATTAGGTCGTGGATTTGTTCGTAGATTTTTAGTTTGAGATCTGGTTTCGGGAAGAGCAGGTTCTTAGTGTTAAATGGTATGTTGTTAGTTTCCATCATTCTCACTAGTTCCCGTCTCTCTTCCCTGTATACCCCGCAGTCTACCAGGACATGGTTGGTGGTACACTCTTCTCCGCATTCACATGCGTTGCCCCAGCTCGGTACGACCATAAGTGGACTCTTGTACCCCCTTATTGCCAAAGATGTTATTGTGATTTGGTATGTTATTTGTATAATTGTTAATATTTATTATATTATGTTGATACATGTATTTATCAAATCTGTTTCAATCAAATATGGGTTAATGTTAATTTGATGTTATTTAAATGTGTATTTTGGTGACTCTTCGGGCCCTTCCGTTTTTTGACAATTCTAGTAAATACCTGTTCCAAAATTTACTGCTCTCGGATTTTTGTCAGATTTTCTTTTCGTTAGTTCTATTGAGGAACCTTTGAAACAACGTAACATCTCATACCAAAGTATTTGGGGTTTTTTTCAAACTGCAGAGGAACACAATCGAATTTCAGAGTTACACATTAAACTTGAAGGTGCAATTTCATATTTTCTAAGAAAGTCAAAACATAATTATTTCTATGTCTTTGCCTTCTTTGTTTTCTATTCCCCGCCATGAAATAGTTAGCTTTAAACCTTTGAATTTGAAAATTATATTTTTGCCAATTTCTCAACTGGCAATAGTGATTATAGGATTAATAGGAATTATTCTTAAACAAGTTAGGACTGTTTATAGATACCATCTATTTTAGGGCTTTATTTTAATACATTTTAAAAAAAATAACTTAAAAATATGAAACTGTAATTCTAATGTAAACATTGTAAACCCCATAATTTTCATTTCAGTCTCTTTGAAATATTGTAAACATCAAATAACAAAGTTTTTGTTTTTTTCACTTACACATCTTGTAAACACTGTACATACCAAGACAGTTTTGATCCAAATTCTTAATTAATCATGTGGATGGCCGATATCAAATTCAAGATTGTGCTTCAATTTTACGCAGATTGATTACCCTTTTCTGCTAGATGTCATCCTTGTGGGATTAGTGTTTAGGTGCCAGGCCCGTCTTATCGTAACCTCCCCTTCCTCCACTATTCGACTCTTTTGGTTTGGTGTTTGCTTTTGGCAGAATAGTGTTTAGATGCCGAGCCCGTCTGATCATGACTCCCTCTTATTCCACTATCTTTAAACTCTTTAATTTTGTGTTAAAATCCATTAAGATCCCCCACCTTAGGGCCGAGCAACTAACTTAATATATGTGATACGTTTTCAAACAACTTAAACCCACATTCTTCATCTTGAAATGGAGTCCGATGTCCCAAACTGTATTATGCGGTGATTTGATATCACCAGGTGAAATTTACCTTTTGTTATCAAATACAGCACATGGACCATTCACCGTGTAGACCTCTAAAGGAACGGGAATCGATTATCGGGTCACTTAACGAAAGAATTGACCCGAAATCTTAAAAAGGTTACGTGTCCGGATAAGCTGTTTTAACGCTCATGTCTAAACGACTCAATATTTTTAGCTGAAATTTTGAGTCAGAGTATATACACCAGTCTTCTACATTTTGGCGTTTAAATTTCATACATACTCGGACTTTTATTTTTTAGGCTCTGTTCTATTCGGGACAGTCCCTTTAACTATGTTAAATAAATTAAAGGAGATAAATTGAAATAACTAAACTAAAGTAAATAAATTAAAAAAAGTCAATTTAAAAAAAAATGTGTAAAATAAATAAGTTAAAGTAAAAACAATAAATAACTTAAGAAAATTAGTAATAATAAAACAAAAATGAATAAATTAAAATAAAAAAGATAAATTTGTAGGATGGTTGGGCTTCCTTCGTGAGGACTTTTTACCTCAGCCATCCTACGTTGTAAAAATAAATTAAGAAAAAAACAAGTAAAAAAATAAAGAGAAAAATAGATTTGTAGGACTTTTTTCGAGAGGACTTTTTTACTCAGCTATCCTACATCACTATTCTACCTAGTCCAACTGTGTACATTAGGTCGTGGATTTGTTCGTAGATTTTTAGTTTGAGATCTGGTTTCGGGAAGAGCAGGTTCTTAGTGTTAAATGGTATGTTGTTAGTTTCCATCATTCTCACTAGTTCCCGTCTCTCTTCCCTGTATACCCCGCAGTCTACCAGGACATGGTTGGTGGTACACTCTTCTCCGCATTCACAGACGATGACTTGGTGTTTGTAGTCTCGCAGCAGCTCTCTCACCCTTAGTTTCGATATGAGTCTGCATATATTTCGTCTAGGGTGATAGATCGCTGTCTTGGTGTAGATCTCGTCATCCAGCCGGAATCTGTATGTCTCAAGTTCAACGAGATTTAATTCCCAGGTTGAATTGACCTGTCTTCTGACCATACTGTAGATTTCCGTGTTGCTGTAGTCTATGGTGCGGAGTGGTGCTGTGTAGTTCACAGAAGCTCTTCCCATTCCTCCATATGGTACTGTCATCGGCAAATTTAGCCAAGTCAGTTCTGGCATCGAGGTAGGACGATTTATGTATGTCATTGATCATGATATTAAAGAGAGTGGGACTGATAACCGACCCCTGAGGCGTGCCATTTTCTAATGTTTGCTCGGCACTCAGGGATCTGCCAACATTAAGCTGTATCCTTCTATCGCTCAGAAAGCTTTTGATCCACCGAAACATTATGCCCGTTATACCGAACGTCCTAACTTGAAGAGCAGCCCGTTGAACCAAACTAGACCGAAAGCCTTGGTCAGATCAACGACCACGGCATATAACAGGTTTCCCGAGAGAAATGCCTGCGACATGACTTGCTCTAGTGTAACCAAGTGGTCCATTGTTGATCGTCCTTTCCTGAACCCACTTTGATTTTCGTCTATCAGTCGGTTGCTCTCCAGATAGAACTGTAATCGGATATTAACCATTGTTTCCAAGGTTTTGCATAGTGTGGATGTCAAACTTACTGGTCGATATGACTCTACCTTTTTCTTCTCTTTCCCCGGTTTCAGTAGAGGGATGACGTTTGCTTTCCGCCATTCTTTAGGTACCTCTCCTGTCAGCCAGGATGTGTTGAAAACGTTTAGTAGCATCGTTTTGGCGTTTTTAGGTAGATGTCTGAACATGGAGGACTTTACTTTATCCTCACCAGCCGCACTATCCTTCTTGAGGGACAGATCCTTATTTCAAACTCCCTCAGAGAAGGGTGGGTTGATTGGGTCAGCCCCTTCATTAGATTCAATTACTAATGAAGGGTGCTGCGAGTAAAAGATTTCCTTCCTCTTCAGAAATTCTTGTGATTGGTTTTCATCTCTGCTTGCGTCTGCAAAAGTTTTTGCGAGTAGATCTACCTTTCCCTTGCCGTTGGTAACGTGCTTATCTACATCTTCCAGGTTTGGTATGTTGAATGATCTGCGTTTCCCGTTCATGGCGTTCAGTTTCTTCCAGACGGCACCCGTTTGCGTGTTTTTATTTAACGCATTACATAATGTCATCCAGTGCCCATTTTGTGCCTTCTTTATGGTGTCTCTTGCAGCGTATGTCAGGTTTAGGTAGCTTTGGTGGTTGACTTCATTGTGGTGGCGTTTCCGTAGGCGGGGTGCCTTCCTTCTTTCGTTAACCGCCTTCTGGCATTCCAGTGACCAGTCCTTGGTTTTCCCCCAGAAGTCTTTGGAATGGAGTCGTTTGTGGCACCTATAATAGAACTCGTGATGTTGGCAGCGTACACGTCGATGTTGGCACCGATGATGTCTTCTTCCTTCCCCTCAAGGCAGCCTACACGGAATTTGACCCAATCGGCTTCTTTCATTATCCAATTGGGTCTCCCGTTATAGACTTCCCTGGTTGCTTCAGCCTGAATGCAGAGTTCTATCAGGAGATGGTCGCTGCCAAGTGTTTCGTCTTCGTGTACTTGACAGTCGCAGCGGTTTGCCATACCAAGCGTACACAGCGTGAGATCTAGGTGCGAAGGTGGGACATTTCCTCCGGCAACAGTAGGGCTCTCGTCGTTCAGTACGCATAGGTTGTGTCCTTCTTTTATTGAGCATAGGCTAGTCCCCCGACAGTCATTGCTCGGCGACCCCCACAGAGCGTGTTTTGCGTTGAAATTCCCGCATAACACTGATTCGCCCTGTGGAAGGTCGAAAAGTGACTGGAAGTCAGCTGGTTTTCTAGTGACATCTGGGGGTACATAGACATTCACTATTGTCAATTTTGTATTATCGCTCAATGTGATGGCTATGCCCATTGCTTCTAGAAGGCCTTCTACTTCCAGTGAAACAGAAATATAATTTAAGTTATCGAGGATATAGATGGCAAGGTCGCCGCCACGTGTCGTGCTGTCCGGTCTGTTTCTTTCACTGACAGGTATATCCGGGTAGGTAGATGTCTTTCGAAGTTCGTAGTAGCTTGGTTTCTTGGAGGCATATTACATATTTTGGGTTGCGTGCGATGTATTTTCTCAGCTCAGCACATTTGGGGACCAGCCCATTAACATTAAGTTGTAGAACATTAACCTGGCTCGCCATGATGACCGTCT
Organism: Patella pellucida; assembly: GCA_917208275.1. Classification (NCBI taxonomy): domain Eukaryota; kingdom Metazoa; phylum Mollusca; class Gastropoda; family Patellidae; genus Patella; species Patella pellucida. The sequence continues at coordinate 36,206,443 of OU795036.1, forward strand.
GGGTGTATGCCTCTCTGTCTTCTCTATTTATTGTTCAATTGGCGTTTCGCATTCCATAGGAGGTACCTTTTTGGTGTTCGTCTTTGGTGTTAAAACCGGCAAGCAACTGGGCATATCGCCAGTGCTGTAGTGACGAACATGAGATATCCTTCTACGGAGTGCAAGGTTTTCCATTTGATCATCTTTTGTGGTTTCTTCGTCATCGTCTTCTCTTGATCTTTTTTTTACTGTGTTGATTGAATTAATCAGGACACACAGGACATCGGCGTTGACCATGTGCGTCCTTACATTGCCGAGTAAGCTTTCCATCCTGGTAGTTTGGTCTTCATTGGATACGGCCACCCTGAGGAACTCGATCATGAAGTTCATGAAGCGACTTTCTGTTTTAAATTTAGGAATAAAAGTGTTCTTCACGAATCTTCGTTTTTGGTTCCTCTTCTTTCTTCTTGGTTGGTTTTGTCTTCTTCTTTGGAGTTTGTTTGTCTTGTTTTGGAGTTGATTTGTCTTGTTGGTTGGGTGCCGTGGTGGTTATTTCTTGGCGTTACTTGGGATATCGAAGGAATCGACGCCGGAATTGATTTTGCAACCAGAGCTCTATTCCCAACATCTTTTGTTTTCCCTTCCTTCTTTTTCAGCATCATCGAGGCTTCATTAAAGCTTACTTTATCTTTTAATCTTTGGGCATACGGGGGAGTTCGCTGCGTGTCCGCCTTTGCAATTCCAGCATTTATTAGGAATTCGAGCATTTATTAGGAATACCCGCCTTGCAGTCGGTTGTCGCATGACTCCCCCCACACTGGGCGCACATAGTCTTTCCTTTGCAGTTTCTGGAAGTTGGCACACTGTCTCACCCTCTGTACATAGTGGTGGGTACGACGGTTGAGGTTCACAAATTTTAAGGGCCTCAGGAGCGGTACCTTTCTTGAAAGATAGGGCGACGCTTCCCTGATCCCCCCTCCGCCACCTTAAACTGGTATACCTCGGTTGATTGGTACACCCTCTCTCATAATATATTCGGCCGGTATTCCATGAACAACCACCTTGTCAATAGACAAGGTGATCGGTTCGGACAACGTCACGGTCATACCGATAAGTTCGTTCTGAGCCAGCGCCAGATCCATGTCAGACCTTCTTCTAGTGGCCTCACTAGTACGACGTGAGTCTGCTCTTCTCTCCTTTTTGTCGCAGGAAAGAACTTTAGTGAAGGGCTGCTATTAAAAGCGTCAGCCATGGACATGGGTGAGCTAGCCTCTGTCGCCATCGTTCTTATACTGCCGAAAGATATAATTGAAAACAAAAGGAGCACTGAACAGTGTTGATTAAGGATATATTCAGTCTTTAATTAATGACGTAAGCTGATATACCTGTTGTTAATGCGCAGTAAAGTATAGTTTAATGATCTTAATCCACCTCAATTACCCCCCCCCCCCGCCGCACACACACACACACACACACACACACACATTGATATATCTATTTTATATTGTCTTTTATATTTCATTTATCACCTGTCTCCAGTATTCTTTGTTTGAAACTTTAAATTAAGCTTATAAATCATAATTAACGTCTACGGGCTATAGTGTTACCAGGGTATATAGTTTGTATAGACAATAGATTTAGATGATTAGTGCCCTAGGGCGTTGCATGGGGATATATATTTATAGACCCAAAATGACAGAATTTGAAAAGCTTGCTACACACTTGTTTGGGGTGGTCAATCCAGATCAAGAACATACCTTATTTACCCGTATTTGGAGACCTCAGTTTATATCAATTCCCATAACCACATTGGAGTTTATTTACTATTAAGCATTGAACCAATTATTGTTATATGAATTATATAGTATTATGAACAACCAACAGGATTCTTGTCTTCATTTATTTAACAACGAGAAATCCAGAAAATACACAAAACTGCACTTCTACAAATGGTGGAGACGCCATGTACTCTTGATTTAGGTACAGCTAAGCGAGATCAATTGTAAACATATTTGGTAGAAGAAAGGATGGATATAAACTTTATTCTTCCTTCAGCAGCAGTAGCAGCAATAAGAAGTCTGAATCAACTACCAATGTCTTGAAGTCTCAAACAGGATAGGGGTTCTACATAAATCAGCTTTAAATGGGGCTTTTCGGAAAATGCATTACCCAGTCCGGAAATGAAATATCGTTCTTTTGCCAAAAGACTAAGGGATAGACAGCGATAGCTAGAATGTTTTGATAAGGAGCATGCCAAAAAGGTACAGATTTCTGTGGTCTCCAATAAAAAGGATGTGGGTGTCCAAAATGTTCCGGATACTAAAGATGTGGCTGTTGGGAATAACCCTGTGTTAATGGTGACAAGAGAAACAATATTCCAACCTGCCAATAAAGGTTGTCAAATACATTTTGACAGTGAGGCAGCGATGAAAGATGTTTCAAGTTTTAGCGTCAAAAGTACCAGCAGTCAAGACCATCGATATGTTGGGATTTTCTCAACAAATTCACATGTACAAGTGCCCGACAAAGTGCGTAGGCAAAGAGTAAAGAACACATAACAAACAATACTGGAGACAGGTGATTAATGAAATATATAGGACAATATGAAATAGGATATAAATGGGGGGGGGGCAATTAAGGTGGATTAAGATCCATTAAAATATAGTTTACTGAATTAAGTAATACTGTGCGTAATAGCACGACGTATTAAACATTTACTATTGAGTCCAAGTTCACTCTACTACATTATAACATTGCAGATTATCAAGGTATGTTTGCCATGTTGGTGACCTTAATACTAATTTATAAGTTCAATTAAAGCTAATTAAAACGAATAGAATCCATCGGCATTTTGTCTACACAATTGCTGAAAAAACATTCCAAAAATTCAATCAAATATATATTACGAATATTGTCTTGGAATATTCGTATAGTGAGTCTGTATACTTACTAATGCATGTGTTTAAGAGGGGCGACATGGGTTATTTTTAATTAGATTGTTATTTATATTATTACCAAGGGTCTATACAATATTCTCTAGAAAAGTACATTCAATACCGTTGGTGATTGAATGACTGGTGAGAGGGGGGGGGGGTAACGTTCACTCGACAGTAATTAGGTTATTTCGGGAATAATATAAGGTTCAATTTTAAAATTCGTTTGCTCGTAGGGGTCTTCAGCAGTGGGAGGAAACCTGAAGACCCAGAGAAAACCTATGAGGCGACTTTACTTCCCGCACGTACAACCTAGGAATCGAAACCACGCCAGTTGACTCAATAACAGACCTTATGATACAGCGCGCTCGTGCTTACCACCAACCCCCCTGCATGACTGGAATTGAAATGATTGTCTTGATGTTATTGACAATAATTGGTACATGTAGACTCGTATTGTAATTTCCTGCGTCATAACAAGAAGTATTTAGAACCACACCGTGATGGGCAATAAATACTGAGATGAAAGTGTCCCATGTGGAATGTATCATCCTTTTAATAGGGTATATAACACAGTTTGATTCTTATTTATCGAGATTCCCCGGTGGTTTTTCGCTGAAGATATTACATGTTAGGAAACATAACGGCTAGAAAACAACTGTAATTACGTTGAAAATTTAACTATAATCTCGATATCGTGTCGCATTTCGTCGCGAAATGAGCTCGATCTTTTTTAATCGATCCTTTTAGGTGGGAACTATTATTGTGCACGTAAAAGTTGTCCAAACGTGCCCCACCCACGGCATAATGATTTCTTGACCATTGCAGCTGTATATATGTTTCAGTAATCATATCAGTTACATCCCCCAACATCTGATCATTACCAATGGCCCACACCCATCCAACATAACACTGGTAAAACACAAATATTAGTTGTTTCCGTAAACATTGATTGCTTTAATGAATGGAAAACAATTTCCATATTTTGGGATCTGTGACAATAAAATAAATATTAATAATTTAAAATAGTTGCGATATACAGTAATATTCATTCAGAACATAATCACCAATAAATGGATAATTTCAACCGGTATATACAAAAATATACATGTTTAACACTAAAGCATTAGACTAGCACTAATCCCCTTGGTTATAAATATGTTTTAATATTTCGCATCGTTAGTTTCTCTATATTTTTTTTCTGTTTAAGTGAAGTCTTCATCACTGTAGGCCCGGAGCGGTACAGCACAGTGGACGCTCACATCCTTACCCGGATTCATTCATTTGAGATGATTGTACATCTAACATGTATTTCTTAAAATGACCGTCGGTCATATGTGTGATACTGATATGTCGTGGCGGCAATTATCACCTCAACGATTTCATTCAGAAACATATGACCTATAAATGGATAATTTAGACCGGTTCGCACATATAATCTTTTGGAGAATTGAAAACAAGGTTTTTGATCACTCGTCAAACTTAAACGTATATAAAACAAAACCTGAGGTTCTAAACAACAACATTTGCTGCTCAATGCTTTGCTACTCTACAAGAGAGATCTGTCGATAAAGCTAGAAACAATATGGCTTTAAACTGTAAAAAAGTACTATCTTAGAAATATTCTTACTGGATACGAACTTTGGCCCGACACCAAAAAATGACACTTATAAATGCATTACGTATTTAAGTAAACTAGATATTTACATAATCAATATACTTTCAACAGGAGCAATGATATGAATGATAATATTAAAATAGATGCACTGCCTTACATTTATTCTATACCCTCATTCCATAAAAACCCATGGTACATAATATCCTCTAGCTAGTGCCAAACCAAACTATTGTCGAAAACAATAACCAGGGGACTTAAATTATGCCAAACCCAACATAATATTTGGTACATAATCCTTTGCAGTTACACTGGCGTTAATCGTTTTTCATAATTGATAAACCAAAAAAACATCGTAGAAACTTTAGATAAAATCAATCAAAAACTCAATACTAAATCAATAGAAACGTTTGACTTTTCTACTTTGTATACCATGTTTCAACATTCAGACCTTAAAGATAATTTGGATTATTTTGTGAAGCTTTTAGGAGAGGCAGAAACTTGATGGCCATTTTCTCAGAAGATGCTAAATGAATTATGAAACGTCGCGATGCCGACACTGTTGTTTTTGCTAAAGAAAAGTTGTATAATCATTATACATTTTCTTACTGACTTGCATTTTTGAGGTTCGGGATCAGATAATAATCTAGCAATTGGTTACCCAATGGGAACTGACCTAAATATTAATATATTTAACAGTAAATTTAACGTCAGTGGTTCGACAAAACTGGCAAATTTGGCTTTGAAGTGGTAAAATACCCATCATTTACATACCAGATACCACGCTATTTAATGTTTTTATTCACAGGCATCACGATTTTGATTTAATTCAATATTTATTTGAAATTCGTTGCAGTTTCCTAATTCTATGTGGATTATTGCCCTTATTTTATGCCTTTATATAAACACAATTTCATAGTACGATTTCTTCAACATACCTGTTTTGCATATTTCTTATAGATGTATTAGTTACGTATTATATTGTGTGCAATCACATAGCTGAATAATTCCGATTAGCTCCCGAATCGATATTTTATTAATAATTTCGCGCTGTCTGGATTATTACCCTCTTCGTTGTGTTTTTTATTACATTTTAACGTTTGACGTCATTTGGCAACCTACCGCCTTTCACGTCAGGTCATGGTTTACATTTTCTCCGTTTGCGTCTTTGTATTCAGTATCGTTTTGTAGTAAATGGAACATATGTCTTAACTTTATAGTCAATATATTTCAGTTCTGCTGAATACTTAAATTGTTTCTCAATGAACATAGACCATTTAGTTTTAGACAACTTGGTTTGTTATACATTTTACCGAAATGGTTACATTCATATTTCATCTGGTTTTTCCACCCAATTATCATGATAATTATGATGAGTTTGGTATCAAAATAAACGTTTTCGAAACACACTTTTGTTACCGTTGAGTCAATATTGGGGGTTATTCAAGATGGCGGCCAGTTTTAGCAGGGAAATTCGAATTTTAGATAAGGATTACGTCAAAAATATACGTTTTTGAGGTAGCTACATCCATTTTTTTTTACGTATTTTAGTAATTAAGTGATTCCCCTGTGTCAATATAGGAGAAATTCTAATAAGGGATTTAGATTTCTGAATAGGGATTATGATACTCCTACCTTATTAGTTACATTCACTCAGTAACAACTAAATTTCATTTGGAATGTTGCTCTGCGGTAGCGGCGTATGGGTATGGGGCTATTCACAGGTCACCGCGGAAGCTGATCATGCCTATTGAATCACGTGTTAAATTTAATTCAGATAATGATACAAATGTTGAGATACAGATGGATGAGGTATCGCCTGTTTTTCGTATATGCAGTGAAAATAACGTGCATTGGAGGCTTTAATAAGGCAGATAAGCGGAGAAATTATGTCGTCATTTTAAGCTGTGGGATGTCCTAGCTTTCACTATTGCACATTGTTGTAACGCTATGGAGAAATCGAGAGCCCGTATCATGGTCCAGACTAGTGATTCTCAATCTTTTATTGGCAACGGCACACCTTGGAACACGTGAAAAACTAACTAGTGGCACACATGGCTAAATATGTATAAAAAATATTTTAATTTTGCAAAATAACATGACGACATAAACCGTAGTCATAGAATGACTCAAACTAAATAAAGAAAAACACAGCTATGAACTTACTAGTAGACACCAGTGAATACACAATTGGGATCAAGTGTTTTTTCGCATTTTCTTAATGTGCCCTTCAAAATTTCGCGGCACACTTGGGAAGATCTCGCGCACATATGTGTGCCACGGCACACTGATTGAGAATCACGGTCCGTTTTTACCAAAATTCATTTTTTCGGATCGATGTCTCTTGCATGGAAATACTAACAGACAGTCCATTACAAAAGATATAATCGGTGACTGCTGTTACAATACCTATTTTGTTAACCTAAACAAAAAATCTCATTGCCGAGTCGTCCTGGACAGGTAGGTAATCAATCATAAATGTAAAAACAACAGAAACTGGAAATGGTTGATAACGTTCTAATACGATGATATTTCCGAACTAGGTATAGGGGAGGGAGCGGTTGTGGCTATGACCCCCCCCCCCCCGCCGTCCGAAAGTATGGCCTCGAATATCGACAGAATTACCTTAAATATTCAAGGAAATGCAAACCCTAATGAAAACATTGATACTAAGAACCAAACGCACTCAATGTGTCCGCTTTTCATGATGTAAGGGCCCAATACAAGCTCTATCAGATCCTAATTTCCACGGATGACTTTTACAATACATTTCACATCGGATTTATATTTCCATAATATTCAGAATCAATTAATTTGTCTTAGATAAATTACATAAATGAATTTAGGACATTTGCAACATGGGCTACGGGAACGTTTTTGCCGGTTAGCATACTCAAGGACAATATCCTAACCGTCACCACAAACCCTATTAACATTTAATCTGTCACCAGTAACTTCCTTGTCCTGGCTTAAAGTGCGTCTTGATTGTCTTCTCGTTCTTTGGGTTGTCGGTCTACATTCAATTCTTATTAAATTACTAAGATGAGAAAATGTGCCTGCCTCCAAAACGTATATTTTGACCGCCATCTGGAATTAATTCCTAATATTGTTTCCACGGTATAACTAATCACCAAAATGGGCATGGACATGGATTCAGCTACCCAGAAAGGATATATTTTGATACCAAACTCGATTATATGATAATTGGATAAAAGATGGTATTTTTTGCCAATTTGACCTGTTCGGGCACGGATTTCGGACTGGGACTTTTTTTTTGGTGACTACTGACTACAGAAATTATGAATTGTTTGCGAAAGTATGGCTAAAATACCCGTATTTGGAAATGGTAGTGTTTGCTTCTGAGTTTCAAATGTAATACTAGTCAGGATTTAGACATCATTCAATACATTGAACAGAGTGTCAATAATCCAATAGTTATGTGAACCTCCCTCCCTCCCATTCAAATAACAAGCGGTTACGAGAGAGTATCTCAATCCTAGGTGGATATACATCACGACTTACGAGCGGAACAAAGTATAATTATCACTTAACAGAAACTGCGCCAGCGACAATTGATTGATGAAGAAAGACACCAAAAAATCAAAAGAAAATAATTATTTTAACAAAATAATGGCAATAAATGATCGATTTAATTTTTAACTAAAAGCTTTTTCTATATCCAATTAAAATCTACTCTGTAGCAGACCGCCTATTGTGTTAAATGACACTGCATTGATATATAATACGACACTTATATTGCAATCAATTTAAATACCTGGGAGATATGTCCTTATCAGATGTTCGGCGGGTACCGATGTTTATCTTCGCGAATATTCAAAAAGATAATATTTTCATTTCCCCGTGGATGCATGGCGGCACTCAAATCACAACATGATAATTATTGATATTAACCCCGTTGCTGAAATGCTTTGCTGTTTTTTTTCTTTTTTATGTGGTTTTGGGTCGGGTTTTTTGGGGGGTGGGGGTATTTTGCCTTTCCAATTAAACCAATCGTAAAACATAGTTTGGCAGGTTAGATAACATACTATCAACCAGCATTTTTGTCATCCGTGTAGTATACACAAAGTTTTCGAAATTGGGTCCAGCACTATATTACCCCCCAATGACTCGAAATCAGGATCATCGTTGACACTATAATATGTCTGGAAATCAAATGCTTAATACAGCAATGGTCTATGAGGTTGAGTTTGCCCGTTTGGGGTCTACTGTTATTTTGAATTCCAACTGTCGAGGGCGCTTTTAATATCATATTTTCGGTATCAGTGAAAGAAGTTATAACCAAATTGAAAACATCGAACTAATTACTCTGTTTCCTAGAATCATGTAAATAAATTATTGGTCTGATCTCTGCAAAATAATTGAATACACGCCATTGTGATCATACTAATAAAATAAAACATTCTTAAACATCACAGGCATTCTCTCTTACACACAGCTCATGTTTGGTATTATTCCAATTCATAGTATTTTCATAAGACTGGCTTCCATTTTATGCTGAAAAACATTGCCCCACTGCTTTGTAAAAAGGCAAAGACGCAGTGGGGTTGTACCCATGTAATCTGAAAATCACGTAATTTTGGTGCTATTAAAGCGACGTAGACATCACACAAAGTAAAGGACGCTCGAATCCCCAAAATAATGATACCAATTATGATCGGAATACGAAGCGGTATTATATTGTTTCTATGTTGAATTATGAGTAGTTAAAAGATAGGTAATTAAACAAACTACTTACTATATCTGCCACGATGTTTTTGGGGTATTTGGCAGTTGTCCGATCGAAAGGGAAAGTATGGTGTAATTCAAAAAAAGAATTCTCGTGCCCGAAAGAAGACACGCACCCCCATGGCCTAGAATTTCGTCGTGCTTCATAAAAGTAAAAGTACAACAAAACTTGTAGGCTACGGGAACGTTTCAAATAACCAAGAAGTGGTATCAGGTTTTCTTGAAAGCTCCTCCGGTATTCTCACTTCTTAGCTTTAGATAAGACTTTTATAAAATTATTTTGAAAACGAAAGTGAAACCAAGAAAGAGAGAAAGAGAAATGGGGTTTAACGGCCACTCGACACAAACTAGGTCATTTCGGCACTGATGAGGTTTAATTTTATTTCAATAATTCGCTTGCGCGTAGATAAACCAAAAAATGATTAGGAAATTAGGTGTTTATTTCTTTTCAATCATACATCTCCCGGTTGCATGCATATAATGTAGTTTCCTCTAACCGTTTGATATCACATAATCTTTCTATTTCCTTAAACAACTGCCGGAATAGTTATACGTTATTGTGTCCCAGAAACAAATGGCACCGGAAATTCACTTAAATGTACTCGAACTATTATTTTGTATTCTTTCCCATCCATTCTTTCACTTGGAATCACTTCGGTGACAGATAATCAATTTTGATTCTCACTTACGTCCATTGATTGTAAAATGGAGTATTTCGGCTTGTGCAAAATACAATTTGTATGGTAATGCATAAGAATGTGTTCGTCTACATCACCATTCTTATGGAATATACATCTATTCATTGTAGGAACATCAGAAGTGGATTACTCCTGGTCTATAATATCTACTTATTTCCGCCTTGAAACGTGAAATAAATTCCATTAAGTAAATTTAATCACAGAAAAACATTCATCGGCTGATACATACTTTGCTCGGTCATAAATTCGCACGACCCGATTTCTCGTAGTTCCAAACTGAAACCCTAATTTTCCTTTCCTTAGAAACCTGAAGCAATATAAAGAAACTGTTATATAATCCAAAGACGTGTGTCGATTTGATTATTGTATTTGAATGCTGAAATAATCATGAATTTATGTCTGATTTTGCAGTTCCATTTTATCTATAAGTTTTCCGCAGCGTGTTTCGCATCACATTCCCTTGATAGAAATAAAACATTTAAACCAAATAGATCCACTCTCCACCCATGTGTGACCCACCTTTAAACAAGTAAGCCCAGTTTCACAGTTCAATACTTGTTTTTCTTAATGGATATTTAGTGTCCTTATCCCATATCAATATCCCATTATCATCGCATTTTTGAATTATTCGGTGTATTAGGTTACAGATCATAACAGCAAATAGTTGCATTACACTTGTATAAAAACAAGAAATAGATTTCCATTGCTACAAACACAGACAACACTTTTTTTTGCACGATTCCTCAAATAAGCCCAAAGTAGATCTGTGAGCTATAGGAATCACCCCACCCATCTCCGACCCACAAACATGAGGTGATGTACACCTTGCAAGCTCGGGTGCCCTTTCTAATGTTTGGTTTTCTTCAGAAAAGGCCAACCTGTTCTGGCCGGGTAATTCATTTGAATGCAAGTAATTGTTATATGTATCGCTGTGCCAAAATATTAGGACCGCCCTAACCTTTTTTTCATACCACTGTGCAAAAATATTGGGAGCATGGCCACTGGGTGTATTTTAAACCCGAAAGAAATAGAAAAAAAAAACATCTTATATCTATAGTTTTCCGTGTAAGATAATGTTTGTTAGTGTATTTATGTGGGTGTACTTCCTAGTAATTAATTCTGTTCGCTGTGTGTTAAAACGTGCTGACATATGTATCATCTGTTTCCTTGACTTTAGCTTCAGGATTCTCCAGGGAGACCAGTATTTTTGTTTAGTCTTCTTTATAACAAACCCTTCGGATATACAGTTAAAAACACAATTTCCCTTAAATGCGGACGACACCCAACTATATATTTCAGATCATAAACATCTTGGACTTATTTTCAAACCAATTGTAAATGGAACAGTCACATTGATAGTATAAAGTAAAAAGTTGAAAATGATATGTTTGCCAATTTCTCAACTTGCAATAGTGAATTATAGGATTTATAGGATTATTCTTTAACAAGGTAGGACTGATTATAGATACCATTGATTTGAGGGCTTTATTTTAATACATTTTAAAAATATAACTTAAAAATATGAAATTGTAACTTTAAGAATCTTATAAGTCTAGAACCCACAAGTACATATTCATTTCGAAATGAAGATAAAGTTAAAGAAATTCGATGTCGTACTAAAATATTTTCTAAATCATTTATCCCTCTTAGGATAAGAGAGTTGATAACCTCAGCAAAGCCATCGCCCCCTGCTAAGAAACTCAAAAACTCTTCAACTATTCTCCAAGCATCTGGATTCCATCTTTATACTACAACGATCAGTGGAAACTCCAGATAATCCATAGTAAACCTAAACTCCGATGTTCTGACCTAAAGGCCACACATAACTCAGACATGTTGCTCGCGGCCCTGCATGCCCCTGTGGTCACATTATTGACGATCCTGATCACTACCTCTTGCAAAGCACAGAAGGAAACCATAGACAAACTACAACACAATCTTAAAACATTAACTGTCCGGAACCACAACCCATTGTACCGATGTAAACAACAATGTTTTTAATCAAGTTTACTGACATATTTTAATCTTGCTCAGTAGCAGTTTTAATTTACAGTATTAGTTTCAAATTAGCGTGATGATATAACCCATAATATATATTCTGCATTGCAATCCGCCTCATCATATTATGAATTTACATATATTTATGTATGCGTGTTTAAAATGACACAAACACATACATAAATATATTATGTATGTATATTATCTAGGGAGTCTGGTTTTACATAGACTAAGCGAACTTGCCCAATCGCATTCAGATATCCTGAAAAAAAATGTTTATAAGAAAAAAAACCTACTTTTCAGTCAAACCTACTCGGTGTGATTTTGACCTCTCGTAACTTAATATTGAAAGATGTATTTAGGATTTAAGACTTAGATAAGTAGCACTTTTCTTAAACTTAACGCTGACCAGACTGGAGTACATTATGATTGAGTCTCGACAAATCTGAAAACTTTGATCTCTCTATTCGTGCTGGAAACGAGCCAACCTTTCTTTAAAATTAGCCAGAAACATCAGTAGCATATTTGATTTTAACGTGTCCATGGAGAAGCATATATAATGAGTAATTATCATCTGAGAAACATTAGCAAAATATAAAAATATTTGACGCTACAAGGACCTTAATTTGTTTATCAGTCGCCCATCATTTCGATTCGTTTAATCATTATGGTATTCAATGTAAAAAAAAACATTGATAAACTGCAAAAACTACAAAATACGACATCCCGGCTCATAAATGGAACTTCATATAAACGTCACACGATTCCCACAGCGAAAGCTACAAAATGCGGCATCCTGGCTTATAATTGCAACTTCACCTTAACGTCATAGGATTCCCATTGGTATTAATTAGATCGTAGTGTTTGTCATTGAGTGGTGTTGTTTAGACCCCAAGCTAGGGGACATCCATAAAGTACGTACGCTTGAAGGGGGGGTCACGCGAAAAGCGTACAGGTGCGTACAGGGGGGGGGGTCATTGGCAAAACGTACGTACGCTTGATTTTGTTATTTTTAACTCTAATTTCGGGACGTGCGCACTTCCCTCACGTACGTTCGACGCGTGCTGCTTTCCTGATATTATTGTTATATAGTCATTGTATATGTATCAGTATAGATGTTTTCACAGCGGTATTCGCGGGCTCAGACATTCGCTCAGACGAATGAATCAAACTGCGGATGACGTGTCGAATGAATCAAACTTCGTTTGACGCAATTTTGGAGATGGGGGCACAAAAGACGACCTGTGGATCCACACGTCAGGCCTAATTTGCTACCCTTGTAAAATGACGAGTTTATTATTATTATTATTATTATAGACCTTTGACCTGGCCAAGAATTCAACGCACTCTAACATGCGTAAACACGTCGCGAGATGGCTTTTACTTGCGATTCCCGGTCCCAGGGTTAAACACTAGTTTAAATCCGTTTAATTATATATCTGACTCCTCCTGATTTATACAATTGTTTTCCCGGGATTGCGTACAGGGGGGAGGGGGGTATGCCAAAGGCGTACAGGAGCGTTCAGGGGGGGGGGGGCTGAATTTTACCCATTTTGAGCGTACTACTTTATGGATGGCCCCCTAGTATGTGACTTGGTGTGCGGTCACCGGTCGAACCTCGTGGTATTTTCTCCAGGTCAGCCCGTTTTACCCACCGCGCAAGCGAGCTATTGTAATGCAAATTGTACCATGCAATCCTAAAATGGCATAGATTGTGCCAAGTAATCGTTAAGCACCATTTTTCTATCTCTGCTTCTAAATAATGTTTCCTGACCTAACGTTCAATAAGCTTGAATTTTTTTGTCTTCTTTGTGTAAATGATATTCATGTATTAATATCAAATAACTAGCATGAATAATTCAAGCTTGTCGTACATTACAAGTCGTCAGAGTTCTATTTCATCTATACCGTCAATTTGAAACCGTAGTATAGTTGTTCGGTATTTAACCATCTCAATCATTAGAAATATAAGTTTTCTCTCCAATGTACGGCTTCCTTAGCGAAACCAAGCACTCACGATAGGTGTCTTTTAGATTTTGACGTCACGACATAATATCTTTAAACGTGTTGTATTTTTCTATGAGATTGTTTACGAGTGGACGAGAGTCCTTATGTCTATGCAAGACTTCCATAGATTGATGCATTGGTAAGTCTTCGTTACATGAGATTCATTGGCTAATTACAAAATAAAGTCAACTAATTTGCTAGAGGATATAAAAATGTAAGAACATGGAATCTAAAGGTTAGAGATAATACCATCATAATTAGAAGAATCATCCCAACAGACAAAAAACTTTATTTGTTTTTCTCTATGGGTATTTATCTTGTTGATATAAGATACGATGCTTATATAAACATAATGTGATCAATAAAATATGTTATTGACCTACGTAACTAATTTATTTTGGCATTGGTCTTGTCCGTCTATGATTTAGATAACATTCCGGTAAAGAAAACATCAGCAGAGCCATCGACACACGTGGGTTCCTAATCATTTGTTTATTTCTAAATTAAATCCAAAAGTCGGTGTAAGTTGTAGTATTTGTAATACAGTTGCCATGGTCGCAACTTCTGATTAGATCGTCTCTTTATTTGGTATTAAAATTTTGACAATCGTTAATCTGTAGTGCGCATGGTGGTAGTGGTGGTGGGAGGCTTCTACTTTTAATATGTGTAACAGGAAGGTGTTTCAATGTTTAGAAGCCTGCGTGACGTTGATTTAACGTCTTGTTTAAACGTCTTGTTTAATTAACCTTTACTATAAGACTTATTATCTTTATGCACATAATATGAGATATTATGGACACCGCAAGATGAATGACAAATGTTTTGTTGTGTAAACTTTACAAATCTGTAAGAAGTGGTTTCGTGTACTCAGGCCCGAGGCTAGTGTGTGTGTGTGTGTGTGGGGGGGGGGGGGGTCTGGGGCCGTTCCTGTCGGAATTTTTCTGTCTGCGTCGGAAAAAAAATCGCTCGTTAGCTTTGCTCGCATTTTCGCCGGTAGAGAGTTTTAGTACGACATATCCTCTTAAATTCGGCCGAGAGATAGTTAATGTCGGCTGAAAACTTAATTTTCCGACACATTCGCCACCTGCATGTCATAGAGGCCTAAATTCACTCTCACGGCTTCTAATTTTCGTGCTCTCCCCTCCTCCTGCTTACGGCAGTCGGCGATGACCTTCGTTCACTGATTTTTTGTTGTCGGAAATTTATCTACCTCGCCCCCCTATGTCGGCTAAATTTTGGTTTCTGGCTTCGGGCCTGCGTGTACTCTAACAAACATAAATATGTAAACCCTGCTTCGCGAGCTTAATGGGTGCCAGAATTACCAATATGAGGGTAAGAAAGGTGTTATGCTAAGTTTGGTTTTAGTTTTAACTCCTATTGAATGTAGAGTGGGTGAGAAACAAAGAATTAAAAATCGAAGGGAAAAATCATATCCAATTTTACCAATTTGCCCCGGTTAAAAAAGGAATCACTCCATATTTTTTTTCTGTAGATTAAGTCCTATATAGTTTCGTAATTACAAGTACATCTATTATGCGTCAGAACAATGTGTTTTGTTTTGACGTGTGCTGTCCTATTCCTGTTTTTCGTGATCTGTTTATGTAATGTTACCACAACAACTGAAAATAGAAAAGTGTTATATTATGTGTGTAAAGGATCGCAGAAGATCGAGTTGGCATGACATACATAAGCTGAATCCGTTCTCTAGACTACAGGCTACAAACAACCTTTGCATTGGTCGTAATAGCACAAGCGACACAATTCTGCCGACTTGAACAATTTATAGAAAAACAGTCGTAGTTTTCTTTTTGAAATGGGGCTTGAATAACAGAGTTATGAAAACAAAATTCATTATTTGTTCAATAGGTTTGCGTGTGAAGAACGATTTCATATGATTGTATAATACCCATTTGACATTAAAGTACTGTCTCGTGTCGTAATACTTATATAACGGTTGAATCTTCATCGTCACTGTCAGTAACCCCGTTGTAGTCATTCTTTCTGCAGTAAATGAATTTTAAAGATATGGGTGTTAAATAAGTAGACGCTGAAAAATGAGTGTCGCTACAGTGATACTCCAGTCGGTCCAGTTTATCAAAGCTACAAGCATAGGCTGAAAATGGTCCAGAGAATTTGACATATTCTTGGTTAATGACGTTAACGTGCCCTTTGAGATATATTGTCCAGTTATACTGTTGTGGACCAGTCAAACCAGTAACGCTAATGGCCCGGTACGTTCATTGCCATCCTTAGTTACGATTCCTTGAGGGCTGGACTCGTGCCGATATATCAGTCAAATTCCCATAATTGAAACGAATAGCGGTATCGTGAACACCGAGATTAAAGAGAAATATAAGATAGCAGATGGCATTGTAGTATATCAAAAACGAAACGTAAATTTAGATGCGCTTGGATTTTCAAATCGTATTGATCTTACTAGAAAACAGGTTAACGTACAGATATTAGTAGGCTATATCAGAACATTAAACATAATGTAAATAGTTTCTGAACCTGAATCTGCACGTTGCAGGGCCTGTTACAGCATGTACGCAACAGGGGAGTGAGTGTGTTATGTTCTTGATAGAGCGGATTTAAAGCTCTCTTTTGATGGAGCGCGCACAATGCTATCATCCAGGTGGTTCCAATCAATAATTGTCTTTGGAAAGAACGAGTGTTTTGCAAACCATTGTTTTAAAACATTTTGAGTTCTTTGTTACATGGTTTTTAACTATGTTTTTAACTATAAAATCAGAATTTTGTTTTGCTTTGATTCGACGTTTGAGTTTGGCGGGAGTTAAATAGTCATCACAATTAAAAGCTGGGACCAGCCCCTCAACCACCTTATAGAAGAAAGTGAGGCGGATCATCTTCCGTCTGTCTTGAAGGGATGGGAGATCCAAATCCTTCAGCATCCTTGTGACGCAGCCTTCATCTTTAGATTTATAGTCGCCGGAGACAAACCTTGCAGCTTGGCGTTGGACTCTCTCTAGTCTGTTTATATCTTTTGTACGACCGAGCTGTACTCCAGGGTGGAACAGACAAGCGCTAGGCTCATCTTCTACAAGATTGTTGGCAGTACTTGAGGTTGCGCTTAAGAAAATCGACTGAGGAGTTTGCTTTCTTTATTATTATTATTATTATTATTAAACCATTTATTTAGCACTAATTCCACCAACGGTGTTCAGAAGCGCTTTACAATCATATACCAGTAAAACAGAAAATATATAAAACAATTAAAATACTACAAAAAGATGCAATATAATAAAATAATATATATCTAATCAAAAGCAAGTTTTAAGAGCACATTTAAAGTATTGTACTGAAGGGCTCGAACGAATATCAGTATCAGAACCAGATGGTTTTAAATCATTTCACAGGTTTGGGGCTAGAAATGAAAACGATCTTTCGCCATAATTAACCATTCTAGCAGTTTTAGGTTTGAGACGATAAATGTGATTTGAACTACGGAGACTGCGAGCATTTGTTTGTTTTTCAATTAAATGCCATAAATAAGATGGGGCTAAGCCATGAAGACATTTATAAGCAGTTAAAAGAATCTTAAATTGAATGCGATATTGAATGGGAAGCCAGTGAAGTTGTTTAAGTATGGGTGTAATATGGTCATGTCTTTTCGTAAGGGTAATAAGTCGTGCAGCGGTGGTTTGAACTTTTTGCAATTTGTATATTAATTTATTGGGTAAGCCGGATAAAAATGAGTTAAAAGTATCAAGTCTTGAAGTAATAAAAGCATGAACAAGCGTTCTAGTTGAATCCGGGGAAAGAAATTTACGAATTTTGCCAATATTACGGATATGAAAGTAGCAGGATTTACAAATATTGTTCACGTGATTAGACATGGTCATTTTACTATCAAAATAAGCTCCAATATTGCGAACAGAGTTACTAGGAGTAATTTAATTTCCACCAATCTTAATCGAAGTGGAATCAGTTATGGTGTTGAGGTTATGATTAGATCCAAGCAAAATAAATTTAGTTTTATCACCATTTAAGCATAGAAAATTTAGGGACATCCATTAATTTCATTGATACACTGCTCAATATTAGATTTGCTCAAAGCATTCTTATTCGCATTTAAAGGATTAAAACTTAAATACAGCTGGGTATCATCAGCATAAATATGATAGTCAATACCATGTCTTTTAACAATTTTACCAACTGGAGCAGTATAAAGAGTAAATAAAATGGGTCCAAGGACCGACCCTTGTGGTACTCCATATAAATTCTTATGATAGTCTGACGTCACATTATCGATAACAACCCTCTGCTTTCTATCAGTAAGATAACTTTCAAGTAGCTGAAGTGCAGAGCCTTTGACACCAAAGTCTGTCTGAAGTCTTTGTAGCAGGACAGTAGAATCTATGGTGTCAAAGGCTGCGGACAAATCTAAAAGTACCAAAAGAACACAGTTTCTATTGTCTATTGACCTTAATATGTCATCTTGCACTTTGATAAGCGCCGTCTCAACACTGTGAAACTTACGATATGCACTATGTAGACTATCATGAAGGTTGTGTGTATTAATATGTTCAATCAGTTGTCTGGCTATACATTTTTCAAAAAATTTGTTAGCACATTTCTTTCTAAAGTTGATTTTTTAATAACTGGAACGACATTAGCAACTTTAAAACAATCGGGTACTTTTCTTTCTTAGATACAAGAATTCATGATATCCGTAATCACAGGTAAGAATAAATTAAGGTTTTCTTTTAGTAAAGATGTGGGGAGGGGGTCAAGAGTGCAGGTCTTAGGGCCTGACGATTTATTAATATTTGACACAACAGATTCGCTAACTAAATCGAAATTGTCAATACACACTTCCGTTGGCGTCTTACATGTATATTTGGGTACATAATCACAGGAATTGTTACATTTATCAAGTTCTGTTCGTATAAGTGTTATTTTATCGGAGAAGAAGTTTGCGAACTCTTCTGCTAGCAGACATTTATCAGTGCAATCAGGAAAGACAACAGTCGAGGAGGAATGATCAATCAGTTTATTAATCAGTTAATTATTAGCCTGGTAATGTGGGTGTCCCATTTAAGGTCTTCAGAGAGTGTAACTCCAAGGTACGGGTTGTCTTTTACTTGCTGAAGTATGACGTTGTTTAGGGTATAGAAGTTAGTAGACTTACTATTAATGCTCATAATATAGCATTTTTTTGCATTAAATCTTATACCCCAGGTATTGGCCCACGCTTCAAGAGCTAAGAGGTCATGTTGAAGGGTTAGATGGTTTTCGATTCCTTTGGTAGTGATGTTAAGGGAGAGGATTGGTGTTATGCCTGGATTCAGTAAATTAGGTAAAGCTGTAGTGTCCGTTACATTGGTGAACACAGATTTGAACTGGTTTACTAGAATTTGTGCTTTATCCTTGCTGCCACTGACTAGGTTGCCCATCTTCTTGATGGGTGCTATACCAATACTGTCTTGGCGTTTGGATTTGATATACCGTCAGAATGGTTTGGTGTTATTGTCGTCAAGCCCTTGATGGATAGTACTATTGATGTGGTTGATCTCTGCTAGCTTGAACTCGCGCTTGCAGGTTTTCTGGAATGCACGATAGTCTTTCCATTGGTTACTCTTTTTGGCTTGTTTAAATAACCTGGACTTCCTCTTTGACATCTTACGTAGTTTGCTGTTGAACCATGGTAGTGATTGTCTTTTCTTGCAGAATTTGGAGGGGATGTGTGAATCAGTGATCTTTGAGATTGAGTTTTTGAAGAATGACCAAAGGGTGGTTACGTTTGTCTCCTTAGAGGTACAAAGTTTGATGATGTCCTGGGAGAGCTTTTCGGTGTCCTTGTGTACGAGTTGCCAGTTTGCCTTCGAGTAAATGTAAATCTTCCTTGGTTTTTGCTTAATATAATGAGGTAGAACGTTAATGTCTGTGACAATCATTGCATGGTCGCTAATACCAGGAAATGAAGTAGATGATTTGATAAGAGATGGGTTGTCTGTGAACACCAAGTAGTATTGTTGATTTCCTTCATTCTCATAAATATCTATCCAGATCCAGCTTCACTCGTTTGATATATCATTAGAATAAACATAAATTAAATTTCTAGTGTTACATCTCTGTGTCTATGCGTGTTACTGTTTATTCTCTTTTGAGAAAAATTGGCTAGATAATCCTGTCTTTTACATTACCATGTAACTCCTCTTAAAACAAAATGTTTACGTCCATGAAATTAATTTAAGAATGACATTTCAAAAAATCCATTTGATTTGCATGCCAGTTCAATTTCTAACACTAATACTTCGTCACGACTCATGTTTGTTTATATTAATGCAAGAGTTATGGGATTTTATTGTTGGAAGGGTCGTAACTCTTACTTGACTTGTCTTAAGAGACTGGATAATCAACCACATTAGAAACCAAACTCCCGGTTATGCCTGGGGATTGGACTGTACGTCAAATATTGACAACGGTCCCAGACCCTCCGTGTGTTGAAGACTATGTGGTTCTGGGTGACCGAGACTAGTTACTGTTTGGAAAATTATCAGCTATTTCGGTCAGTGGATTTCAACAACTAAGTCTATGATGACATTAAAGAGCCACGAACTTAGTCTACTCATTGACAGTCTAGAATGTATGATAACCATTCCAAGGTGTCTCAAGAGGCATAACAACGACAAGAGATAATGGAATTCAACTTAATTCTTTAAAACCCTGTCACTGTTTTCACAATAGTTTCTAGACTGGATATGATATACGACCATTGCTTGCCAAGTTTTTGTTGATGTATTCCCATTGTGTATCGGAAATAATATTAAAGATTTGTTAGCATTTATGAAAGAAGCTTACGTCAGTATTTTTCTTTTCGGCTTATAAGCTGACAAGTTCTATATAACACAATCGATGTTATAAATTGGCAGAAGTTGTGGTAGAGTTCGAAAAATCTTTAATGAATCAATACCCTTAACAGATTTGTCATAAAGAATTGATTTAGAAAATGTATTTTTCTGAAGTAGATTTAAAAATCATTTTCAATTAATTTTGCACGGGAGTGTGTGATACTGAATATTTGACAGCGGTATGATATTCCACGTTGGGGTATTGTGGATAAGCCCCGTCGCGGCCTCCAATATAATCGCCAAATCAATTTATAGGCAAGCTTATGGGTGATTGCTTTCTATTTGTACCCCCCCCCCCCTCCCGACCATTCCCGTTTTCCAAATGTTAACATTTACCAACTAACCCATCGACTTTTCATAATAAATCCAATTAAAAACGCAATATAATTCATCATTTCTACCCCCGCCCCTCCCTTCTCAACGTCTCCAAATACATTTCTTTTTTCTTTGTGTGTAGTTCGTAGAAGTAAGTCATGCGATCGCTATCCCTAAAACTGGTGGCTTCACTCGACGTCTAACCATATCAATCATTTCTTACACCGGAACGATCCTTATTTGAAAAAAAATTAGTAAACATGACGTGGTGCCACTTAACGCTGTCTGATGTCACTCTGTCTTAATCGCGTCCACGTAAAGTTGGTAAAACGTTTCTGTCACACTGTCGTTTTGGTATCGTGTCACAGTCCCATGTATCAGTGGCGATTTTAAAGTTCACCAGACACATCTAACTAGATTTAACTTCTATATTCACAATATCACGACAGCACTGGACGAAAATAGTTGCGAAAACAGCGTGACTCGTCTATAATTAGAAACCCTAGAGAAATATATTTGCAATATGTGTTGATACTATACGATAGTGTAATATTTCCATAATAGATGACCTGTCACATTCAAATCACAATACGATACCTTATAAATATTGTTTTTTACCATAATATTGCACTGGCATAAGATGGAATCTAAGTCAATAGTTCCGTAGAATTAAACGTCAGGCCTGTCTTCAAATCACCCGGTTGTATTTTTTCATACTGGCCAAAACGTCTCCTAAATGACAGCACGTCTAAGGATAATGGGATGTTGTTTAACATTTACTGTTTATTTCGACACATTCAACGGTTTCATCTGTGGATTAAGTTTACCAGAAGTGTCTGCGTTGTCATCATACAAGTGAATTTATATCCCACTATCCCAGTAACATCAGTTATGTTATGTTTGATTTTGAATTGACCCCCAAAGTTACCTATTACCAGATACCTTCACAATTTATATGAAATAAAAACACTTGAAACCATTTTAAAAATTATTTTCCCTAAAGTACAGTAATTTAAACGGTAACAAAGTACACCAAGCAATTGACAACAAAATCCTAAACGATTCTACAAATAATTAATGATACGATGTCATTATATGACGAAAATCTATGGCAAAACAATTTAAAATGTTATCAGATGAGCGAGCTTTTAATATTACCTCCATGGACTGTGGACACATTATTGAGACCTTTTGTATTAAGCACGGTTGGCCTTTAGTTATACACACATGACGTATAGTGCAATTAAATTACAAAGAAAATTTAGAAAACCTTTTTCTGTAGCACTAATATCCTCTTTCAGTTAAGTTATGATAACGACAGTCGCAATCAGTGGACAAAGCTCATCAACAGGTGTTATGGAGAAGAGCTTTTATTTTATCAGCAGGGTATAAATTGATGTCATTCAAATCAGTGATTTTATTAGAAAACCGGAAATAGATAACACAAGCAGGTGGTGTAGCTTCCGTTAGCATGAAGCACAGGAGCTGGTCTATTTAGTTTTGGAATCTTTCAAACGTGAAAATAATAGTACCAAAAGATAAACTCTTTTATTCTTCCTGTTGTGGTATAGGCTTCGCTAAAATGATTTACAAAAATGGACGTAACAAAAATAATGTGACTATTTTTGGCATTGGTCGTCTCTTCAATGGCGATAGTCTGCCAGTTGAGGTCAGGTATTAGAACGTCAAATAATTTTAACAATATTCGACACCTCTTGACAGTTGGTGCCCGTAAGCTACTTGTGCGTCCCTTAATATTCTCGAGACTCGATTACTGCAACGGTGCTTTGATTGTTATTCCCCAAAACCTGTCTGCAAAACTCAAAAACACCGCCGCCAGAATAACAAGAACAGAACAAAATTCTCACATAACTCCCATCTTAAAATCACTACATTGGTTATCAACAGAAGGCTAGATACTTTCAAGATTCTAACTTTGGTTTACATGTGTTAACATGATCTTACCTCACGGATCTCTTCAGTCATATCAACCACTTCGCTAAAACAAAATAAGCCCCCATTCGTTGTGCCGCAAACTAAACTGAAATCCTATAGGGATAAAGCCTTCGGTGTCTGTGGACCGTGTTTGTGGATTAACTTACCATTGGAGATACAGAGTTCTCAAACCTCAGCTGTATTCAAATCCAAACTCAAAACATATTTGTTTGTTACATATTATCAGGATTAGCTATTATCTCCCATGAGCTTAGAGCATACAATTTGGATGGAGTGAGCGCAATTACAAATGCACATTATTATTATTTATTAATAGCAATGTTGTGTTTCTGGAGTAGTGTGAGGTTTGATTGATATATCTATTACAACTTACGTCGAATTTAAGTTTAAATCATACACTTATTTAATCATCGACGTATAAATCTACACTAATGTGAAGTGAGAGACATTGACCCCATCATTTAATCACATTATTTACCACAAGATTTCAAAATGCAAGTTTTAATTACAGATATGTACTACAGGATTTATCAGAGACATTAACTACAAGATTTATCAGGGACAGTTACTACTATGGTTATAGGATTAAATGAACTACTTATAGACATCGCTAGTCAATGCCTACGTCACCCCCTGCCTAGACTACTGTAATTCTCTGCTTTACGGACTACCCGACTACAACATCCAACGGTTACAGCGTGTACAGAATGCTGCAGCCAGACTGGTTACAAACACAAAGAAGTTCGACCACATCACACATGTCCGTGCCAAACTTCACTGGCTCCCCGTGTTATATCGGATACGATACAAGATCCTCCTACTTGTCTTTAAATGCATCAACAACCAGGCTCCTCAATATCTCACAGACCTCGTAACCAGTTATAAGCCATTTCGAGTTCTCCGGTCATCTGAGAGCCGTCTCCTGTTTGTGCCACCGCCCGGTTCTCGTACCTTTGGGGACCGCTCTTTCATGGTTGCTGGTCCTTATTTGTGGAACCGGCTCCCCCTGGAGCTTGGAGCTTTGGACAAAATCGATATTTTCAAATCGAGACTGAAGACACTCTTTTTCCATGAAGCTTTTGGCGATAGACTTAAATTTTGACTAATGTATTTTTCACCTTTGTGTCATTGATGATTTTTTTCATGCGCGGTTGAGCAGTTTTCTGGAAATGGCGCATTATAAGTATTTTCATATATATATATATATATATCTCCAACAAAGGTTCATCAGAGCCATGTATACTACTTCAATGAAAATCATCTACGTTGGTTCAATGTACTACACGATTTATCATAGGCAGTGGCGTCACTAGGGGGTGGCACAGGGGGCACGTGCCCCGAAACTTTTCATGTGTGCCCCGGATCTATTTTGAGCAGACAAAATCGATAATTTGCAATAATTTCACTACTTTTCCCTATCATTATTTCGAATGTCCCGAGTACGGAAGAGAAGCTTTCAAGTATGGTTATAGGATTAAATGAACTACTTATAGACATCGCTAGTCAATGCCTACGTCACCCCCTGCCTAGACTACTGTAATTCTCTGCTTTACGGACTACCCGACTACAACATCCAACGGTTACAGCGTGTACAGAATGCTGCAGCCAGACTGGTTACAAACACAAAGAAGTTCGACCACATCACACATGTCCGTGCCAAACTTCACTGGCTCCCCGTGTTATATCGGATACGATACAAGATCCTCCTACTTGTCTTTAAATGCATCAACAACCAGGCTCCTCAATATCTCACAGACCTCGTAACCAGTTATAAGCCATTTCGAGTTCTCCGGTCATCTGAGAGCCGTCTCCTGTTTGTGCCACCGCCCGGTTCTCGTACCTTTGGGGACCGCTCTTTCATGGT
Organism: Patella pellucida; assembly: GCA_917208275.1. Classification (NCBI taxonomy): domain Eukaryota; kingdom Metazoa; phylum Mollusca; class Gastropoda; family Patellidae; genus Patella; species Patella pellucida. The sequence goes on from OU795036.1 coordinate 36,231,429, forward strand.
TGCTGGTCCTTATTTGTGGAACCGGCTCCCCCTGGAGCTTAGAGCTTTGGACAAAATCGATATTTTCAAATCGAGACTGAAGACACTCTTTTTCCATGAAGCTTTTGGCGATAGACTTAAATTTTGACTAATGTATTTTTCACCTTTGTGTCATTGATGATTTTTTTCATGCGCGGTTGAGCAGTTTTCTGGAAATGGCGCATTATAAGTATTTTCATATATATATATATATATATATCTCCAACAAAGGTTCATCAGAGCCATGTATACTACTTCAATGAAAATCATCTACGTTGGTTCAATGTACTACACGATTTATCATAGGCAGTGGCGTCACTAGGGGGTGGCACAGGGGGCACGTGCCCCGAAACTTTTCATGTGTGCCCCGGATCTATTTTGAGCAGACAAAATCGATAATTTGCAATAATTTCACTACTTTTCCCTATCATTATTTCGAATGTCCCGAGTACGGAAGAGAAGCTTTCAAGTGCGAAGCTTTTCTGGATTGTCCTTTCTGGCCCACCGTAGATTTCCTCAATTGCCTGCACGTGCACAGTTTAATACAGTATATAACTAAATAAATATTTGACTGAAAATAGTGATGAAACGATTGTGCATGACCTAGTTTACCTGCCGTGTATGTTTAGCGGGGCAACAATATCACATTAAATTTTAGTTCGTGATAATTTAGCTCACAACTTCACAAGAACTCGTACATATTTCCAAGTATTCGTTTTAATAACTATATTATTATATCGACAAAAATAATCCGCGGTTTGAAACATCAATAGAATACCCACGGCAACGTCATGGCGTTATTAAAACGAATACTGGAAAATATGTACTACCTATGTCCCTTGATCCTCATAAATAACAAGATGAAGAATAAGTGAAAGCATACTTTTTTGATGGAGAGAACAGCAGTTTTATTGCTGCTTTGGATATATTTTGGAACAAAATACTAGACTTTATAATGCTAGAAATTATTTGGTGTTTATACGCTGATGTGCAAAACTTTTCAAGAAAAAAGAAACAAATGGTTGGTTTTGGTAGAATTGTTATTGTTTGGGGTAAGGTAGTTTTTCCCATATTTTTAGAGCAAAAGTACACAGTGGTTTACTTATTTCGTCTAATTAGTAAAATGATATGTACCTGATCAGGGATAATAATTGTGTAACAATAGTATTTTCAGTAAACGATAGTGGAAAACTCTCAATCAGTCGGGAGGTTGAAATATTTATAGCCGGATGGTGATAGTGTGGTTTACAAAGTATACACTGAATGTGGGCGTGGCCTGTCTCTGTTTTCATACGTCGAACAATCGCCATACTTGTTCTATCAAACTAAAACAAGTATAGCAGTTATTTTTTTTATTTAATTATTTCTGAAGTTTTATAATCGGAGTTCAGCTTTAAATCACTAGTCATCTACTTCAATGAGAGGTAAATACTATAAAATTAGTCATAGGCCGTGTTCGTGGTTATATCTAAACTACTATATTATTATGTCATGTATACTGCCAGTTCGGAGGACTATCCCCTGCTACAAGATTTAGTTAGAAGGCAATACTTATCGATTTTCTGACACACAAACTACACCTATTATAAATTCAACCAGACACAAATACTAATCAGAAACTGGCACTTCTACTGCAAAATTGAATCGGATTCATGAATGGTAGTATTGTGTACCACAATCACAGAGCGTGACCACAGGGTTTAGTCTATCATATCTATTACAAAATTTAATCAGATACATTAAGCACGAACTTTATTCAGAAACATAACCTAGAGACTTTAATCAGATACATTAACTACCGACTTTTATCAGATACATACACCACAAACTTTAATCAGATACATTACCTACAAACTTTACCTACAAACTTTAATCAGATATATACACTAGTAAAGAGCCAAATCAGTTATAGAAATAAATAAAATCATTGCGATAACAAGGAAATGGTTAGATAAATCTGTAATGTTTGATAAAAAATATATATATTCATAGAAACAAAAGTTAGGATTATGTATCAACAATTCAATCGTGGCATATTAGCATTATCCCGTGATAGCTAACTTGTTTTAATATTTCTAATTAATTACACAATTTCCTATCGATCTGATTACCGTACATAGGCAGATGTAATTAACAAGGTCCCGCTCACTGTGCATCTTTGTAAATCTGTTGGAACTTGTGATTTATCAGCCTATTTGAATTAAGATGTCAAGCTATATCTGGATATGAGCCAACTTCTGATACATGCCTTTTATATTATGATGTAGGTATGGAAAATAGAAGAGAGATGTTTTCTGTTCTGCATGAAGAGCTCGGTAAATATAAAATAGAAGCTGGTAATCAGTGTTACATAATGGAGAGCCTGTTACTGAAGATTTATGACATCCAATCTGGTGTTTCTGAAATCGATTGAGAATTGTACGCAAACATGTTATTTGCTAATGCACCGCCGCACCCTTCCGTGATAACTACTAGGGTCCACGACGAGAAATTCAATATCAGAAGGCTGTTTATTCTATAGATTTAAGTAGTTTTTACAGAAAATAAAGCGTTCTGTATTTTTCTCTACCATTCGCAGTGTAATTTACGTGTTTCTCAATAAAAACTGTTATTATTCTTTCTAATTACACAGTTGATAAATGATTTGTAAAATTAGTTTCTAACGTGAAAAAATAACACGCACTTAAATTTTTATGTCATGAGAATGAAATGATCAGTACCGATACCTCACTGATAACTGAATAAACTTACAGTTTAAACAGTTTGTGAATTCCATTGAGCTCATATCAACTGTTAAGCATAATCATCCCGTTATATTTCATCGGGAGTGCAGGAATTAACCCATCGCACTGATTCCTCAATGTTAATTTCATTAAGTTTGTTAGGGTTTGGTAATCGGGAGTCAGTCAAAACTAGAATATATTCATGATCAAAATAACTAGAAGCACAGTCACAAAATACCATAAAACAATAATAGCTAGTGACTATTGTCGAATGCCTCGTCATTTGCACCTGCATCAACATCAACGACCCTTTAAGTCCCCATTTTCAATTGGCGTGGAATGGATGAAGACGTTTCAGAAGAGCTCGATGGTACCAAACTCGACTAACTTGTGGGAAAGTAAAAATTGAGACCCACATATTAACATGATTGTTATACAACTGTTGACCAATAATTGGCATTGGTTTTTAAACATGCTGAGAAATGAAGAAAATGTATATTTTGTGCTTGTTGTGTGATATGTGATATCGTTGATTGATAAAAAGTTAGTGTTTTTAATTGGAAATGACTCTTGTAATGAAAATTGTCGGGCAACCCTTCTGACCCCCTTAAAGCGAGATTTCAAATGCTGCTAATGAAGAAAGAATTTAGATACATTCGTTTCATAATTTAAAGTGACGCCGAGAAATGGAAAGAACGCAGATAAAAAGCAATATTAGTCTTCGAACACTGGATTAAGTTCTTATTTCAGCGACTAGTCATTACCAGTACAAGTAAGAACAAAACAAAAACAACGTAGAAGCTGTGTCATTTCCAGCGTAAAGATGCAACATGCAATCTATAAATTTGCCTTTAGTTTAATGGTAAAAGTAATTCTAGTGTACAGCTCTTAAGTTCAAACCAAAACACATGCTTAAAGCTCATTGATTTTTTGAACAGATCTGCAGACTTGAATTAGAGCCTAGGTCCCCCAATTCAGTTTTTGCTATAGGTCGCAAAATGTCACCGTTATAAATTTAACAACACTAACAATTGGAGTACGCGTGAATTTTCTATTCCGTTTAAATACTGCCTATGTAAAGTTCAGTGATTGATAGACTTATATCCCTGGAGATTGAAAAAACGTAGCTTTTGTGATTTTTGATATGGGAGAAGTATAATATAATAGGCACATATAAAAAAACAGGGTTTTTTGTTTAATATTATCGGTATTACCAAGTTTAAAAAAAAACACCCTAAACATCGCGACATATATGTATGTAAGCTGCTTACATATCAATTCAGTAATCCTTGCATGTTCACACACAAAGTTACAGAAAAATTCAATAATATTTGCCAAACCGAGGGAGAAATGAAACAAAAATCTTTTACGTAGTGGATGCGTGCATATATTAAGTAAGCGAGAGTAAAGTATACGTCCCATGGATCGGAATGTTGACGACCGTGTGTACATTTTTATTGAACGGTTTGCGCGGCCATGTCTTGGCCAATTGTATATCGGTGGTTATCTCTATACTAACTGGAATTTCAATACAAGGAATTGTATAGTGGTGGTTTAACCTTTCACAAAAGATTCTCTGACCTTTTAAAGGATTATTTTCTGGTGTTGAGACAAGTACTTATTAAAATTAAAGGTAAGCCATCGTTATTGTTTTACACGTAGATTAATAATGCAAAATGTTTAATATCAACCATGTTTAAATTTAGAGATAAGTGCTATGTAAAGAAGTTTGAAAACAAGTTTACATACCAAAACATAAAGTTGGGGTTTAAAGTCCGCTCAACAAATTCGGGGACTAGGGTATGATTCCATTTTATTTCAATAATTCGTTTGGGTGTAGTGTGCGAGGAAACCAGGGGACCAAGAGAAAATCCACGAGGTTGGACAGGCGAACATAATCCTTGTCACGTACAAGCGGGTAATAGAAACCAAGTGACTTGATAAGTCAATGACATACTTTATAATCTAAGATGTTAAACCATTCGGCCCACCCAAAAGGACAAAGAGAAAATCCACGAGGTTGGACAGGCGACCCTAATCATTGTCACGTACAAGCGGGGAATAGAAACCAAGTGACTTGATGAGTCAATGACATACTTTATAATCTAAGGCGTTAAATCATTCGGCCCACCCACCATGAGCTTATTTTTTTTAAATCACGTATAAATTTCACTATATCCTTAAAATTAACAAGTCAAAAGTGAAATTACGACAGTAAACAAAGCGACTTCCAGTTCCGCTTAGTCTTTGAAGAATTACTGTAGTAGAGCTTACCACATAATGGTTATTTCTAATATGAGAATTTCGCCTGGACAGTGTCGTTTCTACCTAATACAAACGTCTACTTTGGCGAACATTTCGATCGACTAGATTTTAGTCGTCACCCCCTACGGCGATACTTATGTCAAGTGGTGACAGAACTTACTAGAAACATAAGATTGTGGTATATCACATAAGAAATATAATATTATGGTATATCGCATATTGGAGACATAAGGTTATGGTATATCACATAATTACATAAGGTATTTATATACACATCTAACACCAAAGTGTAGGTAGACCAATTGACCGTGCCGGAAAGGTCAACTTGGTTTATTGTGATTAACACAGTGACCTAACTCCTAATGTTTCGTTTTATCGAATATCTTGTATTTATTTGATAGTGTGTCACAGGAATGGTTTGAATGGGGGTTGTGTGTGTACGTTTGATATAATTAATTTATTTCAATGGGGATTTGTGCATTGCAATTATTAAAAAAGGGACTATCCCGATTTGAGCCGGGTCTAAAAAGTAAAAGTCCGAGTTCGTATGAAATTTCAATTGTAAAATTAAAGAGAATTGGTGTATTTACATTGTCTCAAAATTTCAGCCCAAAATATTGAGTTGTTTGGACGTGAACGGCGAAAATGCTTATCCGGACAGGTAACCCTTTTAAGATTTCTGGTCAATTTTTTCGTTGGGTGACCTGATAATCTATTTCCGCTGGATATGAACTTTGGCAAATAAGAAGAAATTCAATAACATCGAAAATTAAAAGTCTTTCATTTTCAATTTCCTTTTATGGTGATTGTATTAAAAAAAGATAGCGCTAATCGTATTTTAATCTCTGTGTGGGTGAATGGATTGGGTTGGTACTCTGAGTGTCTTTGATAATTGGCTTTGGTCGAGACAATCCGTCAAACCGCCAACACTGCCGCAAATTTAATTTTCAAATTGACGTTTGTTTGTTTAATGAAAGTCTAAAGACGTGAACATGGGGATAACATTGTAAGAAAGAGTAAGTGAAATGAATTATTCTGTTCTTTCCGGGGGTTAACTTGGTGTTACTGTACGACTTTACCTGTATTATGTTATTTACTTGTTTACGTAGCGCCTAGTGCTGTTTTTGTTCAATACTGGTTTGTTTGTCACGACAAGCTCTTCACGAAACGATATGTGAACAATTGATGATAAAGCAGTCTTTGCCCATGCAGCGACTTGGTAAGGACGATCATCAAAAGCATTTTCACTTCTATAAGGACCAATGGTCAAAAACAAAAGACCGCACAGACACTTTTATGTGTTCTTGTCATTTAACAGACATTTTTGTTTTTTGTTGTACATTTGTGTAAGAACCACTGTGGTCACTCCATATTATCTTTTATCGAAATTCAATCGGGAGGGGGGGGGGGTAACAGCGGCCCTGTGACAGTAACGCTTACTTCGAATCCCAACGTCAACTGCTAGCTATTTATTCTTGCCAGCATCAAAATTCATGTTTAGAGATTACACACGGATATCTTCTTCGTAACTAAAAATGGTTTTGCTGCTTGCGATAGAAATTTAATATATATAAATGAATTAACTTGTTCGTGTAATCGAAGTATCTACCTTACACCATACTTGTGTACGATTGTTTTTCTCCGTGGGATATGATGTAACAGGAATGCACAGCTAGGTTAGTTATCTAGTGATAGCATGTGCCTTATTAATTGATTTTTATACATTTGGCGGCCTAATTGCCAAATATTCTCTTTAAAGCATACAATTCTGTCCATCAGGAATAGGAGTATAGACACTTTATGATTACGACTCCTACATTTTTGATTGTAATATCTCTAATGAAATCGATTGGGGTGTGCCATCATGGCTGTACACATGGAATCTAAACATTAAGGTCAGACATACGCACTTAATGTAAGCCATTGGTTTCATTGTTGTAAACATTCCGACAAGTTTGTAACAAATTAATGGTTAATGTAAGCTTAAAATCCCACGACGATTTAGCAAAAAAACCCAAGCTAAACAAGGATTAAGATAAATTACACTGAAATGAATAAGTTATGATGACAGTCTCCAACTCAGCCTAAATAGATTATGTAGGATTTGCAACTCTGGCGTGCCAAATCGCTTTAGATTCAAGCATAAGGGTTGTCGCATCTACAAATCGTTTAAATTGTCGGGTATATAGCATACAATGTGTAACTATGCTCTCTCATTTTACAGAAGGCAGCTTCCTATTATTATGGAAAATGTACAACGAATGTTTAATTCGTCGACTAAAATATGTTAAATTCATTGCTAAATAAATGTTGAATCTTAATGCATGCAATTATTAACAATTGGAATCAGTAAAAGGAATTCGTCTTTTTAAGGTCACAATAGTCGGTGATCAGTGACATTTTCAGCTATGGTGAGTCTGAATTATATCAACCCAAATTCTATTTTCCACCTTAACATAAAGTCGTGCTGGCTATCCAATTATCGTCATAAAAGTTCAGTAGGATCATTTTGGTTTCTTTTATTAATTATCTCATTGATACCCGGTAAAACGTTACGGATCAGTTCAGACTTAATAGTTACCCGTTGATAAGTTGGTCGACTGGGGTAAACTACAAATTATATGGAATTGGGAATTTTATATTACCCTCGAGCATTATATAATTGATAAATATTGGAGGATTATTCCGACAGATGAGTTATGTCGTCTGCTTGGTAAGAGTTGGCCTGTATCCAATGCCAGAAGACTGTAGTGGATCTAGAAACTAGTTATTGCCGATGTGACTGTGGGATATAATATCCATCAAAATGATACATGGGATATAAATACCATTTTGCCTGTATACACCCTGACTAGAGATTAACTATCTTGCTAAGACTTGGATACATCGATGTAGGTAGGATTATTTCTTCTTGTGTTCATTAATCATGATTCGTTAAAGAAACATTATCATGGAAACGCATTCCCTCATATGCTTACTGCCATGGCTTTCTCGTTTATTGACAAACACTACAATATCGAGGCATTCCAGGATATTCCAATACTTATTTTTATTTTTCAAAAAAAAGGGAAATCTACATAAAGTGGCAAATTGTAAGTAACTTTTAATTGCATATAGTTAAAACATAACCAGCTGTAAACGTATTGCATCCTTCAAACTAACACATTTAATTAAGGGCTGACTACGCGCGACAAATTATTCTGGGTTACATAAACTCAAAATATTTCGCCATAGGGTATAAATAATAAAACAGATGGCCCGCCTGTTTATATCTATTATAACAAATATGCTATGTTCACACCTAATGCGCTTTCAAACCGCTTTCCGTAAAACGCCCTGCGGAAGGCGCTTTCGTTACCACGGGTGGCGTCACACTACAAATTAAACCGCTTTCGATTCGCATTAAAACACGTCACACTCAATGCGCATTAACAGCTTTCCCCATGCGATAAAACGGAAGTACTGCACTGCGCAAGCGCTGTTCGATCTCAACGCTTAACGCGAATTAAAGTTGGTCACTCTTGTAATTGTGATGCGCGTCAGTTATATCGCTTCAGCCAATGCGCATTAGAAATGCGGTTTCGCTAAAGCGGCTTAGTTTTGGTTTAATGCGCATTGAGTGTGACGCGTTTTAGCGACTTAAGGCTTTATTGCGCATTCGATGCGCATTAAAAGGCTAGTGTGAACACAGCAGTGACAGCTACTAGAATCACAGTTCAATACCTTTCTAAATGTTTCGGACAAAACCCGCCCTATCAAGAAGATGGCGTTCTTGACGTCACTGTCAGAAGCTGATTTACTAAAACCAATAAGTTATAACCTTCATACAAATCATTCTCTGAAACTATAATAATATGTTGTCCTGTATTGCTATACGCTATTCTAGACTATAAACTATTCTAAAGAAAGTATATAGCCGGAGAATCGTCAAGTGGAGAATGTAAATAATTTAGTTGTAATCGGGGAAATCAATGAGATAAAACAGAAATAACTTTGTTTTCTCTACAACCTGACCTTAGTTCGTTCTTTCTTCTTAAATATTGTTCTAATTGGACAAATATTGATTTATTGCATAGGTTATCACTGGTTTATTAGATTTGTGCGAAATGGAACTCTGAGCGTCACCACTACTAGAAGCCAAATATTCATTTAAAAGGTCGAACCTCTAACTCTATATTTTTCATATTTCGAATTAAAAACACGAATTAAAATTCCATATTGATCCATTTCAAACAGTATTGATTTTGTTATCTTGCCGTCAAAATATGCGATCCTAATATTTAATATTTAAGACACAATAAATATTTTATAATCAGTAGTGCAACCCATGGTTTCGTGCGCCATTTGTAATGAACAAAGAAAAGAAATTCCTAAAAGAAGATTAGTAATGGCTGATTTACAATCTGCAAAATTAATTAAATAGAACGCGTAGAATGGACTGACACGGGCGTAAACGTACGTCTTGTAATTTGCACTGTTCGTATCATACTGCACGCAGCGTCCCATCTACGTCATACTTCCCAAATTGTGACACTGTCCCGATTACCCTCCATTTAATACGCTCACGTGATCATTTTGGGGTGGAACTTATCGACTATACACCGCTTTGTTTAGACAACAGAGTAGAAATAGCCTAAGCACGTGTGTTTTATCTAAACACGCCATGTCGCTCACACATCGATATATAATATGTGCTATGGGTTATATTGCAATACATTCTTTACCATTGTAAACTGTCTTTAGAGTTTCAATCTGTTTATCTTTCAAAACAAGGCTAGATACTCCTCAATTTGTTTTCGCAAACAAAACCGCCTCTGTGAAATTATCTGCCATCCGCGCCGCCATATTGAATAATTAGGGAACTTTTGGTGATTCGGCTCTGATTAGTTTGACATCTTTCATACACACAACGGCTAAATAAACATATTTAATTTCATTCAATAAGACAATAGAAGAGAAATAAATACTTCTAAAAATTTCTAAAAGCATACTCAGTGTTTTCGAATAAAATCGTCGATGTAGGAATTAAAATATCGGTTAATTACTAATAATTAGGTTAGGGCCTATTCTCAGACGGAGCTAGTTGTAGATATGCAGCCTAAGTTTGGGACGTGTTCGTATTTCACCGAACATAATTGATTAGATACATGTATTACAATACTTATATACATCACATTATATACATTCATATTATATTTATTTGCGTTTTTAGACCCATTTCATCTATTTTAAGGTTCAAAATAAAAGAGCCAAACGCCCACCCGATAATTTGACTTTCGACCAACACGATTGATTATGAATTGTCTGATGGTAGAGGGATTGGTAGGGTTTAACAGACAAAATATTTTACTGTTGTATACAAATGGTACACATTTATTAGGTACACCAAAGGTACCATGCCTTTCAATAATTCCCTTCATTTTAAAGTGTTAAGGTTAATCTCACTCAAGCGTGCCAAATGGTTCTCCTTGTTCCGAGGAAATAACACGGGCAGCGAAACACCTGGCAATAATTATAAGTATCAAAAAGATTGTCCTATATGCGCTCTGTGTACATTTCAGAAATGTATGCGCCCAATGGTACTCTAGTGTGGATATTCAGCAAAGAATGCCAGTGCCAGACACTTTTATCAAACTATGGATGGGAAAGAGGGGGTGAGTCAGCACCTGCCTGTCACCATCGCAACGGTCATGAAACGGTTACACTAGTAACATTATCGCTTGGTCAGGTGCCGGTTGCTCAAAGCTCCGCTAACTTTTAACGATCAGTTAACATGGAGGTAGCGGATCGTTAACTTTAACGGATAGAAAGAGGGTTTCTGGAAGCCCCGTTAACTTTAACGTATCGTTAATTTGCCGTTATATTTGACGGAGGTGTTGGGCCCTGTTTTCTATTTAACGATGGCATTAGTGTGCTGTAGCTAAAACTCATAGACTACCAGGGTTGGGCGATGGGGGCTATTCCATTTTCTGTGGGATGAAATTATATAGTAGGCTTATCTTCAGATTTATGCTAAAATTTCTAACAGAAAAAAAGTATTCTATGGTGTTTTCTGTAGTAAATTCTACAGTTATCTTTTTGTCTTTAATCAAGTTTTGTTAACAGACTGCACACTACTGCATAGTTGTTTCACTGTCTTCAGTTTCTTGTCAATACTACGTCTATGAAGTTGTTATACATATACATTGAATTTAAGAATTTCAAATCCAGCCAATGAACAAACAGTATTCCCTTTTATTCACTATTATCAAACCGTTGGCTAACGGATAATGAAATTGACTTTCCAGCAACATAAATTTAACGGACCGTTAGAGTTAAACGGATCGTTTAAATAACTTAGTCTGGAGCAACCGGCCCCAGGGCTGCGATTTCATTTTCACCCTATCTGTCCCGTCATCACTTGTACTAGACTTGTCGTTTAAAGATAACCAACAACAGAATGGAACTTAATTTCGATTTTCATAAAATATGTCATTACTTTTCAATTCCCCAAATTGCTCTCACATGTCTTACTTTTCGAGTTTTATATGCTGCATGGAGGTTATCGATGCTAAATGCAACAAAACAGTTGATTCTTTATTACGACTACTTGACATGAATGGAACCAGTAACATTTTTAAATATGTATTGGAATGTTGTTTTTTTTCTGTTTCTAGAATTAATTGTGAATTCGATTGATTTCTTGGTTTGAGCTTATAAAAAATGTACGTCCATAGAACATTAATGAGATTTCTCTAGCTTTAAAGGAAATCCAAGAAATTAATAGGTTTGTCTATAGTAAGGCATAGATAGTAATGTTCAGCCTATCTTCACAATGTAATAAGCCGCATTCAGCCATTGACTGAAAGATAGTTTGCGATATCTTCTAGTAGTAATGGCAGTAGTAGTAGTAGTAGTAGCTACCTAACTATCTCACAGTCAAGAGAGAATACGATGGCTGACTGAAAGGTTCTAAGCCTCTCTGTGAAAGACCCGTACAAAGTCGGTGGTTACCATTTATTTCTACACACTCCCCTTCGAGGTGTATACACTTTTGTCAAGTGGGTATGTATCTGTGTTTATCGCGTCATTTTACAAGGGTAGCAATTTGGCCCTTGGCACAGATCGTGCGAATGATTTCGATCATTACTGCAGGAAGAAACCGAAGAACTCGGGGGAAACCTGCCTGATCGGATGGGAGACCGAATATCCCTCTCACTTACAACGATAAAGTTCTTACCCTAAGCTACAATTGAACCCTCGTTGCATTGGCGAGAAGCCGCCTCTCTATCGCCACGGCTGTTGGGGTTAGTCCTTTCAGATGCAGTTACCTGACTGTCCTGTAGCCAATTTTGCCCATTTCTGTTGATTTCAATGAGGAGGGTTACAAGATGGTCTGGTAAGAAGCCAATAATAACACTACAATTGCAGTTCTCGTGCCGGTTGCTCAAAGCTCCGTTATCTTTTAACGATCCGTTAACTTTAACGGAGAGAAAGATTGTTGCTGGAAATAAAGGCCCCAAACATTTCGTGGTGCAAATCTTTCTTACAGATGTATGCTAATATTTCTAAAGGAGAAAATAAATTATTCTATAGTGTTTTCAGTAGTGAATTTAACAAACAACACGTTACCAAGACATAGGTCCGTTAGAGTTTAACGGATCGTTAAATTAACTTAGTTTTGAGCAACCAACCCCTTATGTCTATGGCTCATTCATAGATTGTACTTGATGCTGACAAAACTTTGTGTAAGCCCAATTGATGTATCCTTTTTAAAGCTTTTAGACACATAACTTTTCAGTCAGCCCTTGTAGCTTTGTTTCCTTTTAATCATTTATGTTTTTCTCATTTACATATTGATTTACAATATGGATTCCGCCCTACATATAAATAAATAATTTATTTTTTCTCGTATATTCTATATAAATACTTGACAATGGATGATGACAGGTAAGCTAACACTCGATAACGATTAAATAGACATATCCATTTATATTATACTAAAATTCACTTTATAAATTGACATGAAATATAACATCTGATACCTTTTGAATAAACAGAAGCTACTATGTCAGCATATGAAAGTTGTTTTGATGATTTTTCCATGTTCGATTTTACAAAATAGAAAAGTATTGTCCACTAACGAAAAAACACATGTACAAATGCGCCTTGTAACGTTTGTATTTTCTACATCTGATCTTTCAACTGTTTTAATTTCTACTAGAGCATAATCGACATATGTAACTTCGACATCGGTATTTTCTTCAAATGTAATTTCTCCACATGTCACATCCATTAAGGCGTGGTTCCGATTTTAGTCGAAGCTTGCGTCATAAAAACAAAACCTCCCTAAAAGTAGTCTCGGTCATCCAGACAATATGGCTCCTCCGCCATAGCTCCCTCGACTAACGGGCTTGGATGACCGAGGCTACCCTTCGAGGAAAGTCATCCCTACTACCAGAAAGTTACATGGGGAGCATCAATAATTTTTAACGGTAGTTAACACTAACATATTGTTTTATGCTAAATTTTAATACAAATTTTAATAGTTTGCTTTCTTTGTTATTTTTATGTATCTTGAATTCACCATTTCTGGTGTTCATGTCGTTAACATAATTTTTATTGCTATCAGATAGCTCCAGTTGAAATAAAATTAAACCATATGTTAGTCTCGAAATGACCTAGTTGTGTTGAGTGGACGTTAACCCCCATCTCTCTCTCTCGCCCTCTCTCTCTCTCTCTCTCTCTCTCTCTCTCTCATTCCGACATTCATTTTATACAGACGAAAAACATACGCTAGGTTGGTTCAAACAGTTTGCTAACTTCAAAATCCGACTGTGTATAAAGATATTCTTCAAAAGTCCCTACTTTCTATGCCAGCTATCGCCCTTTCCCGTGAGACTTTATTATTGGGATAGCGATATTTTAAAGGGGGCGGTACAAGACGTGCATTCGGAACAACGCCTTGATGGATGTGCCATGTGAAGAAATTACATTGGAAGAAAATACCGATGTCGAATTTACCGATGTTGATTTTAATCAAGTACTAGTAGAAATTAAAACAGTTGAAAAAGATCAGATGTAGTAAATACAAACGTTACAAGGTGCATTTGTACATGTGTTTTTCGTTAGTGGACAATACTTTTCTATTTTGTAAAATCGAACATGGAAAAATCATAAAAACAACACTTTCATATGCTGACATAGTAACTTCTACTCGTGTTTACATGTCTTTTAATGTGGCGTCGATCCCCTTCCATATACAATAGCAAACAGTAATACGTAAGCCTAGATCGACGAATGTTAAGCCGTACATTTAATTTCAAAATATGACCTCTTTCAAACATCGATAAAAGAATCCATTATCGTAAACTGAATGCTGCTAACGCAGGCAGCTTTTAGAAATTAATATTGCCTTGAATGTACCTGATAATCGCCTCGTTAACCAAACTTAAACAAAATTCGCAAGGAGGCTAAAGAGTTCCTTGGTTATTGTTACGCACGTAAACAAACAATTTGAAAGAGAATGTAAGGTTGCAATGTTTCGACGAGTGTATTGGGTCATTGGAAGCTCAAGATGTGTCTCCATGGATAATTACACGTAACATTTATTAGGGGGTCACGTGGGTAAGACGCTTGCTTGATAGCCTGCAAGTCGGGTGTTCGATCCGTATATTGACCGAGAAAGTACATCCAGATTTTCCGGCGTGTTTCCCCTTGTCAGTGATGCAGGACAGCTGTCTAGTCGTTCGGATGATACGGAAAACCGAAGTCCCGTGTACACATTGGCGTGCACGCAAAATATACCTTGGCTGTGGGAATTCGATATAAGAAGAGTAGGCCGTAGCGCCGCTGCCCAGGCAAATATCCCTCATAGTATACTGTATGGCGTATGTCCGTCTTTAGGAGCAAATCAGTAGGACATATAACCCCATTTTCATTGATTTTATTCACTTCACATTTATTAATTTATCAATATCGCGGCCATACATTCATATAGAGATTAACACAGTATCGAATGTTGTATAAGAGCTACTACAGACACCACTTTATTCAGTCTTGGGCTAAAACATGCATGAAGCATACCATTGATTTTCTATCAATTCCAGTGTTCTTTATTTACAGCGATGTCATCCACACATTTTTTACTTGTATACCTTGGAAATGTAACGCGTGCTATGAGTTAATTTACGCACCATTTCTCTTTATGAGATGGAAATTGTTATTGGAACCCGGTCTTTGGCATTCCAGTCGCTTATTCTATAACCGTTCTTCAGCAGTTTATTTTAAATATCAACGACTGCTCTAGTCACCTGCACGACTAAATGGGCTTTAATGACACTTGTTGGTGATTTATTATCTTTTGTAGTAACCTACATTCATGTGATATTAGAAAGCAAATTTGAAGTGTAAATGAATAACACAATAACATACAAAATATTAATAGTTCACGCAGTATTATTGCTGACATTTTGATTGCACTCGGTTTTCTACCCACGTGTTTGTAATACAATCTCAATATCCTGGTGTCTCATCTTATGGGGGACCCGCACTGACATACTATTTACTGCAGTTGATATATGATAAGAAACCCGCCTATAACACAAAACTTTTCAATCGATAATTTTAATGTAGTGTTTCCAAAAACCAGGCTAAAATATACAGTTCTCGGGTTGACTGTGGCGTCAAATGTTATATAATACAGTCGAACCTATATAACGGTTAATGTGGACTTCAGTTGGTATTAATTATTTGGCGTGTCGTTTGTACCTCTATAATTAAAGGACCTAAGTCCGTAACTCAAAATACTCCAAAATGGTCGACATCGAAAACAAGAATTATTGGTCAATTAAAACAAACATTGATGATGTAAACTTACCGGGAAAAGATGAGCTTCTGATATGGGCTATTTTCAGAAAAACGTACAAATAACGGTAAAGACAAATTTTGAAAAGTAATCATGAATTTTTATGGAAATTTCATTGTATTCTTTAGGCTTATAACTCAAGAGGGTGTATATGCATAACAAAAATGTCACAAAATCAAATTTGTAAGATTGTCTTTTCAGTTAAGACCATGTAAACAGTAAAGACATAACGGAAAAGACAAAAATTTAAAATCATTAATTTGGCTCTAGTTGTCTTAATAAATGTTTGAATACCATAAGAAAGATATTAGAAAGCGATAATTGATTGTAATTTTTAAAAAATACCTTTTGTTTTGTCTATTTCAATGCAAGAAGTCTTTTCCGTTATCATTATTTATAACAGAAAAGACATGCTTTGACTATCTTAACTCATTCACATTGTATAAAAATGCATGATATTACCACAGTGCATTGAATACCTTATTCCCTGGATTTCTGAGTGAAAACCTCTAAATCAGTCAGTGTTTTATATCTTGGAAGAGACGAACTATATTTGCGACAACCACTTGCAGTCAACTTAATTGTTTGTTTTTTCCTTATCATAAACAGTTTCTTTCTATTATGTGGCATTTTCCTGCTTGACCATAACCTTAATTTAACAGTGACACCTAGCGACACACTTGATAATGTAGCATATGGTTAACTGACTAACAAAGCATTAACGAAAAAGACCAATTGTTCTCAAAATTTTGACAGAAATAATATTTGATATAGCTGATTGCAGTTTCTTCTTTAAATAGCTAATATAACATTTTATTCAGCTCTATTGGATGACTTATTGAAAAGCACTGTCACTTTTATTGAACTTTCAATTTGAAAAGCAGATTTTCAAGTTCTAAGTTGAGAATGGGAAGTTTTACCACCTAACGGAATGGACATTTTGACTAGATAATCTGATATTCTGATTTTATTTTGATTAATAACAATGTCAAAATATTTTCCCAAAGAAGGGACTTTCATGCTGATGTACAATATAACATATATTTGGTAAACCGTTTTTTTCCGTTATAGTGGGGCGGATATGTGAAATGGGCGTGCACTTCTGGAAAGAAGCATGAAAATTGGGGCATAGGGGTTTTGGAGTATGCTGATTTCAAAAATCACGGGAACAACGAGGTCACTACAGCCGTTTCCGCCAAAAATGGAGAAATTCAACATGGCATCCATAAAACACGTCCTCGTTCATAAAATGTCTGCAAGTGCCCCGATTTCAATGGTCTTGATGTCTATACCTATGTTATGGCGGTCTGGGAACCCATTAAGCTACATATCAAGACTCATAACGTACACCTTAATTTTAAAAATGCTAAAATGGCCCCAAAAATGTCATTACCCATAAATGACAAATTGTTGCATTTGGGGCAGACTGGTTACCATCTTAGTAATCTAGTAAGCACACACACGAAGACTCGTAAATGTTCTAATTCATAGCGTTTTCTATAAATTATCACCTCCTCCTTTGCTAAACGGATATCAAGAATCCACCATGTTCCATGTCAGTGTAAACTAGCTATTACTCATCGAACAAAAACAGTCCACATTTCATGTCAATCACCATCTTATATATGAGCACGATAGTGTTGTAAAAATATTGAATAAACGTCTGAGCTTCCTTCGTCGATGTAGTCAGTGAAATAAAATAAAACCAAGTACGAACAATCCGAACTATTAAACAAAATTCGAATAGCTAAGAAATAGTGTAATCTGGCAAAATAGAGTAATCAGCAAATACATTAACAAGGTATAACTATCATTCACCTACCATGTCCAAAAGACTTAAACTCGCTCCTAGGGCATGGGCCACAATTACATATGTTCAGTCGACCAACTGGGACATTTGAGTTCTTGTCAAGAACATGGTGGAACACTCATAAACCCACCAGCAACAAGTTACTCGTCTCTTGCCACTAATTTATCTGTCTTTAGCGAAATGAACAAAGTGCCCTTACATATCAACATTTCCCGATTAGATGATGGTGATACCATAGAAAAAACAATGTTACGGCATAAAAGTAGATGGCATAAAAGCTGTAACGTCCTGTTTAATGCAGCAAAAGTGGAGAGAGCCAGGTAGTTTCAAGAAAAAACTTGTATGAACGCGACCAAATCACCACATAAAAAACACCTTCGTAGTTCAACCACTTCAGGATGTCCCATGGATACAGACGAGCTAAATCAGCCAGCTTGTCTTTTCTGTGATGGGACCACAGGAGATTTTCACAAAGCAGAAACGATGTCCTTTGATGCCCGTGTCAGAAAAATCGCTACAGAACTCCAAGACACAAAGGTGTTTGCAAAATTATCAGCAGGAGATATGAAGAAACCATAATACTAATATGCAACTGATAACATACTTATTATTTTTCTATTTTTCTATCTTATTTTGTGTGTAATAATAGTGTTCTTCCTATATTATATTTGCTCAACGTATATGTTTTGTAGTTTAGGAGTGACTTCCCAAAGTTCTCCTTTTAAAATGCTATTGCTTTTCGAGTGATTTTGTACATGTATATATGTCCTTGTAGCTTTGGAGGGACTTATGGAAGATTAGTTTGTTTGCAAACTAAATAAGTTGCCTCATTAAAAAAGTTATTATTATTATTATAATTTATATGTACATATATATTATTATGTCCTTGTAGCTTTGGAGGGACTTATGGAAGATTAGTTTGTTTGCAAACTAAATAGGTTGCCTCATAAAATAAAGTTATTTTTATTATTATAATTAAAGCCCTTTTTAGTTTTAAAAGTTGTTCCTCAACAATAATGATACTAAGATGGTAATCAGTCTTCCCATATGCAACAATTTGACATTTTGAGGTAATGACATTTTTGGGCCTTTTTTACCATTTGTAAAATTAAGGTGTGGGTTATTAGTCTTGATATGTATCTTAATAGTTTCCTGGACCTCCAGAACATAGGTATAGACATCAAGATCATCGAAACCGGGGCACTTACAGACATTTTATGGACAAGAACGTGTTTAATGTATGCCATTTTGAATTTCTCCATTTTTGGCGGGAACGGCTGGAGTGACGTCGTGGTTCCCCGGATTTTTGAAATTAGCATACCCCAAAACCCCCTAGGCCAAATTTTCATGCTTCTTTCCGGAAACGCACAACTCGACCAAAACATGTTACATATCCGCCCCACTATTATTTGTACATTTTTGTGAAAATACCCCATATATACGATATTTAAGATAAAATATTTTTTTCGAACACTAACATATTGTTTTATGCTAAATTTTAATACAACTTTTAATAGTTTGCTTTCTTTGTTATTTTTATGTATCTTGAATTCACCATTTCTGGTGTTCATGTCGTTAACATAATTTTTATTGCTATCAGATAGCTCCAGTTGAAATAAAATTAAACCATATGTTAGTCCCGAAATGACCTAGTAATGTTAAGCCGTACATTTAATTTCAAAATATGACCTCTTTCAAACATCGATAAAAGAATCCATTATCGTAAACTGAATGCTGCTAACGCAGGCAGCTTTTAGAAATTAATATTGCCTTGAATGTACCTGATAATCGCCTCGTTAACCAAACTTAAACAAAATTCGCAAGGAGGCTAAAGAGTTCCTTGGTTATTGTTACGCACGTAAACAAACAATTTGAAAGAGAATGTAAGGTTGCAATGTTTCGACGAGTGTATTGGGTCATTGGAAGCTCAAGATGTGTCTCCATGGATAATTACACGTAACATTTATTAGGGGGTCACGTGGGTAAGACGCTTGCTTGATAGCCTGCAAGTCGGGTGTTCGATCCGTATATTGACCGAGAAAGTACATCCAGATTTTCCGGCGTGTTTCCCCTTGTCAGTGATGCAGGACAGCTGTCTAGTCGTTCGGATGATACGGAAAACCGAAGTCCCGTGTACACATTGGCGTGCACGCAAAATATACCTTGGCTGTGGGAATTCGATATAAGAAGAGTAGGCCGTAGCGCCGCTGCCCAGGCAAATATCCCTCATAGTATACTGTATGGCGTATGTCCGTCTTTAGGAGCAAATCAGTAGGACATATAACCCCATTTTCATTGATTTTATTCACTTCACATTTATTAATTTATCAATATCGCGGCCATACATTCATATAGAGATTAACACAGTATCGAATGTTGTATAAGAGCTACTACAGACACCACTTTATTCAGTCTTGGGCTAAAACATGCATGAAGCATACCATTGATTTTCTATCAATTCCAGTGTTCTTTATTTACAGCGATGTCATCCACACATTTTTTACTTGTATACCTTGGAAATGTAACGCGTGCTATGAGTTAATTTACGCACCATTTCTCTTTATGAGATGGAAATTGTTATTGGAACCCGGTCTTTGGCATTCCAGTCGCTTATTCTATAACCGTTCTTCAGCAGTTTATTTTAAATATCAACGACTGCTCTAGTCACCTGCACGACTAAATGGGCTTTAATGACACTTGTTGGTGATTTATTATCTTTTGTAGTAACCTACATTCATGTGATATTAGAAAGCAAATTTGAAGTGTAAATGAATAACACAATAACATACAAAATATTAATAGTTCACGCAGTATTATTGCTGACATTTTGATTGCACTCGGTTTTCTACCCACGTGTTTGTAATACAATCTCAATATCCTGGTGTCTCATCTTATGGGGGACCCGCACTGACATACTATTTACTGCAGTTGATATATGATAAGAAACCCGCCTATAACACAAAACTTTTCAATCGATAATTTTAATGTAGTGTTTCCAAAAACCAGGCTAAAATATACAGTTCTCAGGTTGACTGTGGCGTCAAATGTTATATAATACAGTCGAACCTATATAACGGTTAATGTGGACTTCAGTTGGTATTAATTATTTGGCGTGTCGTTTGTACCTCTATAATTAAAGGACCTAAGTCCGTAACTCAAAATACTCCAAAATGGTCGACATCGAAAACAAGAATTATTGGTCAATTAAAACAAACATTGATGATGTAAACTTACCGGGAAAAGATGAGCTTCTGATATGGGCTATTTTCAGAAAAACGTACAAATAACGGTAAAGACAAATTTTGAAAAGTAATCATGAATTTTTATGGAAATTTCATTGTATTCTTTAGGCTTATAACTCAAGAGGGTGTATATGCATAACAAAAATGTCACAAAATCAAATTTGTAAGATTGTCTTTTCAGTTAAGACCATGTAAACAGTAAAGACATAACGGAAAAGACAAAAATTTAAAATCATTAATTTGGCTCTAGTTGTCTTAATAAATGTTTGAATACCATAAGAAAGATATTAGAAAGCGATAATTGATTGTAATTTTTAAAAAATACCTTTTGTTTTGTCTATTTCAATGCAAGAAGTCTTTTCCGTTATCATTATTTATAACAGAAAAGACATGCTTTGACTATCTTAACTCATTCACATTGTATAAAAATGCATGATATTACCACAGTGCATTGAATACCTTATTCCCTGGATTTCTGAGTGAAAACCTCTAAATCAGTCAGTGTTTTATATCTTGGAAGAGACTAACAGAAGAGACGAACTATATTTGCGACAACCACTTGCAGTCAACTTAATTGTTTGTTTTTTCCTTATCATAAACAGTTTCTTTCTATTATGTGGCATTTTCCTGCTTGACCATAACCTTAATTTAACAGTGACACCTAGCGACACACTTGATAATGTAGCATATGGTTAACTGACTAACAAAGCATTAACGAAAAAGACCAATTGTTCTCAAAATTTTGACAGAAATAATATTTGATATAGCTGATTGCAGTTTCTTCTTTAAATAGCTAATATAACATTTTATTCAGCTCTATTGGATGACTTATTGAAAAGCACTGTCACTTTTATTGAACTTTCAATTTGAAAAGCAGATTTTCAAGTTCTAAGTTGAGAATGGGAAGTTTTACCACCTAACGGAATGGACATTTTGACTAGATAATCTGATATTCTGATTTTATTTTGATTAATAACAATGTCAAAATATTTTCCCAAAGAAGGGACTTTCATGCTGATGTACAATATAACATATATTTGGTAAACCGTTTTTTTCCGTTATAGTGGGGCGGATATGTGAAATGGGCGTGCACTTCTGGAAAGAAGCATGAAAATTGGGGCATAGGGGTTTTGGAGTATGCTGATTTCAAAAATCACGGGAACAACGAGGTCACTACAGCCGTTTCCGCCAAAAATGGAGAAATTCAACATGGCATCCATAAAACACGTCCTCGTTCATAAAATGTCTGCAAGTGCCCCGATTTCAATGGTCTTGATGTCTATACCTATGTTATGGCGGTCTGGGAACCCATTAAGCTACATATCAAGACTCATAACGTACACCTTAATTTTAAAAATGCTAAAATGGCCCCAAAAATGTCATTACCCATAAATGACAAATTGTTGCATTTGGGGCAGACTGGTTACCATCTTAGTAATCTAGTAAGCACACACACGAAGACTCGTAAATGTTCTAATTCATAGCGTTTTCTATAAATTATCACCTCCTCCTTTGCTAAACGGATATCAAGAATCCACCATGTTCCATGTCAGTGTAAACTAGCTATTACTCATCGAACAAAAACAGTCCACATTTCATGTCAATCACCATCTTATATATGAGCACGATAGTGTTGTAAAAATATTGAATAAACGTCTGAGCTTCCTTCGTCGATGTAGTCAGTGAAATAAAATAAAATCAAGTACGAACAATCCGAACTATTAAACAAAATTCGAATAGCTAAGAAATAGTGTAATCTGGCAAAATAGAGTAATCAGCAAATACATTAACAAGGTATAACTATCATTCACCTACCATGTCCAAAAGACTTAAACTCGCTCCTAGGGCATGGGCCACAATTACATATGTTCAGTCGACCAACTGGGACATTTGAGTTCTTGTCAAGAACATGGTGGAACACTCATAAACCCACCAGCAACAAGTTACTCGTCTCTTGCCACTAATTTATCTGTCTTTCGCGAAATGAACAAAGTGCCCTTACATATCAACATTTTCCGATTAGATGATGGTGATACCATAGAAAAAACAATGTTACGGCATAAAAGTAGATGGCATAAAAGTTGTAACGTCCTGTTTAATGCAGCAAAAGTGGAGAGAGCCAGGTAGTTTCAAGAAAAAACTTGTATGAACGCGACCAAATCACCACATAAAAAACACCTTCGTAGTTCAACCACTTCAGGATGTCCCATGGATACAGACGAGCTAAATCAGCCAGCTTGTCTTTTCTGTGATGGGACCACAGGAGATTTTCACAAAGCAGAAACGATGTCCTTTGATGCCCGTGTCAGAAAAATCGCTACAGAACTCCAAGACACAAAGGTGTTTGCAAAATTATCAGCAGGAGATATGAAGAAACCATAATACTAATATGCAACTGATAACATACTTATTATTTTTCTATTTTTCTATCTTATTTTGTGTGTAATAATAGTGTTCTTCCTATATTATATTTGCCCAACGTATATGTTTTGTAGTTTAGGAGTGACTTCCCAAAGTTCTCCTTTTAAAATGCTATTGCTTTTCGAGTGATTTTGTACATGTATATATGTCCTTGTAGCTTTGGAGGGACTTATGGAAGATTAGTTTGTTTGCAAACTAAATAAGTTGCCTCATTAAAAAAGTTATTATTATTATTATAATTTATATGTACATATATATTATTATGTCCTTGTAGCTTTGGAGGGACTTATGGAAGATTAGTTTGTTTGCAAACTAAATAGGTTGCCTCATAAAATAAAGTTATTTTTATTATTATAATTAAAGCCCTTTTTAGTTTTAAAAGTTGTTCCTCAACAATAATGATACTAAGATGGTAATCAGTCTTCCCATATGCAACAATTTGACATTTTGAGGTAATGACATTTTTGGGCCTTTTTTACCATTTGTAAAATTAAGGTGTGGGTTATTAGTCTTGATATGTATCTTAATAGTTTCCTGGACCTCCAGAACATAGGTATAGACATCAAGATCATCGAAACCGGGGCACTTACAGACATTTTATGGACAAGAACGTGTTTAATGTATGCCATTTTGAATTTCTCCATTTTTGGCGGGAACGGCTGGAGTGACGTCGTGGTTCCCCGGATTTTTGAAATTAGCATACCCCAAAACCCCCTAGGCCAAATTTTCATGCTTCTTTCCGGAAACGCACAACTCGACCAAAACATGTTACATATCCGCCCCACTATTATTTGTACATTTTTGTGAAAATACCCCATATATACGATATTTAAGATAAAATATTTTTTTCGAACATTGGTACACGAATCGTGTACCATAATGCGCTTCAGCCCAAGTTGTAATAAGAGACTCGAGGGACGAGGCTTGACATATTACACCAAACCAGACGGCACATTTATACTGGAATAACCAGACGCTAAAAAAGTGCACAAGATTGAGATTGCATGGCTTTTTTCGTCGAACATAACTGATTTGAAATTGGAGTAAAAACGGAGACTATTGAATGAAAATCAGTTTATATATATGCATATTACAGTAATATATGCGTTGCGACCCACTTTTGTCAATTTCTAGGTCCCAAACGTTAGCGATTTAGCTCCTTTAATTTACCCGCGATTACCCACAATTGAGTGTGTAATAGACTATTGTGAATAAATATTCATTGCAGACAAAAGCTTTTGTCAATAGCGGCCAAAGTATTGGAAAAAGTGATGACAAGGATAAAGATTTGTTATACATGTATGTATATGCATATTCTTCACGTCATGTCAGAAATTAAATTGATTTCATAAAGAATTGGCAAAATTATGGATAATTGAAATTTTGACGAAGCGGCGTAATGCTGACAAGGAGGGACTAATGTTTGTACTGTATTAACTATTTGGGTCATTCCGTGTCAAGCGGACCAAATTTCGGAAAATTTGGATTATCACTCCCTCTAAAATGTATAATATAGGTTATAGTACATGGACTTAAAGGAGCTATATCGCTAATATTTGGGACCTAGAAATTGACACAGATGGGTCACAACGCATATAATAAAGTAATGGCATTCAATCAGTTCCGAAT
Organism: Patella pellucida; assembly: GCA_917208275.1. NCBI lineage: Eukaryota > Metazoa > Mollusca > Gastropoda > Patellidae > Patella > Patella pellucida. Next base: position 36,256,383 of record OU795036.1, read on the forward strand.
TTTTACTCTAATTTCAAATTGCAGTTATGTTAGGCGAAATATGCCTGAAGTTTCAAAAGAACGTCAACCCCAAGTGTCTGGTTATTCCAGTCTACATACTATTTATTGCGACATGCTCTCAAGGTAGGAATATGCGTCACCGTCTAGCCTCGTTCTTCAAGTCCCTTTTTAAAAATGAGCATGAAACGCAATATGTGACCCCCACGACAAAACCAGTCACATGTGTCAATTTTTAAAAACTGTGATTTAATGCTTATGGCAAAGGGTACTGAAACTGCTCTCTGTTGATATATAATATATGCAAATCACAAAAAAAAATGGCTGAGTTACGGCCATCTGAAGTTTCCATAGCTGCGGTGCTTCCAAATACAAAAAAATGAGAAATTTGCATTTTAAAACTGCCAAAAATAAATCCTATAGCAACACATATAACTATTGCATGAATCAAAATGAAAGTTTGTCAACATAATAATGTGTGGTGTACCAACATTTGTACAAAATTTTATCGACATATTCCTTTAGTAACTTAATTTTTTTTTTGTGAGTTTTTCTGAAATTTTCCTGAAATTCATATTTCTTCGAATTGGCTGTGTTATGGCCATGGCTACAACAAAGGCCTGGCTTAAAATACCCTTTTTATGCAATTTTTTTTTATATTTTCACAAAAACGAAATGAAAAATAGATGCTTTTTTGAAGCGTTTTGTGTCCCAAATATTTTTCCGTGGTTTTGACCCACATAGTGTATTTTGACGTTTCTGTTGAAATTAACCCGTTGCACATGTGACTGGTTTCGCCACGTGACATCACATATGGTAATTTTTTTTAAATTGTCTCAAATAATGGATATCAGAAGCCTATCTTTTTCCAGTAAGATCACAACATTAATGTTGATTTAAATTGACAAATAATTCGTGTTTTCATTGTGGAAGATTTTGGATGATATTGAGTAGATAGAGACTTAGCTACTTTAAGCTAACAAATCTAAAATTATACCTCTCTAGCCGAAAATTCGATTCGTTGAGATGTGGTCATTTTAATTAGGGTACTGAAAGAGATCATAAATTCAGTATTTTTTTTTTATGTTTTCTGTATACAATAATGACTTTGCCAGAGGCTGTGAAATCCTGAAAATAAAAGAGAATAGTTCATTTGTTCCACATTTTGCCACATGGTGGCGCAAACAGTATATGCATTGGACAATGAGTGTGATGCTACAGTCATAATCTGCACCAAAAGTTGTCTTAGATTAAAACGTTAGAGCTTCCGTGAGTTTAAAGCATCCGAAAAATTGAAAAAGAAGTACTGAATTTATGGTCCTTTTCAGTACCCTTATTTCAAATGACCATATCTCTGCAAGTTTCCAGCATAGACAGGTAAAATTTCGGATTTCTTTTGTTTAAGGCCATAAACAATAACATATATTTTTTAACAATTTTTGGGAGGGGGTCATGTTCCCAACATTGGACATACGAGACCGTGCACAGGGGCGTACATAACGATTTTGTTTTGGGGGTAGCCAAAATGCGACCGACTGAGGCACATACAGCTGGTGCGAGTTTTCCAGGGGCCATGTTCCAAATCTAGGGCACCATTTACAATCCCACACCATAATGAATGCCAACAAAATACTGGCTATAACATTTAGCGTCCCAGTAGAACATAGATATTATTGTATAATTATATTGTTGTTTGCCGATCGTTGTCTCGCCGGGAAGCATTTTTATTTAACTTGACATAAAGTTTATGTCATCTACAGTACTGGCCAAATTAATAGCATTTTTTTTATAAAACGTTGCAGAATTAACTCACTAAAATTTAAGTATGGATAAAATTATGCATGGTGCATACATTGAACTGAATTTTCTAACACATAACCAAATTGACATCCACTTCATATTGCATGTTTGGTCGACGTATTTGATGACGTCATGACGTCGTAGCGGCCGATGACGTCATTGATGTCCGTCATGTTGTTTTTTTGCAGTTTTTGAAATACAATCATTAGGGAATTTCTCTAATACAAGAGCACCAGTTACGTTTTGGGGAATATTACAGGACAGACACACTCAATAACAATGATTTTAATGGTCGTCCTTGACGCCATTACGACTGTGTGACGTCACAATGACGTCATCTCGCCAAAACAGGTGTTGTACGAGAAAACGCCTCAACTTGATCGATTTCCATGTTTTTGGTGTCGATTTATATCTTTTCTGGGACGCCGAATCGAACTAAGACTATTAAAATGTTCAGAAAACGACTTAATTCTGCAACGTTTTATAAAATTATGCTATTAATTTGGCCAGTACTGTATAATGATTGTGCCTCAAACACTGAGAAACCTGAGAAAATTTTGAAAATTGAGTCAATATCCTAACATTTCAGGTCATTGCTGGGACGAGGTGACCAGAAATGTGAGTCAATGGGACAGTTTCGAGATTTGTACCTGTCAATTCCACCTGTTTTGCAAGAGTTGACTGACATTATTTATGTATAGTTTGACGCCCAACGACCCACACACCAGTACAACTGGGCAGTTCACTTATACCGTTAATATGAAAGTGCTGAGACAATATAAGACAACAGGGGCATAGAAGAATGGTGTTATATCCGAACTGAGTCCCTTGAAATTTTAGTCAATGGCATGGCAAATGGGACCAAATTCTCGTTAACGAGAGGAAAAGAAATTGGACAGAATCTGCCGATTTCGCTTGTTTTGTGATTGTTTGTTTACCTCATTAATTCATTAATTTGAAACCGACTGCGGTGAGTACTTTTTTTTGATACCGAAAAAGAGTGACAAACATTTTTTCAAACATGACAAGCAGACATAGTTATTTTATACTATAGTTTTGTGTGAAGTATCCAATTTAGGCTCACGTATTCACGAAAATACATAGTATTTGGGATCTATTCTGGCATTGTTTGTTTACCTCATTAATTCATTAAGTCGGCGATACGTATTTTTGAGACCGACTGCAGTGATTGCACTTATTTTGAGACAGACTATTTTTCTCCCTGGGTGAAGTTTTGTTCTTAAACCAGCAGAATAAGAGAGAAACACAACATTTTTTCAAACATGATAAGTTGACAAGGTTATTATTTACTAAACTTTTGCGTGAGTAGCGTGACGTATACAGTGAGTACTTATTTTGATACCGTCCGACTGCATTGCGAAGATGCATGCCTCAACAAGCTATCTTCACCAATTAATGAACATACCAGCACAAACAAGGGAGAAGATACTGTACATTTGGTGGGTTGTTTTTACAGAATCTGAATTACCCAAAGCTTATCGGGTGTTTGAATTACTTACAAGAAGCGCTTATACCATTCTGCCAGGTCTTAAATAACAAGATGTTACAAGCTTATTGTATATAACGTGTCCCCTCCAGATTTACTTGGTCAAGTAGCCAAACCGGGATATTTATTTTTGACTAAAAGTCTGATAGTTCCTATAACCTAAAAATATTAACTTATACAGTAATTAAAATAAAGCAAGAAACGGAATCGGTGTCTGGCAACCGCTAGTCTTGCACACAGCTTTGAAAAAGCATGAGATTCTACAGACATACTGGGGCTGGGGGTATTTTTATATTTGAAAAAAAAAAGAACAGGATATCCCTCTTTTTTTTATCAAAACACATAGTCTTCTCTTTAATATGGATAATATTATTCTCTAAACTGTACTTATGCAAATAGGTAGACAAACGTCAAAGAAATAATATTAAAGTGTTTCGGGGAATTCTATAGAATCCCAAATGAGTTTGATTTATTGAAAATGTTCTTAAAAAATATGTACATATATTGAATGGGGTGTGCGAAAGGTCTTAGTTCATGGTGCGATTATGAAATTATCAATAAAGGCGTGTTGCCAATTACTGCTTATTCACCGAGGAGTAGTTGCGGCGGAATTCGATAACTATAAAAGTTTAATGATACGTAACAGCCTAAGAGAGCTGCACGACGCCTTATAGATCCTAATACAATTTCCCTTCTAAAGATTTTCCGGTAAGCAAGTATGTAAATAGCAATACTTCACACAACTAAATATATAGAAATCTTTCCCCAGTTCTCGATTAAATAGTCGAATATACCCATGTATAAGACACGACACCAATGTTTACTGCAATGGTAGTCGATAACCTATTTAGAGATTGTAAATTGGATATAGTTATACTTATAAATGGACATGTTAAAACATATTTTTCCACATTTACATAAAACATCATTTTCAGTAATAAATCATTCATGTAAACAAGATAATCATTATATTTAAAATTACGAAATTACTCAATTCCAAACCAATCTAAGTAGATTTCGTAATTAAGTAGGCTATATCACTCCTTGTGAAGAGTTGACATATTAAAGCGAGAATTTCAAATTTTCTAAGAAAGTCAAAACATAATTATGTCTATGTCTTTTGCTCAATCAACTCACTATTAAACGATCATGGGCATTTTTTCCCACCCTTGAAAAAATCTATGACACAGAAAATAACAACACAATTACCTCCCCTGTTTTGCTATTGACAACATAGGGCAGCCATTTTCCAACGTTGGAATTTGAAGTTGAAAATGATATTTTTGCCAATTTCTCAGCTGGCAATAGTGAATTCTTTAACAAGGTAGGATTGTTTACCATCTATTGTAAGGCTTTATTTTAATAAATTTTAAAAATGAAACTTAAAAATTAGCAATTTCCGCTTTAAGTTAATCCGAAGTATGGCATCTGGATTTTCTAATATGTTTCCCCTTGTCAGGGAAGCTGGCCAAAAAAGAATGAGGTACCGTGTTTACATTGGCGTGCACGTAAAAGGTCTTTGGCTGTTAAAATTCGATATAAGAGTTGGCCATATTATTATTACCGCTATCCTGGCAAATTTCCGTCGCACACTGTTCTGCTCTGAACTGGGTTAATGAAGAGGAGCATACGCCGTACAGTGTGCTATGAGGGACAGCGGCACTACCGCCTACTCTTATATCGAATTCCGATTGTCAAGGGGTCTTTTACGTACACGCCAATGTGTACACGGGACCTTGTACTCTGATCAGGAAATGTTTGCCATCTATTATACCGCTTTCTGTTGTGCCACCCTCCCCCGCCGCCAAACTCGTACGCCTATGGACACGATAATACATCAAAACGGTTGAGGAGAAACCGAAACACTTCGCACAACGCATACGCTTGCTTTGGCTATAGCGAAAAAGACTGCGAAAGTAATCTTTAAACAAGTACTTTTTACAGTTTAAAATTGTGCGAATGTGATTGATTTATGAGTGGTAGTTAAAACTATCGAAATATCATGGGTATTCCAGTATTCTACGTTAACAACTGTGATTTATATCTTCTACTCTGTAACGTGTCGCTAATATTAAATTAACGTTATATTTATGAGAGTCAATGTCGCTCTTGTGTAATTATCTTAATGATTATCGATGATTTATTCAACCGAGATAAATTTTATTCAGCTCACTATTGCATGTAATATGCGCTGTGTGAAATATCAGTTCTTAAGTGGTTATCAATTTGTGTACTGAAACTTTCAGACTTGTATCGGTTGTTTAAATAATTGTGCGTTACAGTTGGGGCCGAATTGTCTCGATGCATAATTAAACCTTTTACGTTAATTTGATTTTCTATACACCGAATAACGATCCCATAGTGGCAGACCTGCAATTTCCAAACTTTATACATCATTTCACGCGGTCTATATTTTATAAAGTATTTGATGTTCTAAACTTGATAATGCATGGTAATTGGGGGTCAATGGAGGAGTTTTGTTTATAATATAGCTGGGGTTTTGGCAATATTTTTAGTCGATCTTGCCGTGGGGTTTGTTCTTGCTTAGGCGCTGGTTCGCTATCCTGGAGGTCGGGTGTTCGATCCCTGCATTGGCCGAGAAAGTTCATCCCAATTTTCCGACGTGATTTCCCCTTGTCAGTGATGCAGAAGGAGGGCCTGACAAGAACAGCTGCCTAGTCGTTCGGATGGGACGAAAAACCGAGGTCCCGTGTACACATTGGAGTACACGTAAAAGATCCCTTGGCAGGTGGAATTCGACATAAGAGTAGGCCGTAGCGCCGCTGCCCGGGCAAAATTTCCCTCATAGCACACTGTATGGCGTATGCCCGTCTTCAATTAGCTCAGGTTAAGTGCATAACAGTAGGGCGTAAAACCCCATTTCATTCATTGTTCTTGCTTTGATCGACAGTATTAGTCTGCCGGAATTAGATTTCTTGTGGCAGAAATGTGCAAGGTAAGCTTTCTTGGTCTCAAATGAAAGGTGGGACCTAGTAGTATCTCAGAAAAAAATGACCCATCATTTGGACTTGGGGAAATAATTTGGCGGGAACTTTTGACTTGTATCCAAACTATGATTGAAAATTTCACGGATCACACAAATTTTGGCACTGTATGTCCTGGTATGATGGGTACCAAACTACATGTTTTATGGGATGTCACGTTAGCATTTGACATCCTTTGATACAAAAAATGTGAATTAGACCCTTAGGTGGAGCTATGGCGTCATCGAAGTATACATGACAATATTCTACTAGACTTCGTTGGTATTAAACTCAAACGCACGATGCGAACGGTTGTGTGACCGAAGACTGATAAGAACGCCGCCCAGACAGTAAAATATAACAAAATAATCTCACCAACACTCACTGCTATTTTAGAGCTCCTCAACAATCGGTGTTTCTGTGTTCTTACATGACTCGCCGCGACAACCCCCGCATGCGGGAACACATTTTAAGCCTAACTTCCGGCAGCTGCAAACGTTAATTGCGCACCGTCTCTCTTGCGTTTTGTTTTTACACTAACAGTGTACCGATTTCAGCACGATTGCCGGGGCAATTTCAGTGTCCGTTTTTACAGGAGTATATAATCCGCTTTTCAGATACCATCCCCAGTCAGAGGGATCTAGTCCACATTATCCTAGTGTCAACCAGTCATGTACTTGAAGGAAAACTCTCAATGAGTGGAAGTGTGTCGTGCACGTGGTGGGGTGTGATGCACATTCCCTGGATATCAGTTTACGGGGTCGCCTTCGCGGTTCGGTTACTTTTGGTAGCGTACTCGGTTCAATCGTTCCTTGGGCCCGTACATGCGACAAATTACGTTCTCACGAGTCTCAGTAATGAGCTGATGATCCTGATTCTTCGTAGACTGGAAAGCCTTAGCACACTGAACCATATCTTTTCGTCTGTCCGTAGGATATTGAGAACACCAAGCTTTCCCTGACCAGAGGTAGCGGATGTTGTATCACAGCCACACTGAACCAGATATTTTCGTCTGTCCGTAGGAGATCGAGAACACCAAGCTTTCCCTGACCAAAGGTAGCGGATGTTGTATCACAGCCACTCCAAGCGTGGGTAAACAGGATGTGATTTTTTGTGATTGGGTCCAGATAATAAAAGAGACTAAGGATGGAATACATAAATCCATCCTTCTGTTTTTTCGGTAACTTGCACAATTTGATGTCGTGCATGGCTGGTTCGAAATGATATACTAACATGACGAGTATATCCGTGTCCTCGGCCATCAAAAGAACTTCCCTCTGTTTTGAAGCATCCAACGCAAAGTTCACGATCATAGTATCGGTGTCTGCAAGAACAGTATTCATGGTTCGATATGTACGTTCTTCCTCCCAATGGTTATACCAGATTCCAAATCCTGCAATGTACGTATCGTATATTTACGGGATAGTTTCGATTGATCGTAAGGCACGTTGTCCAACTTGTTTTGGATTGTCTGGCCGACGGCCTCACAATCGTCGCAGTTCACAGAATCCGAATCGGGTGTTGTTATTCCTGTTAAGAGTTAGCGTAGTTCTGGATTATTAGTGAACGTCGGTCTTTCCTCTAGTTTCACCAGCCTCAACATGCTGCTCTGACGTTTTTCTATGTGTAACCGTCATCTGACACATCTCATCATAGAATGCGGCGTACAGCGATAGACAGTGTACCCATTGTTGCTTTTTGCCTCCCCGATCAGGGACTACTAAGTTTGAAGGGCTGCCAAATTTTCTCCCCAAGTCCAAATGATTGGTCATTTTGTCCGAGATACTACTAGGTCCCACCTTTCATATGAGACCAAGAAAGCTTACTTTGTACATTTATGTCACTAACTGTAGACAGTATACCCATTGTTGCCTCCCCGACCAGGGACTGCTAAGTTTGAAGGCCTTCCAATTATTGTCCCAAAGGCCCACGTGATGGGTCATTATTTTTCTGAGATACTACTAGGTCCCACCTTTCATTTGAGACCAAGAAAGCTTCATTTGCACATTTCTGCCACTAACAGTATACAGTATACCTAATGTTGCCTCCCGAACAGAGACTGCTAAGTTTGAAGGGCTGCCAAATTTTTTCCCCAAGGCCAAATGATAGGTCATTTTTTCTGAGATACTACTAGGTCCCACCTTTCATTTGATACCAACAATGCTTACCTTGCACATTTCTGCCACTAACTGGGGATTCCGAGCTAATTCCGGCAGACTATATTGTTGAATGACCCATCCATCCCTTTTGATAGATCCTGACTTAAGAAGGGCTTTATATACAAGACCAGAATAGTCTTTTCTGCATTTGTCCCTTAATAAATTTGCCCATTTCTGAAGTTAGAAAACATAAACTAATAAATGTCTTTGGGGATTAAACAAAATCTAAAACATATTGGTCCTTTTATAATCTACATAGGGACTATTATAATAAGTTTAAGGCGTACTGATCAGTCAATATTAATAACAAATGTGCGAAAGTGTGGGTGTCAATAACGCCTGATTAGAGGTGATGTCGGTTAATAAGGGAAAACACGACACGACCTCTCGCTATTAGAGCAGGGACCAAGACGGGGTGGGGGTACTCCTGACAGACACAGGCCCACAACCAGACTAGATAAGCTGAAGTCCTAAAACTGCTTGGTGGAAGTTGTTTAGCACCACCACAAGGATCATAATATGACCACTGCCAGATAGTTTGTGCGGTGCTGTACCCCTAACAGACACATCCAAACGACACGGCTACCAAATAGGCTAGATAAGCTGAAGACAATAGTCTACAATATAAAACTAATTAAAAATAATATACTTCAGCCTGCAGCGCCCAATGAATCATGAATGACCTTAGTTACTATCTTGTATCGTTAAACTGTCTGTTTAACGTTACAAGTGATACAGTCTAAGACCTTTGACGCAAGCTTAAATAGGTTCAAACGCACAATTGTTAACATATATCATTACAGTTTGTATCGAAATAAGTAATTATATCACAAATTGTGAAGATTGGACCACTAAAATAGTTACCGAACAGTTTTTCTTTGTGGTAGTGCGTTCTACATTTCCCAGGCGGTAATTCTTAAAATGTGCGAGCCTCCATGACACTATCCGGATCAAACCTCGCCAAATATCGCGACACGTTAACTCCGCCCATCGCTTTCCATATAAGGCATTGCTACTACGACTGACTATAGCCAAATACTATCAAGCTACAGCCATGCTGAGTCATTTGCATATAATTAAGGTCATAAAGCCATATATGGAAAATGACGTATGATCACTAGAGACGGAGAGCGCATGCGCTTTCCCACGGTCGTCCATTACAATTCGAACTAAGCGAGAAAATTAGCGTAGCGGTAAGACTTCACCTTTACTTCAATGGGAATTGATTTATTATATGTGCAGTACTGTTTTTGGTCAGTTTATCTGTAAATTAAGGGAGCTTTAGGCCACGAAACTTTTTGTAGTCATTTGACTAAAAAATTTGCGCAAAGGATGTAGGCCTATGTTGGTTAAATCACTACTGTGTCTAATAATAATAATAATAATAAAATAATCTCGTCCTTTTACAATGATAGAAAATTAAGCCAGAGGCTTGTTTTCAATTTGGCCCTTGGCACAGATCGTGCGAATGATTTCGATCATTACTGAAGGAAGAAACCGAAGAACTCGGGGGGAAACCTGCCTGATCGGACGGGAGACCGAATATCCCTCTCACTTACAACGATAAAGTTCTTGCCCTGAGCTGGGATTGAACCCTCGTTGTATTGGTGAGAAGCCGCCTCTCTATCGCCACGGCTATCCGACATCAGTAGTGGAATCATTTCTAGAATGGTCCCTGTCAGACTGTTTCTGCGGTGGGGGGCCCTTGACAGACCCCCCAAGAATGGCACAGAATTTAAATCTGTCGGGTATCATCTGGTGTCGTGTGTGGTTGTGGGTGCTTTGATTCTGGACACGAATTCTTGGGCTGACAGATATTTCTAGTGGTACCTCTTTAAATGCCAGACCGCAGCAGGGCTAGATTAGGTGAAATCCGTACAGATAAAACTGCTTGGAAGTTGTGCAGCTTGAAACAACAATGCCCACTGTCAGACACGTTTAAAATGCCACGCCCTAGGCTAGATGATTGGCTGATGTCGGTACCACCTAAAACTACCAGAACAGTGTTCAGCACCACCACGAAGATCGTGAATTACCGCTGCCAGATAGTTTGTACTGAAGTCTTTACCACTTAAAACTGCATGGAAGCTGATTGAGCGGTGGTGTACCGCCAACAGACACACCAAAAATGCCTCGCCCCACAACTGAACTAGATTAGCTCAAGTGTGTATCACATTAAAACTGCACGGGCATTGTTCAGCATACCAGGGATCACACTGCCCATTGCTAGGGAGTTTCTGTGGCGGGCTTGTCACAACAGACATGAGAGCCAAGCTTAATCAGCTGGACGAAGTTTGGGTATTACATATTTGCATGAGTATTTAATATCTATTAAAGATTAAGTAATCGTATGGAGAATAATAAGTGGGTAAAATTCGGGACAGATTCTCTCGGTATGAAAGATGCTTTCTATGAGAATTTGACCCGCTAAATTTATTGACCTTAGGTATTTCTCCTGAAAGTGAGGGCCAATTCCGCTGGGGTACCAAATTTTGGAGAGAAACTCAAGATGTCCCGAAAAAAGGCGTGCAATATATTAAATATGGGGTTTCGGTGTCAGTTACTTCTGCCACAAACATTTCAGGTTGAGCTCATATTCAAAATGCTGGCCATTTTTGGCGAATCATAATGATATTAGTAATATGTATTTTAAACTGTAAGTTTTCGGATTCGCCGAATTCATATATATATATAATGGCGAAATGTGTCATGACCGAACAAAATGCCAATATTGTTTCCAAATTCAACAAAATAGCTAAGTTTAGTAGATCATGGAAGAAAATACATGTAGTACCGGTAATGTAATAATAATAATAATAATAACAATAATAATCACGTCATTTTACAAGGGTAGCAAATTAGGCCTGAGGCCTTTTTCCAATTTGGCCCTTGGCACAGATCGTGCGAATGATTTCGATCATTACTGCAGGAAGAAATGTAAAAACTGATGTATCGAACGACTAAGAACACAGATTACACTGCCATAAGAATTGTAGAGCAGGAGCCGGGGGGGGGGGGGGGGTGTCAACCTAGCTGAAAAGATAACCAGTTTATTAGTAATAAGAGTCTGAGTCTGACAGTCTGATAATAGCTAACGCTGGACTCTATACGTTACTAACGAGCACGCATTACACATAATGTGTTCGCCATGATAAATAATAAACGGATTTCTTCGATTATGAGCAAAATAGTTAATTTTGGTTATTATAAACTTACCTGTGTGTTTGAAATCAACTCCCGTTACATAAAATCCATTGCACAACTAATTATCACAACCATGAAAACACGTACTCTCTTGAAAAATTGAAATATTACAAACTTCCCAGATAAATTTTCCAATATGTCAGATGTTTACGTGGGAAATAACATTTCGGATGAGGGATGACAGGGCCACTCGGACCAACACCACTCGGTTCAAGGCCAGTCGGACCAACTGATAGACCACTCGGCCTAAACAAAAAGACTACTCGGACCCAACAGAAAGACGACTCGGACCAATAATAAAGTGTTGTTTTAATAAATTTATGATTGCGTTTGTTTTAATATGATTACTCGAACAAATAATAAAATTTTACTAAATTGATAATTGTGTTTGAAGACAACTCTGTTTGGGAGATTGATTATGTGCTGTTAATATTAACGCATCAAGGACGGATAACTTAAAAACGTGTCCCCCCACCTCCATATATTAACTCAGGGGTTAGTGGGGTAGAACGGAATGAAACCACTGGGGATACCGCGAATGTGGAAAAAGTAAAAATTAGGCTATCAGATAAGTACAGTATTATGTAGAAACTGTCAAAAGTCAGGACATACCGAGTCTCATTGCAAGAGTAAATAAGAAAATTAGATTGATATTGTTTTCGGCACAATTATCTTTGATTTATTTTCCGTACACAAAATTGAACTAAACGACTCTTAATATAAGAATTCCGTATAAGAATTAGTTGCTTCTTTGAATTGTGATTTAATAATAAATAAATAGCATATTTTCTAGCCTAATTTAATTGGTCCAACTGATCTTAGTAGTCTTTGTTCCGAGTGGTCTGGATACCTACGACAATTAGCATTGAGTTTGAGCGTTCGCACACATTACCGTCTTTTATATTCTAGTAAAATCTCTGCAAATTTTATAGCTTTACCTTTTGAAATATTTTGTTTTAATTATTTGATTAGAGACTCGGATGAGATAATTTTCTTTTGAACACAAATGCCGCACAAAAACAACTACATTCATTTTACGGGCCTTATCACATTTCTGTCAATTTGGGAATTAATGTTCCGCTTCTTACGGGCTTATTAGCATTTTAAACCCACCCAATAGGCACTTTGAGGGTCTTCGGAACACGCTTAAAGGTGTTACTGGAGTATTTCCGCTAAGAACTGTCTCTGAGCGGACGATGTTCACTGACAGTTCCTGTCGTGCCATATACAGGCTGCAATATGAAAATACGGTAAAATACCGTTCTTCCCCACCTGTCTTCTCAGGCTGTTTTAGGACACCAACCTTCTATTTTTCACCGTGATTCTTTATTTCCCACCAAAAGGAACCATTTTTCAATATATTTGACACAATATTTTAATTAATAACACAATTTTCAAGTAGAATTTAGCGATGAATAAAACATGCGGTTTGCGCATGTTCGGGTCTCGTAATGGCTTCAGATCAAACATATTTTGTGTATGATGGTAATCGCAGAATTCTACTTGAAAATAGTGTTGAATCATTATAAATGTGTGTCGGCTGTGGCAAGAAATGATTTCTTAGGTGAATAAATTAGAATAAAGGTAAAAAATAGTAGGTAAGGATTCCAAAATAGCCTCAAAAGCTCTAAATACTAGCGCTTTGTTTTGATTACATCACGTGTTTGCCAAATTATCTATCAATAATCAATGTTGAGCCACACCCGCAACGGGTATATTGGATTCGTCCAATAAACACGAGGATATTGTTGACATTCGACTCAGTCGAAATTACTGGTAAATTTTCAAATTTTTCAAGAGAGAACTTGTGTTCATAGTTGTGATAATTAGTTGTGCAATGGATTTTATTTAATGGGAGTTGATTTCAAACACACAGGTAGGTTTATAATAACCAAAGTTAAGTAGTTTGTTTATAATCGAGGAAATCCGTTTATTATTTATCATGGCGAACATAGTAGTATGAAAAAAAGGCATTTCACCATCTCGGTTCTAAGGCTATTTTAGAATCCTTACCGTCTTTTTTGCACCGTGATTCTTCTTTCATCACCAAAAGAAATCATTTCCTTTCACAACCGACACAAATTTATAATAATCCAACACTTTTTTCATGTAGAATTCGACGTTAGAAAAACATCAACAACATTCATTTAAATCTGGCGACAATTGAGTGCTGACGCCTGCGCAGACCAATTCATATTTTTCCTCAGCCAGTATTCCAAATTTAGGAATGGAATTTTTGACCGTAAACGAAAATTCGTGATGTACATGTACATGTTTTTCTAACGTCGAATTCTACATGAAAAAAGTGTTGGATTATTATACATTTGTGTCGGTTGTGACAGGAAAGGATTTTGTTTGGTGATGAAAGAAGAATCACTGTGCAAAATAGACGGTAAGGATTCTAAAATAGCCTTAGAACCGAGATGGTGAAAAGCCTTATTTTCATACTAGTTGTAATGCGTGCTCGTCAGTAACGTAAAGAGTCCAGCGTTAGCTGTTATCAGACTGTCAGACTCTCATTACGGTACTTTGAGTAACTATAAGTTTATATATGCGTCACGAGATCCCTATTGGTCATTGTCACAGGATATGAACCCCTGCCTCCCCCATGTTGTCAAGAGGGGCTGTTGCAGATTTGCCCATTCCCCCTTATTAATAATGGATTGAGCCAGTTTTAACATTGGACTGACCCTTGCATGTGCATTGCATAGGGGATAAAAGGTCAAGTTCATATGTTGTAACCTCTCTCTCTTACTCTTAATTCTGAATGTGAATGGTGTAACTCAGCTGTGTTGGACAAGAGTTGCTGATGTGATTTGGAAGACATACAAACATAACTTAGAAGTTTACTTAGCTTGATCAGGCGATCAGAGCAGTGCCAGTGGTTGATAAGTACCCTTATATATAGTTGACCAGCCTTAACCTGGGCTGTACAGAAAGTCACCCTTCAACCCATCTGCCTTCCCTGGCCATCGCAGGCTGATGGTGGGTGCATACCAGTTATAGGTAAAGTCTATTTCTGCAACAATGGCGCTGCGACTTTGAACTTTCGTACATACCAGTTATAGGTAAAGTCTATTTCTGCAACAATGGCGCTGCGACTTTGAATTTTCGTGGATAGGGTGTGGTTTGGAATTTGTTAAATTCCGTGTTTCCCTGATCTGCTCAGTAGAGAGTGTACTTTATTTGCCCTTAGTTATAGTTATTGAAATTCAACTTCAAATAATTGATAAGGGAAATTGTGATTTGAATTGCAATGGGAATAACAAGTATTTGATATTGGTCTACTTAGTATAAAAGTAAACGCATGCTTTTTTTAGTACAGTGATTTGTCTTATATATACACATAGCCCTCTTAGGAAGTTGCCAAACAAATTAAAGTCGAATTTATTTTCAGACCACTCATATATTAAAACATCCATAGCCTGAGTCACCTTTAAAGGTTTATTGACAAACAATAATTGTTTAAAATAAACTTCGTTTTCTTTAACTAAAAGTGTGGCAGAAAACTGGGATTATAATTTTCCCAGTAAACCTGAACGATTTGACTATAGAGAGGCTTTCCCTGAGGAAGCAGGTGTATTTTTAGAAGATCCTTGCTTAAGGGTGCAACCCTCCTTGTATCCGAGTCAAGATGTGCAAATTAGTTTTGATAGCACTAGGGGTAATGCGTATCCCAGGGGAGATAGAAAGGTAGGATCCCTCAATTTGCCCGAGACAGAAAATTTTCCTCGAACAGATAGACAGGATGACTATGATTCGGCTAAGTTTACGTCTCGTCCATCCCGATCCTCTCTCCCTCGACGATTATATAAAGACCCACCATTCCCTTGGGTCAGTAGAACTTATTACTACCCTAAGTCAAAATCACCCAGTCCCTCTCAAGTAAGATTTAGGGAGTTGCCTCAAGCAGAGATGCAAATGGCGGTGGAATATAGTCCGGTATATACCCATGTACGTAGAACTAGTCCTTCGTCTATGTGTAATCAAGTTAAACCTCCCAGTTTAAATGTTAGGGCAATTCCTGAGAAACCGAAAGAAGAGTCGGACATTAGTCAGATAACAACGGAAATAATCCAACTTAAATATATGATGGCCACTTTAATCTTATCCTTAAATAGAAGGTTCTCCCCTTCACCTAATAGGACAAATGTAACATGTTTCATATGCGGACAGGTAGGCCATTATAAGTGTGATTGCCCTCTGCGACCTTCCAAGTTGCAGACACCTTCCCTCGCAAAGAAACAGTTTAGGTTTAAAAAAGAAAATGATACTTTAAACGATCAAGGGACGAGGCAGTAGGCCTTACCTCTATCCCGGTTGAACAAGGCACAAACATGAAACAGTCACCCCTACTTGCACCCGTAGAAAAATGTCTTGTTGACATTGCCCCTATATCCAAGGTTGGGGGGAGTGATAATGTTTCTAAGCCTGATGATGAAATTTCTGTTGTTGGGTTACCCTCTATTATTGCAAATAGAAACCCCCTAACAATAGAAAATTTAGTTACTGAGTCATTAATTGACACTGTTTCAGTTTGTACTATAATATCGCCCGAGGTTTATGATCAAATTGAAATTAAGCCACCCAAAATTAGGGATATTATAGTACATGCAGTAGCCGAAAATATAACATTTCCTGGATTCCTAATTGGCCCCGTTCCTCTCCGAAAAAGGTCGTTTACGTTCACGGATAATGTTTATGCAGACGATGAGACTAGTCCCATAGCAAAAGGACTAAGGCCTACATGTAATATTGATAGTACCCCATATACCGCTCTAGTTATGGTTCCGACTAAAATTATTATTACTGCTAGGTCAGTCACTCGTTTACCTTGCAAAATGGATAGGACATTAAAAGATCATGTAATAGAACCTATCAAAAGTAATCAATTACTTATTGGACGAACTCTTCATTCAAATACGGAATATCCCACCGTCTGTTTGATTAATGCGTCTGATGAGGTAATTGTGTTGCAACCTAATGACATCATTGGACATGCCTATTCCCGTAGGAGATTCGATTCCGGGGTCCCCCACCCCTAAAGGTTCCTCCAATGTTGACAATGAGGTACTAGATGGAGAGGGTAGTCTAAGGATATCTGAACATTTAGCTGCCTTATATGAACGATCAGTTAAGCATTTGTCAAGCGTCCCTGCAAAGCAAATAGCGGAATTATTGATCGAGTTTAGTGATGTTTTTGCTCAAACGGAATATGAACGATCAAGTAAGCATTTGTCAAGCGTCCCTGCAAACCAAAAAGCCGAATTATTGATGGAGTTCAGCGATGTTTTTGCTCAAACGGAATATGAACGATCAAGTAAGCATTTGTCAAGCGTCCCTGCAAACCAAAAAGCCGAATTATTGATGGAGTTCAGTGATGTTTTTGCTCAAACTGAATATGACTTAGGAAATTTGATGGCCATAGAACATGCCATTCACACGGGAGATGCCCAGCCCATAAATGATCGTATGAGCCGAACACTTTTGAATTTTGTCTCGGAAGAGAAAGCCCACTTTAAAAAAATGTTAAAATCAGGTGTTATCGAACCTTCCACTAAGAAAGGAGGAGTGTATATATATATATATATACCTGTCCCGTTTGTGAATCGTCTTAAAAATTGTATTATCCATGTCAATAGTTCTAAAATGAGTGTTTTGTATTGAGATTTTTATCCCTGAAATCAGTTTTAATTAGTTTTTATGTTTATTTTTGGTTAAATGGATTTCCCCATCAGGGAGAGTCCCTTTTTATAAAGTTGGGGGGTGTGTTGCAGATTTGCCCATTCCCCCTTATTAATAATGGATTGAGCCAGTTTTAATATTGGACTGACCCTTGCATGTGCATTGCATAGGGGATAAAAGGTCAAGTTCATATGTTGTAACCTCTCTCTCTTACTCTCAACTCTGAATGTGAATGGTGTAACTCAGCTCTGTTGGACAAGAATTGCTGATGTGATTTGGAAGACATACAAACATAACTTAGAAGTTTACTTAGCTTGATCAGACGACCAGAGCAGTGCCAGTGGTTGATAAGTACCCTTATATATAGTTGATCAGCCTTAACCTGGGCTGTACAGAAAGTCACCCCTCAACCCATCTGCCTTCCCTGGCCATCGCAGGCTGATGGTGGGTGCATACTAGTTATAGGTAAAGCCTATTTCTGCAACAGGGCAAACTAATTGGATCCAAAAACTAGGCTAGACTAGATCGTTTATTAACCACGTAAAACGTGTTGGAAAATGTTAAGCATATCAAAATGTATTGAGAATGCCCACTGCCAAACATTTTAGGCGGTTGGGCGTGCCCGTCAGACTAAAAAAAACAGGAAGCCAAAAAAAAGCTAGACTATCTCATTTACTAACCACATGAAACATGTTGCAAAATGTTCAGCATATCCACATTTATCGAGAATAACCGATGCCAGACATTTTCAGTGGTGGGGTACCCCCGCCAGTCGTCCCTAATATCCACATGCATCACGAAAGACCGATGCAAGACATTTTCAGTGGTATGGTACCCCCGCCAGACGCCCCTGATTGCCGCATCCCCAGCGCTAAGCTCGACTAGCTCATTTACTAACTGCGTGAAATCTGTTGCAAAATGGTCAGCATATCCACATGTATCAAGAATCAACGATGCCAGAAAGATAAGCTAGACTACTTTATTAACTAACAGCATGAAACCTGTTGCAAACTGTTCAGCATATCCACATTTATCGAGAATTACCGGAACCAATCATTTGCAGTGGTGGGGTATCCCTGCCAGATGCCCTTGATTGCCCCACCCCAAAAGCTTATTTAGACTTGTTCAGTTACTAACTGTATAAAATTTGTTTCATAATGTTCAGCATATTGGTGGCATATTCATATGAAAAAAAGCTAGCTAAATTAGTGGTCGGCACGTCATGCTCATGTGTCAGGAAGGAACATAACTACAAGGAATGTTCATTGGTGGTGTACACCCACAAGATGTCCCTATTTGCCCCCCCCCCAACAAAAATGACAACCGAGAGTTTATTACTTATCGAAACTGTTATGGTTAATGTTGTTTTGACACTTTCACTTAGCAATGACCCACACATTTTCAGTCAGTGGTGAGGTATCCCTGTCATACGCTTTGAGTATCATTGAATGACTAGGTTTATCTCCTTTAGATAAGGGGGGGGGGGTGGATGGCCGTGCGTGCTGTATCATAAACACTTGACATTGAGTCAACTGGTGAATCCCCGGCTGTACGTTATAAGAAGTAGGGTCACCTGCCCAACCTCGTAGGTTTCCTCCGGGTCCCCCAATTTCCTCCCACTGCCAAAAAACCCTCGGCCAGCATATTATTAAAATAAAATTAAACCATATGTTTGTCCCGAAATGACCTAGTGTGTGTCAAGTGGGCGTTTAACCCATCTCTCTCTCTCTCTCTCTCTCTCTCTCTCTCTCTCTCTCTCGGTAATAACCAACGTATTCTGCCCCGGTTCACCATCAAGAAATGCAGTGTCTTATTCGTTCCCAACAATGATTGTCTCATCGCTGTCACTGTCACTGCATGGTATTGCAGCTCCGCTAAACCAAATGGGCCAACCACCCTTCATCCACAATCGGTAGTTGCCTAACCAACACCAGGGCAAGAGGCTGAACCCCCCATTGCCGTGACATGGTTCTTTCTCTATAATAATGTCAAAGGCTTTTCGGAGAATTTCGAGTTTTATCTGCTTATGAACGTGACCAGTGCAGTTTAAATAATATTATTATGTCGATCGAGCTATAACAGTTATTATATGTTAAAAAATGTAGCGTCCATAGATTGTATCCACGATAAAATGGCCCCCTATATCACAAAGACTCACTAGTGGAACCTCGGCTACTGATCTGTTATCCAGGGAGGGGTTTTTCTAAGCTCGCCTGGGATCACAACTCTCTTCGGTTAGTAATGAGTAAGTGTCAGCTAAAGAGTGACTATAAGGAATCCCTTCCCACGTTCTTGACCGGGATCTCCAATAATTGAATGAAATACGACTGCAATGTCGCCTTGCACAATGTCTCCCTTACGCAATAACACAAACAACAAAATAAATATTCATATAAGAATAAATATATATTATCTTCTGATCAAGATCAAATTACATATTATGTACGACACAAATATAACACAGTAATGATAATGATATGAATATCAAACCACTTTCAGACGAAACCAAAATTATGGTGGACACACAACCGCACGTGTACACGATCAGCAACGATATATGGAATCTGGTAAACTGACACACATGTAATAACGAACAATAATATGATATAATAACACAAACGTAACTAACGTGACGAAATTTATGACGTAGCTGGCTTTTTTTCTGCACGTACACAGTGACTGGCCATTTTGCGCAGTAATCCCAGCCAGAATTGGGCTATTTTGTTAAAATTGCTATAAAGATTTAAATTTTGGTTTAGAACTGAAATAAATTAACTATTAGTCAATCCCCATGCTAAAAACATTAAAATAATTGATTGTGTATATCTGAAACAGACCCGACCGAACCACAAATTTATTCCAAGATGTCAGCGCCCATAAGCGAAAAGTTTCGGGACGCTATAGGCTACATTTTCAAAGTCGAAGTTAGGAGTTACAAACTTAAATTTGAAGGAAAATCAAGTGGAGGGATCACATGCTTGTTATGAAGGTCACGACTGTGAAGCTGTGTTACCGACATGTTATGGATAGAGCCTGATTTTTCAAATTCTCCCATGGATATTACAAAAGAAATACAAGGAAGAGTGTAGCCATGATTGTTATTGTAAGTGCGTTGACCCAATGGTAGAAATGGTAGAATGTCCCGAACCATCATCGTCACCGTTGTTCCTCGCATTTCTAATTCGCCTGTACTGATAGGGAAGAACACTCCGGGGGAATCAAGCTGCCACCTTCTGCCGATACCATATTGAAATATACATCGACTGCTAAACGAGCATTTAGCTTCAGCTCATTAATTTTCGGGTGATTTCGTAATTACCGAAATCCGAGAGTGTTTTTTTAAGGTTATTTGTTATTAAAACTTTTTTTCTTCTAAATTCTGAAATAAACTAAGTAAATGATAAAATTAAACTTTTACTTTAGCATTCTCCTTTAAGTCCATATTGTATCTTTAACAATAACACTTTTTATACAGTCAAGTCACGTGTACTAATAAAAGTGAATGACATGTCTATTAATATATATATATATATATATAATAACATATAAAACAGTGATATTTTGGTAAAATCTTCACTCTATACGTTTTAATGACACATGTTTGATAGACCAAATAAGGTAATGTTCTCCCCCTGGTTTGGAATGCTTATTCATTATATGGGGAGGAAATTATAGCCAAGGTCAGTCTATAACGTATAGAAATAAGAAATTGACAGAGCTCACCAAAATATTCCGAGCAGCTATCAGCTATGCTTTATTGAGAACGATAGACCCTCTAAGCCAACCAGGTTAACAATAAAGTTGCAGAAACAACTAACCTGTATTTTTATTTACAATCACAGAATAACGCACCAAGGAAGTCCGATATTACTGCAAATGCATGTATTGTTATATTAAAAATTTCGCAATAAAAGTTACCTTTTCCCTGGCCATATAGTCCACATTTAAAAAATTGCAATAAAACTAATTATTGGTTTTATCTACACTCGACATACCCCTTAATAACATATCAAAGGTATAGAAACGTCCACAGAACGAAATGCGAAAAATGTTATAATAAACAGATTCCCAAAAAACGTCACTCGAATTCTGACGCGAATGGGCCACCGTAGATGTAACTAACGTCAACAAGGTCAAGGCGGATTGACATCCATCAATGCAGAGGAGTTTTTTTCCTAATTATTGACTATAAGAGACATTAAACTTATTCAGGTAAGCTACACGGTGATTCATACAACGATCATACGCAATGTGCAATATATAAACATAAGTTTTAAAGGATATGTCGAGCAAGGCGTTCATGTTAACGTCGCCAATCATGGGCCAATGCCCAATCAATGGCAATGGCATGGGCAATAATAATTACGTTAACGTACCGCTCAAGTACGACACCCTTGGGCCTTGGTATGGAAATTACGTTATTTTATTCCGTACGGTGAGGTTATTTGTATGATAAAATATATGTGATTACTAATGGTGACATATGGTTACTATTTTTAAAAATGAGAATTTGGGCCAAGCCCGGCCAAAACACACAGTTTGCTGCCAATTTTAGAAAGTCACGTGATCACGTAAATTATTTATCTATGGAACACCGTTGGTTCCATAAAAAAAGCTAACGATAGTTGCCAAAAAATGCCATTATTATACAATTTGGCTTTGAAGGATGTTCCCTCTCGTGCAGAAAATAAGTGGGATTACATGTGCCAATATAATTCACTATTGCAAGCTGAGAAATACGCAAATATATCATCTTCAAATTCCAGCGTTTGGAGATGGCTAATGCATGGACGCAGTTGGAAAACAAGGGAGGTAATTGTGTTATTATTACCTGTGTTAATGATTTTTGAGGGTGGGAAATAATGCCCATGGTCGTATATAAAATAATTATGTTTTGACCTTCTTGGAAAATATGAAATTCCCGCTTTAAGGTGGCTGACTCGAATTCCAATACATCGTTTACAGTCCGCGGAGATGGACCGTTGGGAGAAATTTTTAAAAATTAAACTGTCGAAAACGCGTTTTCCTGCCATTCCAGCTTATGAATACAGCAACTTCAATGTGGTATAATATAGCCTACTGGCTGATCCGAATTCCAAAACAATACCCCAAATCAATTCAACCACCGCACATGCGTTTAACCACCGCAAATGCGTTTTCTGCTATTCTAGCCCTCGTAAGCAACTCGTGAAGTATCCAATGGTTTTGTAACCGAAATCTCATTCTGAATTCCAACCACCTAATCAGACTGTTGCAGCTGCATTCACATATAATAATAAATGCACGAAAAATGTCGCACTTAGTATAGAGTGGCCCCAGAGAAAATGTTTTAATCAATTAATTGTCAACTCAGGACAAATTCGTGGTATTCAATTAAAAGAAAAGTAAAATTAGTGTTTTATTAGGGCTCGGTGACAGTTAGCGAAGCAAAACTAGAAATGCCCGAAACAAATTCATGTTACAGACAGCGGCGCGGGTTTTCTTCGAGGTGCGAAGAAGCAGAGCTGACCTTTGGAATATTTGACAGCCGCAAACGCGTTTTACTGCTATTCCATCCCGTAAAATTAGTGTTTTATTAGATTTCGGGAACTTTATTTTGCCAAGTAGATGAAATAAACAATTTTTCTCACTTTACCCGTTTGCCCGAAAAGTCAGCTTGCCCGATATGGCGGGGTAACGGGTTCAAAATGCGATCTAGAGTAAAAAGTAGAAAATCAAACGTCAAAAGAGAAAATTCTTATCAGAATGGACATTTTCGTGTGGGAAACATATACCGCTCAGGATTTTCAACCTAATACGTCTACCTTTTCAACTTAAGTCATATATATTCTACTTTCAACAACATAATTTCTACTTTCAATAATCAATTTTTGACATTTGACTTTCAACTTCAGATTTTCTACTCGAGATTTTCTCCTCAAGATTTTCTCCATGCATATTACGGAAATAAATTTGATCACGTGACTATTTCTGCCCAATCATTAATTTTACCGGGATAATATCGTATTTTAATGACATGCAGAAATAGTCACGTGATCAAATTCATTTCCGTAATATGCATGGAGAAAATCTCGAGTAGAAAATCTGAAGTTGAAAGTCGAATGTCGAAAATTGATTATTGAAAGTAGAAATTATGTTGTTGAAAGTAGAATATTTACGACTTAAAGTTCGAAAGGTGGACGTATTAGGATGTCCATTTTCGATAAGAATTTTCTCTTTGGACTTTTAATTTTCTACTTTTACTCTAGATTGCATTTTGAACCCGATTGTAGCCTATGGTAGCCTATATGGCGTTTATTCTAACGGTCCTGTATTATGTATAATATAATATTGTTTTAACACAGGAACTGTGGCAAAACGCAGTTAACGATATCGACAGTTGGGCCCAAAGGGAATACAGGTTATCTCAACTCGGCTATTCTAGATGATATTTCCGATTGTGTGGCTTTAACACATTTGATAGTATACATAGCAAAATTGTCATTATCTAATGGGTTTAGGTTTGCGATAATAGTCATATGACAAGGAACAAATGAATGTCAGGCTCTTTTAATGGTTACAGGTGTCATTACAATGATATTTATTGTCAATACTCGATTATTTTATTATAGAACACTTACTGGGCTGTGATAACAGTTGTACATTATATGAATTAATATGACAACTTTTTTTTATTACCTGGTAGGAAAATACCCTCGCATTTGACTTATTGTATAAAACATTGAATGAAATGGGGTTTAACGTCCTACGCTTAAGCACCGTACCTGGGCTAATTGAAGACGGGCATACGCCACAGTGTGCAATGAGGGAAATTTTGCCCGGGCAGCGGCGCTACGGCCTACTCTTATATCGAATTCCAACTGCCAAGGGATCTTTTACGTGCACTCCAATTTGTACACGGGACCTCGGTTTTTCGTCCCATCCGAACGACTAGGCAGCTGTCCTTGTCAGGCCCTCCTTCTGCATCACTGACAAGGGGAAATCACGCCGGAAAATCAAGATGAACTTTCTCGGCCAATGCAGGGATCGAACACTCAACCTCCAGGCTAGCGAACCAGCGCCTTATCCACTTAGCCACCGTGATCCCCCGTATAAAACATTGAAGATATTGTTCTGGGCTTATATCTTGTCCCAAAATATGTAAATTTATATGACGAAACAGATACAAGATTCAGTGAATCTGATTAATCCTGTTAAATCCACACTCGGTGAAATTAATCAGAATATTAAACACAGGTTGACATCATGTTCCGCAATCTCACATTGTGATCCATTGGGATGAATTCTACAGGGCGCACACTCTTTATATTTGCGAATTGTAAGTGGAGAAAGAGAGAGAGGGGGGTGTGTGTAATATTGCGGCATATTAGATTCAAAATTCTAACATGCTATCGTATAATTTCAAACTTCTATTTATAAAATTTCTAACTTCTATTCGTGTAATTTCTAACATCTATTCATGTAATTTCCACCAATTTTCTTTTCCCACCAGATTTATTTTGGTTTCTGGATCTATACACGAGTTTTCTTCTAGACAAATTCTTCCAGGATACTCGATCCTGGCCACGACACCAAATCAAATATGTAGCACCATGGGTCGTCTGTCAAACGTGGAGATCGGGAGATCACGTGTCTACGTGGAAGACGCTGGCTCGCTAGTCTGGGGGTCGGGGTGTTCGATCCTGCATTGGCCGAGAAAATTCATCCAGATTTTCTGACGTGGTTCCCCCTGGTCAGTGATGCAGGGAAGAGGGCCTGACCAGGACAGTTGCCTATTCTTTTGGATGGTGAACACATTGGCGTGTACGTAAAAGGTCCCTTTGCAGTTGGAGTTCGATATAAGAGTTGATCATATCATGGACCTTATAATTATAAGGTCCATGATCATATACATTTGGAGTTTAGCATCAAGTCTAAGTTTACATGTCATATATATTTGGAGTTTAGTATCAATTTGAAGTTTATCAAAGAAATAAAACCAAGTTTGTCATATTTAAATTAATAGAGTTTAACATAAATATTTTGAGTTGAGAAAAAGATTGCGCCCTATGCTCCCCTTACAACAGATTTCTACGTACGTGATGTGTCCTCTCCTAAATCTTAACCTAGAACGCACATTCTATTAATAATATATTCTCAGATTCACAGCCATTAATTATTCGATTGGATAGGCCTAATTATGATGTGATTGGTCACTCATGCCAAATATGGAATGGTAAAATTCCGATCACGTGCTTTTAGACATAGAATTTACCCTTTTCCTGTTATTCTCACAATATTTCATGAACAATTTAATTTGCGATTTAAATGGACGTATACAGCTAATATTCTGACAGTAGAGAATAATTAATCGACAAGGCCATAATATTTACCCTTGAATTTAGACCCATTTTCCTGTTATTCTCACATAAATTCATAAACAATTCAGGCCCGTATCTAGCCCAAATATGTTAAGGCGACAAGGGCTGCTGGGGGCGACGGTGTGGCTTCTGGGGGCGCCGGTGTACGTACAGTTGACGGTCCACGGAGAAGGGTCTAGCCCCCCCCCGAACGCCCAAAAATATTAGAAAATATGGTTTGCACCTGAGAAACTTAGTGTTCGAATATTCGAACTCAGATACTATTCGAATATTCGACGGGTCTTGAAATTATTATTCGAATAGTATTCGAATACTATTCGAATATTTTCAATATATTGAAAGTGGTTTATTTTCAATTTATTATAATTCCTAATCAATTTTTAAATACGTGAAACATCTGTTGACTCGCGAACAACGCACACAAAATATTTTTGCAATTGCTAGTTGATCTTTTACATAAACTGCCAATTTGTACACAAGAACTCGGCCCTACACGACAGCAAAGCAAGATTTTCCATCAACAATGTATAGGAATTCTCCGCGCTGCATCCGAAACAAAGGGCATCTCGTTCATTCGTGGGTCTAGCACTGCAGCATTTCATGGAAATCATTGTCGTCTAGTC
Source organism: Patella pellucida (assembly GCA_917208275.1). Classification (NCBI taxonomy): domain Eukaryota; kingdom Metazoa; phylum Mollusca; class Gastropoda; family Patellidae; genus Patella; species Patella pellucida. The sequence continues at coordinate 36,282,702 of OU795036.1, forward strand.
GTTTTTCTATATAAGCAGAAAACAGTCTCTTCATGTTGGTGATGTTCACCCAGCTGTTTTGTCATGACGAATCCAAGCAAATTCATTACAATGTCATACAGATGACGTCGTATAGTGAGTTTCGCTACACATGTGTTCAGATATAATGTAAAGTTTTTCAAGGATGTCCCACACTAATAAGAAGCTTTCACCCAGATCAGAATTCAGCATCGGAGTCCCTGGCTAGTTACCGAATAACAGTCTTTGAAGGAGTAGCACCCTTACAAGCAGAAAGAGAGAGAGAGGATGAGAGAGAAAGAGAGAGAGAGAGATGGGGTTTAACGTCCACTCGACACAAACCAGGTCATTTCGGGACTAACATATGGTTCAATTTCATTTCAATAATTGGCTTGTGCGTAGGGGTCTATAGCAGTGGGATTAACCAGATGACACGGAGAAAACCAACGAGGTTGGACATGCGATCTTACTCTTTGTCACGTGGAATCGGCGAATCGAAACAACGACAGTTGACACAATGCCAAATCTTATGATACATCGCGCACACGCCAACCATTCGTCCCCCCCCCCTTACATACAATCTGCTGTTAATCAATATAAATATATACTGAGGGTAATCAAAATAAGCTTTGAATGTAAATGTGGCAAGGAAAGTCGCCTTTAATAATATTTGAACGCAAATAGAAGAAATAATGTAGATATTTGAAACTATTTAATATTGAATGTTCTATCTAAGGGATCGTTACCTTCACCTTTTGCACCCTGTAAAAAATGTAAATCCAGTCGTCTAACTTTTCAATGATGATCATTTATGGAAGCGATTTTACATAAGCAGCAATGCTTGTTATTGTATCCATATATAGTATGCTGTATATATCTGACTCACTAATGAAATAAAATATTGTTTAAACCGAAACTATTCGAATATGGTGATTGCTATTCGAATATTCGAATATTATATTCGACGAGCGAATATTCGAATATTCGAATATTCGTGCCGATTACTAGAGAAACTATGAAAAGGTCAGAAATTTTAATTTGCGATATTGGTGTATTATAAACATTATAAAAAAAAATTTGAAGGAAGGAATACGACTTCAGCGTACCTATAATTAAATAATGAGAAAAACGAAAAGTTTTGAATAGGGTTAGAGTGCGACTTGTTTGAATTTTGAAGATTATCACTCCTGGCGTGGGCTTGAATCAATCTCATCACCAACGGGAATTTAACCTGAACATTTCCTACAATCTCCAGTTGGCTTTCTGTGTGTTCGTTTAGTCGCGTTTCCGTCATTGTAGATATCTGACGCCACACTGCCCAATTTTTTTTCTCGGGGGCATGTCTTCACACTGTTTAGTATCGCACGTTATACAATATCGATGCTGTATGTATAAAAAGTTTACACTTGACGACAGATTCTGGGCCGAAAAATAAACGTGAATTCTAAAAATTCCCTAAAATACTGCGGAGAACGGGTAAGGACTCCTTGGGTTCTAGTCTAAAGTAAGTTTTATAATATCTGAAATACTAATACGAAAGGGAAGCTTCAAAACCGGAAAAGGGGGCGCGCTGAATCTATACTTGAAACAATGCGCCCAGGTTTGCGACAGTATCTGACACCCTGCCAGATCTATTGTCTAATGCGCTATAAACGGCAGCAAGTACGGTGTGTACCTTGAACGAGTTCAATAGATAGAATAATTTTTGTAATGAATTCACTAATATACGAAGTTTGCCAGTGAAATATTAATAACTGGTGAGATTCGCTAATAATTCGAGTGACAGACCATAAACAGCCCCTGCTGACCTATGATATTAGCTGAGCAATACGAAGCGACTTCAAGTCTATAAACACAAAATAAAATGAAATGTTTTCCCATGAGGTGCGCTGTATAACGGGCGCATATAACACGAGCCCTTCAAGGGGCGCCCAATCATGCTGTATTGGGCACCCCATTTACCAAGTAGTGAGCGCCCAACAATTATCGCTCGACATTATTTATTGTGCGAACCGACAAACATACATTGTCATTATAATGCGCCCCACCAATCATATCATTATCGGCGCCCCTCCGGGATAAGTAACATCACAGCTCGCAGTTTTAGACGCCCCCTCATTCATTATGAGGCGCCTCATCATTTGGATGGTGGGGGGCCTCATATATAACGACTTGAATAGAAGTGACATTGGTTAGCGGTCCCATCAATCTAGTAGTAGGCGCCTAAGCAAAGTCACTCGGCTTTAAAGGGCGCCCATACTGAATATGGACTCGTTAGTCGCTGGCTTCGTATTGCGTCCAATAGAAAGGGCACCCATTACATTTTCTCGCAATGGATAAAGGCATTATGCATTATGTGTGGCCAAACAATCATATATTGTCATAATAAGGCGCCCCTGCAATAATGTCATTATAGAAGGTCCTCTGGGATAAGGTGCACACAGATCACACCGTTTTGACGCCCCATGAAGTTGTGATGTTCATCGTGTGACTCATTGTGAGGCGCCCCACCATTTGAGGGGCACCTCATATATAGCGACATGATTGATGACGCTCCCATAAAACCAAGTGACATTGGTTGGGCGCCCTGTCACTCGGCTTTATTGGGCGCCCATACTTATATGGGCATGTAAATCGATGGCCTCGTATTTTTCGAGGTGGGGCGCCTATTTTTCCCAGGGGGGGGGGTGTGTGTGCTGCCCCCCCACTAAATACGGGCCTGCAATTTAATTGCGTTTTAAATAAACTTATACCATAGCTAATATTCTGACAGTCGAGAATACTTAATCAAGGCCATAATATTATCATACATAATATGTGTTCTTTTAAAGTTGGGTTCCCAGCAAAGTATTTATCGGGTGGTTATTTCCAATAAAAGTATGTCAAATTTGGTATATATGGAAAGTATAGACACCCAATCTTTCTAGAAAAATACTGGATTACGCGAAAAACGCCCATGGGGCAAGCACTGGACAATATTGTCAGGGAATCACTAACTAGCAACCCAACAGGTTTTGCTGGCTTATTGTCTGCCAGCTTAGGTCGGGGAGCAGTTGTTATTTCTTGCTCAAATGGTTAGGCGGTTTGGGGGACATTGAGTGTTGTCAACGTACAAAAGACTCTGCGATTAAAAGGTCTAAAAATAAGTAGACAGAAATAACTAAGGATTTACTTAGGCCTCAGTAAGTATGGTAAATGTACAGTAAGTATAAAGGATACATTCTTAAAAATGTACCCTCCCACATTGAAGTTAATTTGGCAGACATTGCGTCTAACAACAGCTTACTTATAGCTATGGGTATCCACGACGAAAGCAATGTTTTAGAACGGAATTGAAGCAAATTTTTGATAGATTGATTACTTTGTTTGAATATGTTTTTAGTCCACATATATAGTCAATTCACAAAGTTTGTACCCGGGAAGGCATCTTTAAAAGCACAAATCTCTTCGCACCAGCGAGTCTGGGTGGAATTGGATTGAGTCTTGAGATAATGACTTTATTGTTATCAATGTTTGTATTGTAATTGTATCTTTTGTCACTAATGCTTGATATATAAAATGTTAAAAAAAAGGAACTGTTATATATTCCTGGTAAAACAAACGTCTTTAAACTACTGAGAAGATAACCGTCTTAACGGCGAAGACAGTAAGAAGAAAATACGTAACGTGAAAAGGAAGCTAAAGAAGACAACAGAAAATACTGGACGATCACAAGACCAATTAAGTGCATAGGTCTTACGGGGGAGGGGAGGGGTCGAGTTGACTTAGTGGGTAAGCCTGGAGGTCGGGTGTTCGATCCCTGTATTTGCCGAGCAAGTTAATCCAGATATTCCGGCGTGGTTCCCCATGTCAGTGATGTAGGTCGGAGGGTCTGACGAAGACAGCTATCTAGTTGTGTAACCTCCTGGTTATACACTGGATCCTCCGGAATCTTCCCACTGCTAATTACCCGTAAGCACAAGCGAAAAAATGCTGAAATAAAATTGTACCAGTGTGTTGAGATGGCATCTCTCTCTCTCTCTCTCTCTCTCTCTCTTCTCTCTCCTTCTCTCTCTCTGCGATTTAACATACATGCATGCTAATGTGAAGGCTAATGTGAAGACGGGACCTCGGTTTTTCGTCCGATCCGAACAAGAGAAAGAGGGAGAGAGAGAAATGGGTTTAAAGTCCACTCAACATGCCACTTACGCTCACACCAGCAATCGAAACCACAGCCGCAAGCCAGAGGTAGTCGGCCAGCTAGAGGTCGAATCGCGGCACTCTAGACCACTAAGAACCCCCCCCTACGATCCGAACGACTAGATAGCTGTCTTCGTCAGACCCTCCGACCTACATCAATGACATGGGGAACCACGCCGGAATATCTGGATTAACTTGCTCGGCAAATACAGGGATCGAACACCCGACCTCCAGGCTTACCCACTAAGTCAACTCGACCCCTCCCCTCCCCCGTAAGACCTATGCACTTAATTGGTCTTGTGATCGTCCAGTATTTTCTGTTGTCTTCTTTAGCTTCCTTTTCACGTTACGTATTTTCTTCTTACTGTCTTCGCCGTTAAGACGGTTATCTTCTCAGTAGTTTAAAGACGTTTGTTTTACCAGGAATATATAACAGTTCCTTTTTTTTAACATTTTATATATCAAGCATTAGTGACAAAAGATACAATTACAATACAAACATTGATAACAATAAAGTCATTCTCTCAAGACTCAATCCAATTCCACCCAGACTCGCTGGTGCGAAGAGATTTGTGCTTTTAAAGATGCCTTCCCGGGTACAAACTTTGTGAATTGACTATATATGTGGACTAAAAACATATTCAAAGTAATCAATCTATCAAAAATTTGCTTCAATTCCGTTCTAAAACATTGCTTTTGTCGTGGATACCCATAGCTATAAGTAAGCTGTTGTTAGACGCAATGTCTGCCAAATTAACTTCAATGTGGGAGGGTACATTTTTAAGAATGTATCCTTTATACTTACTGTACATTTACCATACTTACTGAGGCCTAAGTAAATTCTTAGTTATTTCTGTCTACTTATTTTTAGACCTTTTAATCGCAGAGTCTTTTGTACGTTGACAACACTCAATGTCCCCCAAACCGCCTAACCATTTGAGCAAGAAATAACAACTGCTCCCCGACCTAAGCTGGCAGACAATAAGCCAGCAAAACCTGTTGGGTTGCTAGTTAGTGATTCCCTGACAATATTGCCCAGTGCTTGCCCCATTGGCGTTTTTCGCGTAATCCAGTATTTTTCTAGTAAGATTGGGTGTCTATACTTTCCATATATACCAAATTTGACATACTTTTATTGGAAATAACCACCCGATAAATACTTTGCTGGGAACCCAACTTTAAAAGAACACATATTATGTATGATAATATTATGGCCTTGATTAAGTATTCTCGACTGTCAGAATATTAGCTATGGTATAAGTTTATTTAAAACGCAATTAAATTGCAGGCCCGTATTTAGTGGGGGGGCAGCACCCCCCCACCCCCCCCCCCCCCCCTGGGAAAAATAGGTGCCCCTCCTCGAAAAATACGAGGCCATCGATTTACATGCCCATATAAGTATGGGCGCCCAATAAAGCCGAGTGACAGGGCGCCCAACCAATGTCATTTGGTTTTATGGGAGCGTCATCAATCATGTCGTTATATATGAGGTGCCCCTCAAATGGTGGGGCGCCTCACAATGAGTCACACGATGAACATCACAACTTCATGGGGCGTCAAAACGGTGTGATCTGTGTGCACCTTATCCCAGAGGACCTTCTATAATGACATTATTGCAGGGGCGCCTTATTATGACAATATATGATTGTTTGGCCACACATAATGCATAATGCCTTTATCCATTGTGAGAAAATGTAATGGGTGCCCTTTCTATTGGACGCAATACGAAGCCAGCGACTAACGAGTCCATATTCAGTATGGGCGCCCTTTAAAGCCGAGTGACTTTGCTTAGGCGCCTACTACTAGATTGATGGGACCGCTAACCAAAAAGTGACAGGGCGCCCAACCAATGTCACTTGGTTTTATGGGAGCATCATCAATCATGTCGTTATATATGAGGCGCCCCTCAAATGTTGGGGTGCCTCAAATTGAGTCACACGATGAACATCACAACTTGATGGGGCGTCAGAAACGGTGTGATCTGTGTGCACCTTATCCCAGAGGACCTTCCTTAATGACATGATTCGTGGGGCGCCTTATTATGACAATATATGATTGTTTGGCCGCACACAATGCATAATGCCTTTATCCATTGCAAGAAAAATGTAATGGGTGCCCTTTCTATTGGACTCAATACGAAGCCAACGCGAACGAGTCCATATTCACTTCTATTCATGTCGTTATGAGGCGCCCCACCACCCAAATGATGAGGCGCCTCATAATGAATCACACGATTAACACCTGACTTGAGGGTGCGTCCAAAACTGTGTGAACTGTGGTGTTACTTACCCCGGAGGGGCGCCAATGAGGACATGATTGGTGGGCGCATTAAAGTGACAATGTATGTTTGTCGGTTCGCAGATAACAAATAATGTCGAGCGAGAATGGTTTGGCGCTCACGACTTGGTCAATGGGGCGCCCAATACAGCATGATTTGGCGCCCCTTGAAGGGCTTGTTTGTAATATGCGCCCGTTATACAGCGCACCCCCCGCATGATCATGGGGAACAATTCATTTTATCTTGTGTTTATAGACTTGAAGTCGCTTCGTATTGCTCAGCTAGTTTCATAGGTCAGCAGGGGCTGTTTATGGTCTGCCACTCGAATTATTAGCGAATCTCACCAGTTATTAATATTTCACTGACATCCTTCGTATATAAGTGAATTCATTACAAAAATTATTCTAGATATTGAACTCGTTCAAGGTACACACCGTACTTGTTGCCATTTATAGCGCATTAGACAATAGATCTGGCAGGGTTGCGCTCAATCTTTTTCTAAGGTGTCAGATACTGTCGCAAACCTGGGCGCCTTGTTTCAAGTATAGATTCAGCGCGCCCCCTTTTCTGGAATTGAAGTGTCCCTTTCGTATTAGTATTTCAGATATTATAAAACTTACTTTAGATTAAAACCCAATGAATCCTTACCCGTTCTCCGCGGTATTTTAGGGAATTTTTAGAATTCGCGTTTATTTTTCTGTCCAGAATCTGTCGTTAAGTGTAAACTTTTTATACATACAGCATCGATATTAAGTGTAAAGTAGCAGGAATTAAACTTTTTATTACTCTCAGGTATATAACGGTTCCCGATACATACAGCATCGATATTGTATAACGTGAGATACTTAACAGTGTGAAGACATGCCCCCGATTAAGAAGTCGGGCAGTGTGGCGGCAGATATATACAATGACAGAAACGTGACTAAACGGCCACATACCGACGCCCTAAGAAAACCACTATAAGAAAGCCAACTGGAGATTGAAGGAAATGTTCAGGTTAAATTCCCGATGGTGATGACATAGATTCAAGCCCGCGCCAGGAGTGATAATCTTCAAAATTCAAACAAGTCGCAGTCTAACCCTATCTAAAACTTTTCGTTTTTCTCATAAATTAATATAGGTACGCTGAAGTCGTATTCCTTCCTTCAAACTTTTATAATGTTCATAATACGCCAATATCGCAAATTAAAACTTCTGATATTTTCATATTTCCTCAGGTGCAAACCACATTTTCTAAACTGTTCGGGCGCCTGGGGGGCGGGGGGAGGCGGCTAGACCCTTCTCCGTGGACCGTCAAGGCGTCAACTGTAGATACACCGGCGCCCCCAGAAGCACTATCGGCGCCCCCAGCAGCCCTTGCCCCCCTAACATTTTTGGGCTAGATACGGGCAGGGAAAGGTATTTCCAACGAATCTGACTAAACAGAAAATCCACAACTTATCTTTCAACTCAACTTAGTTTGAATCAATTGCAAGCCTAATGAAAACTGTTTGGAAAATTAAAAAAAAAATGCTTTTAAAATATTTCTTCATAAAGATCCTAGCTAGGTTCCATTTGAAGATATTTACGCGACGATCTGCTGGGATGAGGGGGGGGGGGATGTCAGCGAATTAAACCAACTTGAATGCAGTGTATAAGAAATGTTTTACACATGTACATTATAAAGATTACAATCTTTTCTAGACATAGCGTCCTTGCTGTTGTGTACTGGCATGACTTTATTATTGAAGATTATGTCTGGTACAATGTGACCGTTGATGGTCAGCCTCTCAGATGAAAGTATCTAATTAAAGTCTTGTCTGTGAAATTGCCGCTTACCTTATTTGGGGTAAAGGCAAAATTAATTTTACACTAAATCAATGATTATTTCGTCGAGAAAATCAAAATATGACCAGATCTAATAACGTCATCAGGGGTGTTTGATCTGAAATTAATTGTCACGGTGGTCATAGACGGAACAATCCTATTGCTATTGCTCTTGGAGTTATTTGTTATGTAAGATCATAGGGCAAAGGTTGGTGGTGGTGGGGGGAACGATTCATAAGGTCTGTCACTGAGTCAAGTGGCGGCTTCAAATTTCCCGCTTGTACGTGACAAGGAGTGGGGTCGGCCGTCCAATCTCGTAGGTTTTCTCCGGGTCCTCCGGCTTAGTTCCACTGCTAAAGACCCCCCACACGCATATAGGTATGCAAAATCTTCATATGTAATATCTGTCCTGTGAACGAACCCTGTCACTACTTTTAAAATAGCCAATAGTTCGAACCTTGATTCAAAAGCCATGGTCTAAAAGCCACCAGTCTAGCGATTTCTAACACAGTCATATTATGTCCCCCCTAAAAAAAAACCTTTGTAATTTAGGTTTCGAGGCCAAAGTAGGCCTACGGATGTTTTTTATAAAGAGATAAATGTTTGAGATACCCATTTTTTCTTGGCCAACACCGAGTATTATAGCGTTATTAAACATTGTGGGTTAAAGTGACTAAACATGTCTGTCTATCCGGGACATTCAATTCACTTGATATTCAAATATATTAAATGTTTAGATATCCACTGCGTGTTTAGAATTTAATGACCTGACCCGACCCCCCCCCCCCCAACAAATGAATTCTACACATAGAGAGATTATCCACATTTTAAAAAGATAATTAGCGATATTTCTACAACTCTTTTCAGTGATTTAACACATACCTGTATTTAGTTCTATGTATAACACAGATGTTAACTATCGAAGTACCATTCATAATTTCTTCTGTTCGCCTTTTCAGAACGCGAAAATGGAAAAGTAGAAGTTACAACAAAATGTGAGGCGACAACAGGCTATATACAAGCCAAAATCAACTCTAAAATAGGAAATTAAGAAATAACACACAGCGGTAATAGTGCCCCTGTTTTTTTCCTAATTTTTTATTTTCGAATTGCATATTCGCTTGTACACCGTCTTGTCGACTTTCGACTAAGTCGTATTTTCGTATTGATGTCAGTAAGAAGGCGCCAACACGCAGACCAAGCCGAAATGTAACTCGAAAAGTAGAAATAAGGAAATAAAAACACAGCAGATTCAGCTTCATTAACCCAAACAACAGTTTGGGACATGCTCAAGTGCCCAGGAGTAATCACACGCCGGGATTCAATTCAAACTGCAGTGACATCGGTGGTCGTCGATAGGCGGTTTTTACGTCAGACAGGTAGTTTGATGTTCAATATTACTCACGTGCACGTCAAGTAAATCTTTAATTACAAAATTATGGGAAAGTTATTTGGGGGAGGGGGCGTCGCGTTACTGTAAATGTAGCCTCAATCTGTAAATAATTATGGTGACGTGCAAATGGAATGCGATTATAAAAGTGAAACAAAATTATAACATCTTGATCAGAGAGGGATAATGTAGGCTACTAGTACATAGTAGCTAAATCAGTGCTTCTATGTTTTGCGGGATCACGGTGGCTAAGTGGATAAGGTGCTGGTTCGCTAGCCTGGAGGTCGAGTGTTCGATCCCTGCATTGGCCGAGAAAGTTAATCTCGATTTTCCGGCGTGATTTCCTCTTGTCAGTGATGCAGAAGGAGGGTCTGACAAGGACAGCTACCTAGTCGTTCGGATGGGACGAAAAATAGAGGTCCCATGTACACATTTGAGTGCACATAAAATATCCCTTGACAGTTGGAGTTCGATATAAGAGTAGGCCGTAGCGATGTTAAACCCCATTTCATTCATTCATTCATTCATTCTATGTTTTGCCTGCATTTACATTTATCTGGCCCACTCTTCCCAGTCTTTATGTTCTGTATGTGGCCCTCAATAAAATGCCATAGCGCATAGAGGAAAATTAAGACCAATGACAGCAGGGCTAGGTGTATGAGTTCAATTATAACGAAGTATCATTATGACATTGACACAGCTGGGCAGTGGCACATAGGAATTTTATAGACTATAGTGTCTATAGGCCTAATTAAAATTAAAAGTATAAAAAATGATAAGTATTAAGCACTGTATGTCTGCTCACTATACTTGCCATCGATCTTTGTATGAAGATCTGAATTAACCATGTGGTTTTCATCAGACATATCTTATTTTGTCATTTGTTGTCACATTTCAATATCTGAAATAATCATTTGTATCTTAAGATCAATGTATGTTCTTCAAACCAGACATTTGTCTATAAGTATTGTAATATGAAACAGTTTTATACGCTCTCGTCGCCCCTGCCCGTCCGTCTATCCACAATTTGTAAACTTGTGGACAATCAACAGGTCACAATCCACAGGTCACAATCCTTGTCCGATTTTGACGAAAGTTGAAATATAGGTTTATCTCCTTTCAATATTGGCATGTAACAGATCAAAACTTCATGGATTATGACCCCTGATTGTAGTGTGGAGACTCCAGGGGCTTGTTTCATGAAATTTAACTAAAGATATAATCCAAATTTTAATAGATACTTCATTTTGATTGGCTTAACACCAAAATCTATCTAACATTATCCAAATAAATGACAAAAATTCGGATTTTATCTTAGTTAAAATTTTGTGAAACAGGCCCCAGAGCCAGAGGTCACAATATTTGATGAAACTTGAAATGCATGTTTATAACCCAAAGATCGTGGTCCCTTTAGATATTCGTGCATATCGGATCATAACTTCCTGAATTATGGCCCTTGATTGTCTGAAAAATCGCCTCCTTTTTTAATCTTTTTTGCGTATCTTTTATGGCAACCGCTTAAAATTTCTTCGACATCAGAATGCCTAAAAATTCTTGAAGGTCTGCAAGTTTTCTTTTTTCGCATGAATGATCCAATCCCAGCTTAAATTTTGTTTCTCATATAAACTTAATTTTTTCAATTAATGATTTGATGACATGTACAGAACAGGACATTTTTCAAGGCCAAAGTACTGGGACAATTAAATCAAACAAAGATACAATTTACAAATCTGTTTTTTAAAACAAATGTTGATTTTTATAACATATGTTGATTTTTATAACAAATGTTGATTTTATGATACTAATGTTGATTTTATGATACTAATGTTGATTTTAAGATACAAATGTTGTTTGTAGTGTACAAATATCGAAATATGACAACAAATAAAGAAATAAGACTATGAATATAAGAACTAATCAGAATTAAGAACACTGAATAAAGTTTCCTCACTTGTTTCATGAAGGCTTATTTCCCTCTTGTCTTAATGTGGAGAATGTTACTGGGGGGGGGGGGGGGGTTCAGAGAGAAAAACAATTTTTATTCAATTGTTTAAAATTATTTTATTTTCAGATATATGGTATTGTTATACAAGATTGTGTAAAACTGGATTTCCGAATGGTAACATGATGCTGCCAACAAGACTGTTGGCATTAACTCACTTAATTAAGACAAACTAATTTTGGTAGAAGAATGGCTATCATTACTCACAATGAAAGTACAGGTTGGTCACATTCTTTTTAATCACATATTAATTAGGAAACAGGAATTTCTCCTTTAAATGGGGGGTTGGATGGCCAAATGGTTAGCACATGCACTAATAAAAACCTCTACGCGCAAGCAAATTATTTAAATAAAATTGAACCATATGTTAGTCCCGAAATGACCTAGTAAATCTCTATCTAATGATGTCTGTTGATTGAAGATGACACTGAGTGATTATACCAGTTATGGATAGATTTTATTCTACCATACACTAAGTTTGGTTGGTTGGAAAATATATGACAGTCTACATGATCAATTTACCATCTACTAATAGTATTGTCTGGTATTAAGATATAATCTTGACTTAGACTGTAAAGACTGTAAAAAAATATACAATGGAAGCAAAAACCATAAATGGAGATGTTAGGCATTAGCCTTCTGTCTTTGGAAGATCAATATCTGATATCAGCTTCATTATATTCTTTATTAATAGTGAGTGACAAGGTCAAGGAAGGAAATAAAGTTATTGAAAGGAAGTAGACATTCTTTTAATATGATTTGGTCATATTAAAGCCGATATATTGTAAATTTGTAATTGTTTGGTTATGTGCATGCACCGTAAGTCCATTTAAAAAAATGAATTTCTTTTTTTAATTCAGAGCTGCGAATAAATTTTCACAGTGTTATTCCCTGTCATACCACATAAAACCTGTAAATGGTCTTCATGTGATTATACACAGTGTTTAAGGTTATAAGACGAAGAAGCCTATTGATCAATTACTGCCAGAGTAGTTATAGACCTTGATCACTTCAAAAAATCTTGTGTATGCTCTAGAGGCTAAAGTTAATATTCGATTGACTTTAAATTTATACACAGTGTTTAAAGGTCTTGAGACAAACAAGTATAAGCTCACCGGTATTGAATTTCAATGAATTTTGATAACTTGAACAGCCAAATCCATGATATTAAATGTTTCGTATACTAAATGTTAGCATGGGTAAGAACCTTATAAAAACCAAACAAATTCTAATGATTTTCTAATAATTACTTAATGAGTTGTTACTCTTAATCAGATTTTGGTATTATATAAATGTTTCATTACCAAAAAAAGTAAAATTATGAGACAACTCTTGTTGACTGCTTGGACGATTTAGCTGCTGTGGGTGTATGTTTTGTTTCCTGGCAACCTATCATGAGATTTATTTTTCGTAAGGACTCGAAGGACGAAATTACCGATCAATTTTATGCATAGTCATTGTCCCTGAAAACTTGGAACCGATCCTTAAACTGCTGCTGGTGGATGGCATTTTGGGAAATTGCTGTAATTGAAATGAAATGAAAGGAAATAGGGTTTAACTGTTCGTCTCTAACTGGGCTAATGAAGACAGGTATACGCCATATAGTGTATACAAGATTACGGGTCCTCGGTTTTCCATCCCATCCAAACGACCAAACAGCTGTCCTTGTCAGGCCCTGACATGGGGAAACCACATTGGAAAATCCTGATGAACTTTCTCGGCCAATGCAGGGATCGAACACGTGACCTCCAGGTTAGCGAGCCATTGTCTTACCCACTTAAGACATGAAGTGGGGTTTAACGTCCTACTATTATGCACCTAACCTGGGCTAATGGATGATTGATCAATAGTCAAAACATTATTGTAATATAAAGTGATGTAGAATTATTTGCACAGTTTTTGCCCACAATATGTTGTAGTTGCTGGAATTTCTTTGAATTTTGTTTCACAAGGAATTAGATTGAATTACAGCAAATGAAACTTTGATTTCATACTTTCCTTCTAATCTTACAATCTAAGAGTTTATATTATAGTTCTAAATTCTAATTTTTAGTTCGTTCGTAGGTTGTTACCATAGACACAATAATGATTAATGAAACCTGATGATTTAATTGCCAGTGCTTATATTACCCATTGTTAATAACGGAATATATCATTGATTAATTAGTCATACAGTGGACTCTGTCACATCCGACATTGTACTGGATTGTTACAATATGTCGGTTTGTACAGCGTGTCGGAGTACCGAGTTTTCTCCAAAACGGGAAATAATGTAACTTCGAAAACTGGAAGTATTTTTATATTGTAGCTTCGAATCACCAGAATGCTATCATTGTTTCCACTAGCTTCAAAATTTACCGGTAGAGGTTAAAAATACCGGTCAACTCGTAATTTTACCAGTCCAGAATCTCACGTCATTGATGCTCCATATGAACTGCAGGTAGACCCGTTGTCAGTTAAATTTTAATCTCTATTTAATACATGTACTCCGAGAAACGGTCATTAATATAATAATATATTTTTCCGAAAGAATCTTCAATGCTGAATGCCGATGGCACGTGACATCATTGGAAATAGGTCAATGAATTAGCGATGTTAGCTTTTGTTGGTGCCGTCTGTCTATCATTGTTGAATGAATAAAAACTATTGCGCAGCAGACGTAAACTCGTCAGCGGTGTTAGCTTTAGTTTGTGCCGTCTGTCTATCATTGTTGAATGAATAAAAACTATTGCGCAGCAGACATAAACTGGTACACTATTCACGGGAACTATGAAAGATTTAACGATATTTCTTTTGTGTTTGATGCATGTATCACCACCCCCGTTAAAGACGAAAAGATTCGTCTGCCTTTTTTGAAGCCATTTTGTGAAGATCATGCAAACATTGAGCAGCGATCTTGAAGACGGAAGAAACAGTCATATATCTTAGTTACTATAAATAGCACCACCTTTCGACACATATGGTCAGCACGAGATATCTGACACAAGTTATGAATGGAAAATTCGTGGATATTCTTGAGTATTTGTCACAAGTGACGATGTGTCGTTCAACAGTTTAAAATTATCAAAGTTATCAACACAGACCGGCGCCGTATACAGCGAGTATTAATCTCACAGATAATTGATTGGTGATTGCTTGTTTACTTAGTGGCTTCACACCCATTGAATTTTAACCTAACCGATAATTGGGTGCTTCACACCCACCGTTTGAAGGACGGATTATGCGGTGTCGATTCAATGGAAATTATAGTGACGGGACGGCTGATTGTTGTCGAAATCCGGAACTGACAGAATCCGGACTTATCAGATTATTTTTGGCTGAAGTAATAGGGAAATTAATCGGGACATGAAAATTATGTCGGATGTCACAGAAATCCGGAGTGATCAGACATCGGATGTGACAGAGTCCACTGTACTTTGATTACCTGATAATAATAATTGTTACTCATTGTTCTCATTTGACCGAAATCACAGAAATAAATATAGCTCCTGTAAAGGTTTACTCATGTATTAGACTGTCGTCTGTCAATAGCTATCGTCTCAAAAAAAATCTATACACTGGGTCTAGTTGTAATTCACACATTAGTAATATGTGAATAAAATAAGGATAGGAAGCTTTATTCCAGCTTCTAGAATGTGCCAGTTTTTATAAACGAGTCCTCGCAAGTTTTTGAATTACTTTCTGTTCGCGCCATGGAGTTTATCAACCACTCTTACATGTCCTGATGCATATCAATTAGCCAAACAACCAATCAAAACCACTCCAGATAATATTGCGCCAATTTGACCTCAAGTTCACAGGTCAAAAGGCCAGTCTGAGCTGTAGTGTTTACTTTGAGGCCATTAAGTGTCTTGTTCACCTCGTAGACAAAGATTGTGGAAAGCTGAATGAATTTACAGATACGAGTTGGAATAAGGTTGTATTAAGTTATAAAGAATAGGCTAATCTTGATGGAAACGAGCTAAAAGTGTGCCAACAATATAAAGATGTATTTGAGGGTAAGTTTATCAACTAAATCAAACTAAAATTGATAGTAAGACTGAGAGTCGCCATTTTATTTTTCTGCGAAACACAATTTTTTGTTGTTTACATTTTAAATTAAATTCTTAGTGATAGGCGGATTACATTTTATAGACACCTGTACTCATCACAAATGCTCGGGACTGTACAATGCAACGAGAGCTTACGTCCATATAATATTTCCTGTTTGACGTCATTGCTGTGTACGATAAATAATAGGCCTAATAATAATGTTTGTTGACATTCATTCAATTCATATTGTAGGCCTATGTATAGTCTCGTTAGTTCATAGAGTAGATTAGGTTTGTTTTAAAATCGATAGCATTCACGCTAGCCTTTGGTTTTATTTTATTAACCCCAGATTGTTTAAGTGTATTTTCACAAATCAAGTGCAAACATGTGGCAGTGTCTTACTTTTCATAATAGAAAAGTAATTTTTATTATGGATATTTGTTGCCACCTAAATTCTTCTCAGTCTCAGGTTCTAATTTGCTTATTTTTGTGTATATAATGTGTGCAATAATATATGGAGTATGTTTGTATTTATAGGGAAAAAAGATGGTGCACTACCAGTTTATGGCTATCATTCCAAGTGTTATTCGAGATTCACAACAGACAGAACAAAGATTGATCGAGCTACTAAAAGAGTTGCATTACAGCCTGGTTATAATAAGCAAACAAGTGATAAGAGTCAATCCACATCTAGGTCACAAGGTTTGCGATTGCGGATCAGCCGCAACTAAATCTTCAACCACCAAATGCAAGCTGTCAACATGCGACGGCATGTCTTGCCTCCTGTTTGCATTATCTGCAAGAAAGTACCTCTGTTCTACAGGTGTCAAAAAAACACTGTCTCTGATAAGCTGATTTTAGCAGAAACTAAAGATGAAGGTACCGTAATTTTTTATTATTTGTTCAATTGGTGTGATTAAAATTGTGGAATAGATCCATCGCCCCTCCTCAGCGTGTCGTAAAAGGTGTTTATTGCGGACAGTGGTCAGGTGGCTGATAGGTGTTATCTATCAATCTGCCATCAATAGAGTCGAGGGTTCGACTCTCTTTCTCTGCGATATCAGTGACAAGGTGGGGGAGTAGCCTATCCAAGCATGCAGGGTTATGTATTTACCCCGGCAGCGCAAGTGCTCCCAGGCCAGGATTAAAAATATTTCCGTTTGCCCAAACCCGACTGATGGTGATAAGGTATGGGTAGGTAGGTAGACAAATTTTTTTTGGGGGGGGCCAGACTTTGGCGATAAATAACCAGATTTTACAAAATCACTTGTCGAGTTTGGTGTTACTATGTATAGACATGACAGTGGCTGTTCATTCTCTCAACCAATTATTTCGCATGTGGACTGGTGAAAATTGAATATGTAGTCTACTTCTAGTTGGTTTATGATATCCATAATATTTACAATTATCCATATCTTTTTAGGTCGAGTTAGAGAAGCAGCAGTTATGAAAGCAGATGAAACCATTCTCAGGCACATCAGAGATAAAGACTGTGTTGCTATTGAAGTTAGGTACCATCTACAGTGCTACAAGGATTATGTTCGATTCCTGATAAGAAAACCCAAAGTTTGGTCGTCAGGGTAAGTTTATTTCATACTTGTAGTAGTTGTTGTGTCCTTGTGGCTTGTTATATATCTATTTTATATATCAAAGACAACTAGTGGGTCGTCAGGGTAAGTTTATTTCATACTTGTAGTAGTTGTTGTGTCCTTGTGGCTTGTTATATATATATTTTATATCAAAGACAACTTGTGGGTGGGAAGGGATTTATATAGCCAAGTGGGTGGTTAAAAAAACGTCTGTCATCAGTTCGCATCCCATTATCAGTGACCTCAATGACAAGGCATGGGAGTGGCCGATTTACTCTTATAGTATAAGTAGTGCTGGTACCTTTGATGGCAAGTGAATTGGCACAAAATGACCAGATTGTGGTGTTCAAATGCACTAAAGCAAAGTCCATCCGTTCTAAGAATGTGTGAACATATTTTACTAGCACTTTTGCGCGGTCAAGAATTGTTTGTGATATGATAAGTTTAAAGTGTATTAATATGTTTGTTTTACTTAATCGACCATCGACCAATACATCTTAAGTGGAAATATCACCAAACATGAATTCTTGCATCTATGATGAGATTTCCTTGTACGTGTAGTAACTATGAACTTATATTTTTCAGCTCTTCTGAGATGTCTGCATATGAGACAACCTTTGATATTTTGTGAAGATGTGATTAGAAAAAGAATTATTTTCCACAAAGAAATTCTGCGAATGGCCAAGTTATTAAAAATTTCAAATTACCTGTAATAATATGTTATTTCTGTACATTGGTTGTGTCCTTTATTATTGTTACAGCAAGATTTAAATAAATTATTGATATAACAGTTATTAAAAATTTAAAAAATGTTTTCTGTATTTTAAAAAAAATATTGATTGAAATGTTGTTGTAAATTGCAATACACAGGCCTAATTTATATATATTTAAACCTTTAATACTAGTAATTAAATATAAGAATAATGTTTTAAATTTGTTTTCATTCTTTGTTTGGGGATAGGGTGGGTTTTCAAGGGGGAAATTTGGTCTTTGTTCAATATTTGTAGGACATTTATGATACGAGCTATCCCCCCTTATACCTTTTTACCTGGAACCCCTATTTGAAATATCACGTTTATGCATTGTTTTTTGGTTGAAATCGAATATGTCTATGCAATTATCAAATTTATGTATGATTTCTGATAATAAATTGAATTCAATATCAATTCAATGACGCTGTATTTTCATAAATAGACAAAAACATGCTACCAATAGGGCCTACCATGCGCAACATTGCTGCTTGGTGGGCGCTTATTATTGGCCCTGTGCAAATGCAAATTGAGATGTTTCCATAATTTTTTTTTTCAAATGTTGCTATGCATATTGGCAGTACACACGAAAAAAAATCATTCACCTGCAGTAATTTTATTACCCAAAATCACGACGTCAAAGTCATGTTAGACATGCATGATAAATTGACCGAGACCCTGGGTAAATGGGTAATATTTTAAAAACTGGCATTATCTGAAGGTGGGAATATGGATATTCCATCACTAGAAACTAGTAGAAACCTTGTACTATAAGAAAATGGCAAAATTTTTTAGACCCAGGGGGGGTGCAACAAAAATCGATTTCTAAGCACATTTTCCCTATACAGACGACAGTCTATATGTGTTGAAGTTGGTGTAACGTCCATCTTTTGAATTGAAGTCTCCGATATTTCATTTTTATTTGTTACCAAAAAACATCAATCCAAAGTAAAAATATTATCATTGTTATATTAATTTGACTTGGAAATTAGCTACTGAAATTCATTGTCCGAAACTCTGAATGCCATCAATGTCATACTTAAGTTTACTTGGCTAATATTTTTACGGATCCCAGGGTGAAAACACTAATCTAAAATTTGAAAAAAAGGAACCAGTAGATAAGGTGCATGTTTAACAGAATTGCTCAGTTATTACATTAGATATTGTATCTAGATTTGGATTGAAATGGTCCCAATTACATGATTAATTAATAAGTCTTCAGAGACCATTCTGGTTGTTCCTTTTGTCAATTTCCATTTCCATCATGTAGTAATTTTAATATCATAATAAGCTTAATACTAATTTTGCTTTCTTAAATCTACAGAATTTGTTTCACAATTTCGTTATTAAATTACAGAATGGATGATATTATTTATGATTCTAAATACATTATATGTATTATGAATATAATACTATAATATTGTTATCACAATGCTAACTAAATATTGTTTTATTTCACAATCCCTGCCGCTAGATAATACTATTTACTTTGTTTCAAATAAACAATGGATGTAAAAACAAGATTTTGGATGATTATTTATGTAATGTGTTTTAGTGTGATTATGTCATTAGTTAGTTGTATTGATATTTTCATAAATCTTATCCTGAAGATAAAGACAAAGTGGTATGACAATATTGACACAACACAATCTCAGCAATGCCCTGAGTGAAGTCACATTATACAACTTATTAAAATATATTTCATATTCCATATGAATACTCCAATCTCGTGGGTTTTCTCCAGGTCCACCAGTTTTCTCACACTGCTAAAGATCCCTACGCGCAAGCGAATTCTTGAAATAAAATAAAACCATATGTTAGTGTTGTAGGGGGTCAAATTTGAGGACCAAAGATCCTCAGAAGACCAAACCAGGATATTCCGGTGTACGAGTTGCAGGAATTAGGTGGAACCCGAAAGAGAACTCTGCACCGTAACCACCTTTTACCAATCAGCAGTCTTCCGATTATCGAACCAATCCATCGTGGTCCAACACCAAAACCAAGAAAATTACAACCACCAAAGGTGACAGAAATCACAGAACCGGACGAGGCAGAGAGTGACGAGGAGGAGCTTGTTTTTCTGGTGGAACGTGCAGATTTCCTGCACCCAGCTAGCCCACCAGTGTTACAGGTCACAGAGGATGTAGTGGAATCTGAACTTGATAATTCACATCAAGATGATGCAGACAGGCCTGATGCGTCAGCTTCAGATTCGGAGACATCGGAGGAATCACACTTGCCAGAAGATCCTACTCCTAGAAGATCAGGAAGGGAGAGAAAACAACCAGCCCGGTATAACGACTACGTCATGTCGCAGCAGCAACCAGTATCTTCTACTCCACAGTTTCGTGCGGATTTGGCGAAGTCTCTGTTACCAACTAATTTAATGAGTTTGTCACCTAATCATTTACAAGTTGTTTTAAATTCATTACCATCTTTGTGTAAGAGTCTGTTCCCGGATGTGTTTTATTAGTTTGATTGTTTAGTTTTAAATGTTAGGGACAACATTTTCCCAAAGGGAGGGAGTATGTGGTAGGGTGATTTTAATTAGTTTATGGGTATTTTAATATGATCACAATACTAATGTAATTTTAAGTAATATGTCACACGTCAATGCATCTTTAAACTATCCTGTTCTGTACACTCTTCTTAGGTAACCAGTGACTGAGTGAGTTCAAACTCATCATCTACTCACTGGGATGCAATTTTCACCTTTGACCCAAAGGTTTCTTGGATTTGTATCTCCTATCTCCTTGGTCACTCTTAAATAGAATTTAGTAGAGTAAGGTTGTATGTTTCTTCCAACCTTTATGTCAGTTTTATACTAAGAGTCAGTATTAGTAGTGTCGATTGTTATTTTCATCAATCGTGTGTATTGGCGGAATCATTTGTCTACAGATTTATTGTTTACAGTTTAAAGGTATGTGTTGCTATTTGTTTTATAAGTTTTATATATATTTCATTTGTCTTTGTTCAGTTGGCGGACATGTTGGTTTTAAGTAAAATTGTCAAATAAGTTAAAGTAATCTGGTTTTATAATTACATTCTGTAAATACATTGCATACAGTCAATAATGGTAACGCTATTTAAAGCATTTCGCTTTAATAACATATTATATATACATTACCCCATATTTTATTACAGACAGAGCATATAAAGGTACTTCACCTAATTGCAGTCTCTGGCTACTTCATTCAAAACCCCTTCATGGGTAAGAACATATTATTTATTATTAGTAAGATTAATTGGTTATATCTGCATTTTTCATGCTGGTTAGCAGGATGTAGTTTTCCTCTTTAAAGTATTTATGTAGCTTAAGTATATGTATAAGTAGTATTTAGAATAACGATTTTAGTGTTAATATGTAATATATTATTTTAATGAATAAGAATGAATTGATTTTATATGTTTGATTATGATATTTATACTATAATTGTATAATTTCAGGGTTTTTTTGTTACCATTTAGTAATAAACTGCTGTTTCTATTGAACCCTTGGTGTGGTTATTTTCCTCAAATTTGACCCCCTACAACATTTGGAGCCCGATAAGGGACTACAGCATTGGAAATCTTATGAAAAGTACAACGCCTGGAGTCCAGTAATGGTTTATGGTACTGGTATATAAAACAGTAATGGTGTTAATATAATCGCCTCAACAGTGAGCTCACAAGATAATTATACAATTATAGTATAAATATCATAATCAAACATATAAAATCAATTCATTCTTATTCATTAAAATAATATATTACATATTAACACTAAAATCGTTATTCTAAATACTACTTATACATATACTTAAGCTACATAAATACTTTAAGGAGGAAAACTACATCCTGCTAACCAGCATGAAAAATGCAGATATAACCAATTAATCTTACTAATAATAAATAATATGTTCTTACCCATGAAGGGGTTTTGAATGAAGTAGCCAGAGACTGCAATTAGGTGAAGTACCTTTATATGCTCTGTCTGTAATAAAATATGGGGTAATGTATATATAATATGTTATTAAAGCGAAATGCTTTAAATAGCGTTACCATTATTGACTGTATGCAATGTATTTACAGAATGTAATTATAAAACCAGATTACTTTAACTTATTTGACAATTTTACTTAAAACCAACATGTCCGCCAACTGAACAAAGACAAATGAAATATATATAAAACTTATAAAACAAATAGCAACACATACCTTTAAACTGTAAACAATAAATCTGTAGACAAATGATTCCGCCAATACACACGATTGATGAAAATAACAATCGACACTACTAATACTGACTCTTAGTATAAAACTGACATAAAGGTTGGAAGAAACATACAACCTTACTCTACTAAATTCTATTTAAGAGTGACCAAGGAGATAGGAGATACAAATCCAAGAAACCTTTGGGTCAAAGGTGAAAATTGCATCCCAGTGAGTAGATGATGAGTTTGAACTCACTCAGTCACTGGTTACCTAAGAAGAGTGTACAGAACAGGATAGTTTAAAGATGCATTGACGTGTGACATATTACTTAAAATTACATTAGTATTGTGATCATATTAAAATACCCATAAACTAATTAAAATCACCCTACCACATACTCCCTCCCTTTGGGAAAATGTTGTCCCTAACATTTAAAACTAAACAATCAAACTAATAAAACACATCCGGGAACAGACTCTTACACAAAGATGGTAATGAATTTAAAACAACTTGTAAATGATTAGGTGACAAACTCATTAAATTAGTTGGTAACAGAGACTTCGCCAAATCCGCACGAAACTGTGGAGTAGAAGATACTGGTTGCTGCTGCGACATGACGTAGTCGTTATACCGGGCTGGTTGTTTTCTCTCCCTTCCTGATCTTCTAGGAGTAGGATCTTCTGGCAAGTGTGATTCCTCCGATGTCTCCGAATCTGAAGCTGACGCATCAGGCCTGTCTGCATCATCTTGATGTGAATTATCAAGTTCAGATTCCACTACATCCTCTGTGACCTGTAACACTGGTGGGCTAGCTGGGTGCAGGAAATCTGCACGTTCCACCAGAAAAACAAGCTCCTCCTCGTCACTCTCTGCCTCGTCCGGTTCTGTGATTTCTGTCACCTTTGGTGGTTGTAATTTTCTTGGTTTTGGTGTTGGACCACGATGGATTGGTTCGATAATCGGAAGACTGCTGATTGGTAAAAGGTGGTTACGGTGCAGAGTTCTCTTTCGGGTTCCACCTAATTCCTGCAACTCGTACACCGGAATATCCTGGTTTGGTCTTCTGAGGATCTTGTATGGTTTGTCCTCCCACTTATCAGCTATTTTATGCCTCCCCTCCTTGAACGCTAACCTCTTTACTAGAACTGTATCGCCAGGCTCCAAGGTGTTACTTCTGGCTCTTAGATTGTAACGCTTTCGTTGTTCCTGCTGCGTATCATCCACAAGGGCTGAAGCGGTTAGGTACGCGTACTCCAGTTTCTCCTTCAGGGATTCTACGTAGGCGTTGTAGCTTTTTACGGCCTCTTTACGCCCCACGAGTCCAAGCATAACGTCTACAGCTAATGTTGGTTTCCTACCAAACATCAACTCATACGGAGAATACCCTGTCGAAGAATGACTGGTACAGTTGTACGCATGCACCATAGGTGCAACGTAAGTTTTCCAATCAGACTTCTGTTCAGGATGTAGAGTACCTAACATATTGAGCAAAGTCCGATTGAATCGCTCACATTGACCATTCCCTTGTGGATGATATGGTGTTGTTCTTGATTTCTGCATTCCAGTAAGTTGACACAGCTCCCTTATAACACGTCCCTCGAACTGCTGACCCT
Source organism: Patella pellucida (assembly GCA_917208275.1). Lineage (NCBI taxonomy): Eukaryota > Metazoa > Mollusca > Gastropoda > Patellidae > Patella > Patella pellucida. Next base: position 36,306,531 of record OU795036.1, read on the forward strand.
GGTCACTATGGATCCTCTGAGGAATTCCATAGTGAACGACAAAGTTCTCAAAAAATGCCTTGGCTGTTGTCTTGGCTGTAGTGTTTCTTACTGGAACAGCTTGCGTGTACTTGGTGAAGTGATCTGTGATGACGAGAATACTGTCATAGCCTCCACGAGATTCCTCCACACACATATAGTCCATACACACCAGCTCTAGCGGTTGACACGATGTGATGTTAATCAGTGGACAGGTTGATGGTAAAGATTTCCTCCTGATGCAGCGAGAACAGTTCTTTATGTAGGTATCTATGTCCGTTGTCATCTTCGGCCAATAAAAACGTTCTCGAGCTAGACCAATAGTTCTGTCCCTGCCTTGGTGTCCCATGTCATCATGGATTCCTATCATCGCCAGATTTCTGTAAGCTTTTGGTAGCACCAGCTGTAAAGTCTCTACTCCTGATACATGGCTGCGCCTATACAAAACACCAGACTGTAGAACGAAGAGTTCAAAATCCCTGTATAAAGCAGTTTCTTCAGGTGAGTAGTTCCGTCGCTTAACTGGTCTACCTTCTTTAATGTCATGGTGTAACTGGGCTAGTAATGGATCATCCCTCTGTTTCTTCTCCCATTCATCATCTCTCACAATAGGTGTTGTTGATGCAGTTGCAGTTGGTGTTGCTTGGTGAGACATGCTGATTGTTTGAATAAATCCATCTTCTAAGTCAATGTTCCTTAAAGCACCAATAACATTCAAGTCTATTTCTTCAAAATCTTCTTGCATCATTCTACTGAGGGCATCTGCGTCTATATTCTTCTTGCCTGCGCGGTAATGGATTGTAAAGTTGTAGTTGTTTAAAGCAGCTAACCAACGGTGTCCTGTGGCATCTAACTTTGCAGTGGTTAAAATATAGGTCAGAGGATTGTTGTCTGTGTACACTGTGAAGGTGTTATTAAACAGGTACTGATGAAATTTCTCTGTTACTGCCCACTTTAATGCCAGAAACTCCAACTTATGCGCAGGGTAATTCTTTTCCGATCTTGATAAACTCTTACTAGCATAGGCAATCACTTTCTCCATGCCATCCTTCTTCTGGTAAAGTACAGCACCTAAACCATGTCCACTTGCATCAGTGTGAAGAATAAATGGTTGAGAAAAATCTGCATATGCCAAAACAGGTGGTTCCACAAGAGATCTTTTAAGTTGGTCAAATGCTCTTTGTTGTTCTTCAGCCCATTTCCATTTTTTCTCTTTGTCCTTAGCCGCTCTCCCCCTCTTCTTTTTAGTTGGTCCTCCAACTAGCAAATCATTAAGTGGTTTTGCTGTCTTGGAGAAATCCTTAACGAACCGTCTGTAATATCCTACAAAGCCAAGGAAACGTCTCAGTTCATCTGTATTGGTAGGGGTTGGCCAAGAAGTTACCTTGTCCGTCTTCTTCGGGTCAGTACAAACACCTTCTGCTGAAACGATGTGACCTAAATACCTTACCTTTTCTTTAAAAAATTCACATTTCTTGGGTGACAGCTTAATTCCATGTTCTGCTAGCTTACCAAATACTTGGGATAACCTCTCGATGTGCTCTTCATAGGTCTTGCTGAAGATGATTAAATCGTCTATGAAAATGGCACATATCTTCCAATTCAGGTCTCCAAGGCAATCTTGCATAAGCCGTTGGTAAGAAGCTGGTGCGTTAGTAAGCCCAAAAGGTAGTCTTCTGTACTCGTAAAATCCCAATGGTCCTACAGTGAAAGCTGTCTTTGGTATATCTCCCTCCTCTATACTGACTTGGTGGTAACCAGACTTCATGTCAACTACAGAGAAATACTGCGACCCAACTAAGTTGTCCAACATCTCCTCTATGCGTGGTAACGCATAGGCATCACGAACGGTCTTCTTGTTCAGCATCCGGTAGTCTACACACATACGAAGCGATGAGTCTTTCTTCCGGGCTAGAACTATTGGTGATGCATAAGGACTGCAACTACGTTGAATAATACCAGCTTCAATCAAGTCTTGAAGATGATCTTTTACTTCCTCATACATTGCAGGTGGTATTCGTCGATGAGGTTGCTTGAATGGAACATCGTCAGTAAGATTGATCTTGTGTTTCACCAAACTGATGCTACCAATGTCGTTGTCTCCCTGAGAAAATATGGCTGACCAACCAATAAGATAGTTCTTGAAATACTCGAGCTGTTCCTCGGTCAAGGCTGACGATGAAAGGTCAATGTTATCCAGAAATGTACCAGTACTAGATGTTTCTTCATTGGTAGATGTAGTTGGTAGAATACTGTTAACAGATGCTTTTCTTACCAAGTCAACTATCTGTAACTCACAGAGGATGGAATGAGGATAAATCCTAACTGGATTCAATGACAGATTGGATAACTGCACCAACACTTCTTTCCCCTCTTCATCAGGATACACCTCTAAAAGCGTAGGTGTCACTTCTACTGAAGAAGGTATCAGCGAATCAGGTGACCGCTGAAAAAGTAAGCGTTGGCGACGAGTTATATTCAGTCTGTCAATCTTTCCAGTTATGCAGATGGACTTGTTGCTGCTCAGCACAATTGATGACTCCTCTGTACATTTGATTATTCCTGCGCTGTTCTTGTGTTCTTTCTCTTGTACCTGCATACACCGAAATGTCATACTCCAAATATCTGGTAAATCAGAGTGTTGTAAAAAGTTATGACCCTCAGCTCGCAGTTGGTTTAGCATCGGCTTCAAAACGTTGGTTCCTACTAGAGCTGGTGTATTGCTGTGGAATGGTGTATCAGGAACAACAAGAAACAAACAATCGATGATCTTTGATTTTAAACTGGGTATCTGTATTGCCACAGAAACGCATCCTAAATATGGCAAAGTATGTCCTCCGGCACCTTCTATAACTATTAGCTGTTCTAGTGGAGTTAAACAACAATCGTCTGACTTGAGGTGTTTCTCAAAAAATGATAGGCACACTGTAGAAATTGTAGATCCTGTATCTAATAACCCAGAACATACCTGACTGTTTAATTTGATGACTGTGGTGTTACTATGTCCAATAACATTCTTGGGACTTAAAATATCCATGTCTTCTGGCTGTCCCGCGACAGAGACATTTGCTAGTTTAAATCCGGCAGTATCATTCGGCAACCTAGCGCAATATGGCCCCATTCTCCGCATCGGTGACATCTGTAATTGTCAGCTACAGGTGAAGGCTTCTGGCGCTGCTTTGACACTGTCGCTGATGGATGACGTGAAGATGGTTTTGGTGTCGACATCTGAGGTGGTGAAAAGAACGATGTTGGTTGTCTTTCCTTTTCCCTTTTCATTTCTTTCATTTCCTTCTGCAAAGAGTGAACAGATGCAGTCAAGCTAGTAACTAACGTACGTAAGTCATCCTCTGCTGGTGGCTGTATCATCTTCAGGTGAGATCTTGGAGCAGGTTTAGGCGTAGATGATGAGGCTATGACAGTATCTCGCTCTATCCGACGTACTTCTTTTAAAAGATCTTCAAAATCTGTAATACGGTCGTACTTATGGGCTGATCTGTCCTTTAGATCTTGATGGAGTCCACTCCAAAACTTTGCACGAAGTTTTGAGTCAAAGGTATCAATGTCAACTTCACCCTCTTCTCGGGATCTATCAAGAAGATCCTCAATTCTACACGCCCACTTTGAAACAGTCTCATCTTGTGCTTGGCTGGTTGAATAGAACTGTGATAGCAAACACTGGCCTTGCTGGACATCGCCAAACCTACCTTCAAGCTTGTCAACAAAAGTTCTTGTAGACACACTGTGACCTAAACGCATTGCTACTCGAGCTGCCTCACCTTTCAACGATTTCGTAACAGCCATCTTGATGGAATCTGGACTGTGTTGACGATCTTTCAAAAGACTCATAACCTCGAATCTCCACAAGTCGAACGATGTATCCCCTTTGCTGGACGGATCACCTGAAAAGGTAGAAACACGAGGAAGTTGTGGAGCAAAACGAACTTTGTCAGCTGGTGGAGCAGAAACATTTCCTGAGGTGTTTGATGAATGCAACTCTTCAGATGGTTCATCTTTTACTTTTCCCTTAGACTTAAGATAGCCGTACATCCAGTCAATGAGTTGTTCTGGTGAATCTGTGTTAGGTTTAACCCCCAAATCAGAAAACGCATCAATTAAATTATGTTTCTCTTCCTCGGACAAGGTGCTGTCGGGGTTTTCATGTGATCCACCGGTTGCCATGTTGAAGAAAACAAACGAAATAATCAAAATCTAAAACTAAAACAATAAGAAAACGCACGCAATCCAACGATGAAATACTCTAAGTTGTTGTTTCTTGAAGACGTAGTATGAAGTACACTATTACGTTGAAATCAGGAAAACAATAAACTCGATATGCTGGATATATTCACCAAAAATACACAGTAAAATGCATTAGTTGGTAATCAAACGACCAACTAAAACAACAAAAATACAATCAAATCAAAACAGTATAAACTGAAAATAATTTCGAAACAAAATTCGAAATACCAAACTGACAAGTAAATCCCACAATCAAATCAAAAACTATCCAGCAATATGATATACAAATTCAAACCCAACCCTCCATATAAATTAAATAAATATGTAAGTGCAGGTTGTTAGTTAGTGGTTAAGTTAAGTGCCATGGTATACTTATAAGACGGAATGAAGACGGAAAAATAAAGATCAGAGTAGAATATATACTTTTCAAATGTATAAGTACAAAATCAAAAGTCAAAACAATATAAACAATGAAGTAATATCAACAAAACATGAATGCCGAACGATCAATGTTGAAAATAAATTCCAACAAACCCAAGTCCAAACTTCAATACACAAAAAAAACTTTCAATTGACAATCGACTCAAATGTAAACAAAAACTTTCCAATCAAACACAAGTTCAAATACTGAAAATTTTCAAAGTCCAAAATTCAAAAAATCAAAATTCAAAAAAAAATCAAAATACCAAAATCCAAAATCTGAAAATCACATTAGCATAGCATAGAGACCAAAGTAAGGTTAAATTTACAAAGTCTGAAAATGAAAAAATACTAATTCTGAAAACAAAACTAATTTACAAGTATATATTTATGTAATGTTTGAAATATGTACTATGTTTATTACCTAATGTAAATGTAGAATGTTGTTGTTGTTTTGTTTTTTTTAAAAATAAGTATGCAAACTTACAGGAAGTGAATGCATTGGGTAAACAGGAAGTTGATAAATGTAGGTTAACAGGAAGTAGCTTATGTAGGTTAACAGGAAGTTGCTTATGTAGGTTAACAGGAAGTTGAAAATGTAAACAAAAATGACTGAAGTTTTAGGGACACAAAATTTCAAATGTTCTAAATCTAATTTCCCGTAAATAGGACTTAATTCAAATACTATAGGATTACTAATTAGGCTACCTAGCACGAAATATTATTTTAAATAAACTAATTTATGTAGAAATTACCTAATAAATCTAAATTTACTTAAGTCAATAAATATATATAATAAGCTTATTGTAACTTGTAAGGGAGATAATTCACATATCAATACATATATATATGAAAATTAAATAGATTTTAACGAACCTTATATCGACATCCTTATAATGATCCAAATATGAAACACAGAAATAAACACACACAAATAAAGTTAATGTCACTGTACTGCCACTATCCGTTGATTTAAAGCTGATCTCGCGAACGCGCACGCGTGTGAGCTCACTGTTGAGGCGATTATATTAACACCATTACTGTTTTATATACCAGTACCATAAACCATTACTGGACTCCAGGCGTTGTACTTTTCATAAGATTTCCAATGCTGTAGTCCCTTATCGGGCTCCAAATGTTGTAGGGGGTCAAATTTGAGGAAAATAACCACACCAAGGGTTCAATAGAAACAGCAGTTTATTACTAAATGGTAACAAAAAAACCCTGAAATTATACAATTATAGTATAAATATCATAATCAAACATATAAAATCAATTCATTCTTATTCATTAAAATAATATATTACATATTAACACTAAAATCGTTATTCTAAATACTACTTATACATATACTTAAGCTACATAAATACTTTAAAGAGGAAAACTACATCCTGCTAACCAGCATGAAAAATGCAGATATAACCAATTAATCTTACTAATAATAAATAATATGTTCTTACCCATGAAGGGGTTTTGAATGAAGTAGCCAGAGACTGCAATTAGGTGAAGTACCTTTATATGCTCTGTCTGTAATAAAATATGGGGTAATGTATATATAATATGTTATTAAAGCGAAATGCTTTAAATAGCGTTACCATTATTGACTGTATGCAATGTATTTACAGAATGTAATTATAAAACCAGATTACTTTAACTTATTTGACAATTTTACTTAAAACCAACATGTCCGCCAACTGAACAAAGACAAATGAAATATATATAAAACTTATAAAACAAATAGCAACACATACCTTTAAACTGTAAACAATAAATCTGTAGACAAATGATTCCGCCAATACACACGATTGATGAAAATAACAATCGACACTACTAATACTGACTCTTAGTATAAAACTGACATAAAGGTTGGAAGAAACATACAACCTTACTCTACTAAATTCTATTTAAGAGTGACCAAGGAGATAGGAGATACAAATCCAAGAAACCTTTGGGTCAAAGGTGAAAATTGCATCCCAGTGAGTAGATGATGAGTTTGAACTCACTCAGTCACTGGTTACCTAAGAAGAGTGTACAGAACAGGATAGTTTAAAGATGCATTGACGTGTGACATATTACTTAAAATTACATTAGTATTGTGATCATATTAAAATACCCATAAACTAATTAAAATCACCCTACCACATTAGTCCCAAAAGGACCTAGTTTGTGTTGAGCGAACGTTAAACCCCATTTCTTCCTCTCTCTGTTTCTGTCCCATATCATATGAAACAAAAGTACAGTGTAATTTGTTAGCTATGTGAACTAATGATAAAATTGTATATCAGATGTAGTGGAAAGAGTGCAATGCAATTTTAAGACCTAACCTGCCTCATCCATTACACCATTATCTTTACTTTAAGCTTTCTTTTAAAGTTGCTTGATCTAGTAAACTCAGTGATATTACCCTTATAAGAAACATTTATTTGGACAGCAAAAACTTATTGGAGTATTTGAAGTGATGGAGAAGACTATTATTTATTGCTCATTTTAAATTTTAAGAAAGTTGCATATTGGAATGAATGAATGAAATGGGGTTTACCGTCCTACTATTATGCACCCATCCTGGGCTAATGGAAGACGGGCATACGCCATATATTGGATTCATCAACTATTCCCTGTAAAATGTAATGCCCACAAGAAGTCTCTTTCTTTAATAACATGTAAGAAATGTACATAAAATATTCCATGGCAATTTAAAATCAAGAAAGATGGAGAAAATATTTCATTTGTAAACCAATTCTTAGTTTATGGTTGACAAAATGTAATACCTCATCTATTCTGTTGCAATCTTTCATAGTGATAATTTGCAGGCATCTGTGTAGAATTTGACAAAAACAATAAACTATCAGAAAATTTGGATTTATTGGCACCTATTTCTTCTGAATAATACATTATTTGTGTTGTGAAGTTAAGCTCTCAATCTAAATGTTGGCCATTTATTGCTACATTCTGTTTTACTTATACCCATTCAAATTAATATTTTGTTAATTCAACAGGATTTTTTCATTCAGTATTCTTAAGGTCTTTAAATAATTGAAAAGCTGCCAATATCAGTTCATTCACTTGGCATTATACCCATTAATCTCTGTGAGAGACCACTGTGTACATATAGTACATTGTGTGTAAATGGCAAATTTTTAAGCCTTCAACAAGTTGATTGTCTGGTCTCAATGGGGGACAATTTCTTACAACATAGTATGAAATATTCAGTCTAACACCACATATTGGAGTGATCAACCACAATTCACAAAACTTAGTGTTACTCTAACATGATTTAATGTCACAGGAAAAATACATTGACCAAACATTCAGATCTCATTCCTATCAATAAGGGCTGAAGAGTTAATGTCTGCAAATGAGTTTCAAGACAACTTTTTGGACGATTGAAATTCAATGAATTTGTAACAGTGACTCTGAAAAAAGGTTTTAAGTTAGATAAACAAATTATTGTTGCCTACAGGCGGAACTATTAATGTGCACACATGGTTAATTTCAGTAAGAGCTTCAATTGGAATGATTCGATATGTCATAGTATTGTTCTGGACTGTATTCTACACATGAACTATTCAGTAGATAGCATGATTTGCCTGAAATAATGTTTACTCACTAAACATCATTTAGCTTCTGTCTACAATACAGATGGTCATTAGGGTTGGCAGTGGTCGATTGATGACTGATCTACAACTGTTAAAAGAGAGGGCATGAGTCCTATTCTACTTAAAATCAGGAATATTTCAAAGTGAATAATATTTATCCTCCAGAACGATACAATATTTATATGTTAAATTTGGGATGATAGCAGACCTCAATAGGTATGTTCATAAAATTTTAACTTCTGTTTTAATTTGACAATTATTTTGGGGTTTTTTGACTATGGATTAATCAACCATGCTAAATTTACTATTGTACATGTTATTATTTGAGAAACATAGAGTTAGTTGGATTATTAGAATGTATTTCTCATTTCATATAGATATAACAGCATAGAATTTACCTTACACTAAATTACAGGTCAAAAAATATTCAAATAGGGTAAGAGATAGAATTTGTATGATAAAGGACAAAAAGTTCCAGATTTTTTTTTATTTAGGAAACTTCTGATGGAGATTACCGTACTCAATTGCTATTCAAAACTGTAAATTATGTAAAACTTGAAGCAGTTTGAATAAATGTATTGCTACTCTAATTCTAAACAGTGGAAGTTGTACAAAATTGTACAAAATTGTTCAGATGATCCAAAACTAAATCCTTGTTTCAAATACATTTAAATTTCATACTATAACTATAACTTTCGGAATTACTTAGTTGCTCTTTGATTATTTCGGGTAGAGTGTATGATAATTTAAACTTTGACATTATACTACAAATCATATTAGTTATATTACCTTGGTATAATTGGTTCTAGTTCTCATAATTATAAGTTAATGAAATGTCTATTAGATATTGTAATGGTAGGCCTAATGATATTTCAGCTCAATAGTCTCATGGGTTAATAAATTATTCATAGTCATTATTCATATCAATCATGATTATAAGTTGGAGATATTGAAAGAGAAAGAGGGGTGGAGCTGGGTGGTCTAAAGTGTTTCGGGTCTCTATTTCCTCCAACTGCTAAAATATGTTGCTGTGTCAGTTGTGATTTCTGAGTTTAGCCACACAGGTTAATCATCATATCAAGGCCTATAGTTCACCCTGTAGAGATAAACACACCTAGAAAGACTCCTTCAGCTGATTGCTCCCAATATACACTGAGTATGTGCCATTTCACCTTTAATGGTAATGAAACTTTGTTATTTGCCCCCACCATTCAAAGAAAAAAGGGGACTATTAAAATAGGTTAGTCTGTCAGTCTGTCGTCCGTCTGTTACACTTTTTGGGACACAATAACTTCCTTTCTAATTAAGCTAGAATGTTCAAAATTGGTGTAGGTGTTTATGAGGTCGATGTCTTGATGGAGTTCGAAGATGAGCAAATTGATTGGTCAAGACTTTGGAACATAACAACTCTGAGCGATAAGCAAATTAATTGGCAAGACGTTGGAACATAACAACTCTGCTTCTAATTGAGGTAGAATGTTTAAACTTGATATAGATGTTCATTATGTGAATGTCTGGACTGAGTTTAATGATTAACATTTCGAGCTGAAGCTAAGCAGAGCTAATCAATTTCATTGGTCGATGCTTTGGTACAACCTTAATTCTATCTGATAGAGAGTGATGAAACTTAGTGTATAGTTTGATTGCTCGATACTTTCGAAAAAAATAAATGCACCATTAGGCTAATTAATATGTGTCATCTATTTATTTTGGGATTTAGGCAGGGGACATCAGCCTCACTGCTGGCTTGTTTTACACTAAACATTTAGTATGAATACTATTTTGTAAAGTCACCCTGATAAGGCTTTGTACACTACAGTAAAATTTGCTGTTCTGCTGAAATATTGTATTTTTTTTTTATGTGCTGCTGGAAACTACAGAAGTATTAAATTAATAGAACAACCTGCAATTATTGTTCTGAAAAGGTGGAATGTCGTAATAAAAGCCATAGTATTTTACATTTATGATGTTCTTTATTTCCTATTCTATTTATAATGAATACTTGTAAAAACTTCCATCGAGCAATCAGTTGTGATGCCAGTAAACCTGAGAACGCCAGTATAGTTGTAAAATATTTCGAAAAATGAACAAAGCAGTAGAACTCTATGGAAATCTATGATGAATCATCACGTATATAGTGTTTAATTATTGTAACAATTAAGAGGATAATGGTGTTATTTTCGATGTTGTTGTGTGGGTAATTTTATGTAAATTTGCAGAGAGATTTATAAAGAGAAGTTAGAGAACATACAATAAGTCACAATAGACTGGATTCAGATGACATATGGTTTAACTAGTTTTAGCTTGGAATAATTGACAAGATTATATGAAAATTCGAGTGAATAATTCTTCAATAATTTGGAATTAACTTTTTTAAGCATCTAAATCTAACAGGTGTTCATTGTTTATATTGTTTTTGGAATATAAAATATAAGGTAATGGATTTAATATATTTTTATAAACAATTTTAAAAATTTTGTTTTGAAAGATTATGTGGAAGTTGGCTTGGACATACATTATCCAAGAGCTAAATCTGCCTATTGCAGGTCTTTCTCTAGGCATTTTTAGCAAATCCCATTTTTACATTATCTAGTTTTTAACTATTATTATTATAGTGAGAACTGCTAGCTCTTTTTCTAAGCTCCCATTATGTATCTTTAAAGTTGGGTTCCCAGCAAAGTATTTATCAGATGGTTATTTCCAATAAAAGTATGTAAAATTTGGTATATTTGGAAAGTATAGACACCCAATCTTACTAGAAAAATACTGGATTACGGGAAAAACGCCCATGGGGCAAGCACTGGGCAATATTGTCAGGGAATCACTAACTAGCAACCCAACAGGTTTTACTGGCTTATTGTCTGCCAGCTTAGGTCGGGGAGCAGTTGTTATTTCTTGCTCAAATGGTTAGGCGGTTTGGGGGACATTGAGTGTTGTCAACGTACAAAAGACTTTGCGATTAAAAGGTCTAAAAAGAAGTAGACAGAAATAACTAAGAGTAAGAGTTTACTTAGGCCTCAGTAAGTGTGGTAAATGTGCAGTAAGTATAAAGGATACATTCTGAAAAATGGACCCTCCCACAATGAAGTTAAGTTGGCAGACATTGCGTCTAACAACAGTTTACTTATAGCTTTGGGTATCCAAGATGAAAGCAAAGTTTTGAAAGGGAATTGAAGCAAATTTTTGATAGATTGGTTACATTGAATATGTTTTTAGTCCACATATATCGTCAATTCACTAAGTTTGCACCCGGGAAGGCATCTTTAAGTACAGCACTTGTATTATTTTAGCATACTTAGTCAATAATGGAACACAAAATCATGATATAGCGCTGCTTTCACTAGAAGTGTTCAGTAGCACTTTACAATAATTGCAACAAGTGAAATGAATATATATTGAAAATTTCATTAAAGGTCACGGTCTGCTCAAATCATCGTTGGTGTTAACATAACTCGTCAACCAATAGCAATATATGCATGACTTATTATTGTCCATGGACTTTCTGGTGGTTTTCTTACTCCCACAATGGCTTATGGTTTAAACAATTTCTAAAAATTAGTAACAGAGTTATAGCTCTTGAAAAATATTGTTGACACTCTAGAGGCTTAAATAAATATTCTATTGACTTTAAATGTATACACAGTGTTTAAGATCATCAGACAAGGCAGCCTTTGATTTTCAATGATTTCTGATAATTACATGTAAGCTTACTGCCATGGTTCTGGTCACTTTGATTTTGAAAAATCTTTTTTCTGCTCTAGAGGCTAAAGTTAATATCCGATTGACTTTAAATTTATACACAGTCTTTAAAGTCATGAGACAAAGAATCCTATTGATTTCAATGATTTCCGATAATTTCATAATTTCTGATAATTACTGCTAGAGTTATGGCCCTTGGTCGTTTTATAAAACCTTGTGGATGCTCTAGAGGCTAAAGGTAATACCTGATTGATAAACAAATTTATATTCACTGTTTAAAGTGACCAGACGAAGAATCCTATTGATTTTCAACAATTTTTGATAGGTTCTGCCAGAGTTATGGCCCTTGATCACTTTGAAACATCTTTTGGATGATTGAGAGACCATATAGTTATCATCTGATTAATTTATATTTATACACTGTGTTATGCCATTCATTTTGATAGACTTTAGATTGATACACAGAGTTTAAGGTCTTTAGACGAACAAGCATATTGATTTTCAATGATTTTTGATAACTTGAACAGCAAAATCCATGATAATTAATGTTTTGTATACAGTAGGCTACTAAATGTTAGCATGGGCCAAACAAATTTTTATGGTTGTCTGATAATAACCAAATGAGATGTTACTCTTCATCAGATGTTAGGGTATTATAATATTTCATTATCGACAAAAGTAAAAATATGCGACAACTCTTGTTAACTGCCAAGACAATCTGCTGTGGGGCGTATGTTTCATTGTCTTACAACCTATCTTTGAGTAAAATCTGAGATATTGAAACCATATGATGCATTAATGTTTTGTTTTTAAACAGATGACTCCCACGAGCTGTCAATCAATAATCATATAACAGCAAATTATTGAAGGAAACACCTCACTTTCTGGAATCTGTTGTATTATATATTGATTTATTATTGGTATGAAAAATATAAACTATATAAAATAATTGAAGTGTGAATAATGTTATATTATTTACAAGAAGTCGAAGTCAAGGTAACCATATTCACTGAATCGTTTGATATTTGATTCGCTTGATTGTCTTAGTGGTAGATCATAAAATAAACAAGAATAACATGTTTTGTTAACGTAAGGGTATGTTTATCCTAAAGATTATATCTTTACACAAATGAATAAAAAGCAGTTATGACTGTAAAGGGCGTATGTTTCTGTTTTTTTTAACCTTGAAATAGACACAAATGGTTCTAAAAGCACATATTAATGTAAATTGTAATAAATAGTACCGGTATGTATATTTAAGTGCAGTAGAGTTGACTAAGTTCACTACTACTGAAACCCAAAGAAAAACATGTCTAATCTAATGTATTTGTTATGTAGATATAGGTATCATTATCAATGTGCAATTTGTTGGTTTTCCCACATGACATACAATCTGACAAACTGTTATTGTCCCCGCCTTTTGAAGAAAGCAGGGGACTTTAAAAATGGGTTCATCTGTCTGTCTGTCCATCACGCAATAACTCTTTTTCTAATTGAGCTAGAATGTTTAAACTTGGTGTAGGTGTTCATGAGTTTGATGCCTTGATAGAGTTTGAAGATGAGCATTTTCTTCTTAGGATAGGCAGAGATAAGCAATTGCTTGGTTGATGCTTTGGGACACGATAACTTTTGTTCTATTTAAAAAAAAATGAGAGTGATGAAACTTGGTGTAATAGTTTCATTACATCAATACCTTGACTATGTTCGATAATAAGAATTTTCTGATCAGGGTAAGCAGAGCTATAAGCAATTTGATTGAATGATTTTTTGGTCACGATAACTTTGGTTATGATGAAGTGAGGGCGATGAAACTCTTAATTTATAGATTCATATTATCATTACCTTGACTAAGTTCGATGGTGAGGATTTTCTGCTTAGACAAGGGGAGACAAGTAATTTGATTGGTCAAGACTATGGAACATGACAACTCTGCTTTTAACAACTCTGTTTTAACTTGAAGCAGGCGTTCATTAGGTGGATGTCTTGACTGAGCTAAAGCTAATAGCAGAGCTAAACTATTTATTGGTCAATGCTTTGTTACAAGATAACTTTGACTCTATCTGATAAAGAGTGATGAGCATCAGTGTATAGTTTGATTGCTTGATACTTTTTAAAAAAATAAATGTGCGATTAATTGATATGTGTCATCTATTTATTTTTGGATTTCTGCAGGGGGCATCAGCTTCACTGTTGGCTTGTTATCGTTTAGTTACACCATATCGCAAATGTTGTTGATACGAGTGTTAACCTCATCAGTTGTGTTGCCCAAGGTGGAAGCTAAAATCAGCTGAGAGTATGCCTCGGTGCATGAATTGCTAGTGCCTAGCAGCTATATAAATGTACATATTGTTATTATTTTATTAACCATACGCTATATTGGTTATAAAAATCTGTTTATCAAATACCCGAGGAGCACTGAATGTTGTATGTCATGACTAGACATTGCAATCGCATTGGTCTTTTTAAGGTTGGTAATTAACCAAGACAACTTTACTTCTGCAAAATCATTTTGACACTTTATTATATTTTAGACCTAATGTGAAATTATAACAGATTTAGTCCTGTGCTTAACGTATCTTAATATTTCATGTTTGAGGGAGTTTGACTTACATATAATTATTTCTTGCAAAAGAATGAATATGCATTACAAATAAAAAAACATTACTCTTCCCTGAGCCCCTTACACTCTTCGATATTCAGCTGTAATCTATGGCAAAGTTATTAAAAATAAAACCTAAATGAAGTCAATATGTACGGTAATCATTAACTGAACTTCATCCCTTTCACAACTCTCAAAAAATGTTTGTATTAAATATCCTGTTGCATTGGAATTAAAATCAACAAAAAAGGAAAATATTCCTTGAGGAATTCAATCAGTTAACATACTGCATTATCTGAAGCTGGAAGATATTTTCTTAAAATTTCTTGACTTCTGAAAAAAGGTTGTAGAATATTTGACATAAAGGCAATAATAGATTAACTTTATAACAAAATCATAAAAAAGCAAAAGCCATTTCATCCAATTTTCTCATTGATCAAATAATTTACTTGCTCAACACTTCAATTAAAGCAAACAACAATTTGACATCTATCAGCGTTTCACAAAAATTTCTTTTTCAAAGTAGATTAAGAGGCAGTTTAATTTATTATCCATAATTTTTTTTGAATTAGGCTTATAAATAATAGAAATATCGACTCTAAATTGAAGCTTCCAATTATGTGATGTGGGCAAGGAAGGAAATAGTGGGGCGGATATGTAACATGTTTTGGTCGAGTTGTGCGTTTCCGGAAAGAAGCATGAAAATTTGGCCTACGGGTTTTTGGGGTATGCTGATTTCAAACATCGCGGGAACCACGACGTCACTCCAGCCATTCCCGCCAAAAATGGAGAAATTCAAAATGGCATCCATCAAACACGTTCTTGTCCATAAAATGTCTGTAAGTGCCCCGATTTCGATGATCTTGATGTCTATACCTATGTTCTGGAGGTCCAGGAAACTATTAAGATACATATCAAGACTCATAACGTACACCTTAATTTTAAAAATGGTAAAAAAGGCCCAAGAATGTCATTACCTCAAAATGTCAAATTGTTGCATAGGGGCAGTCTGATTACCATGTTAGTATCATTATTGTTGAGGAACAACTATTAAAACTAGAAAGGGCTTCAATTATAATAACAATAATAATAATAATAATAATAAAAATAACTTTATTTAATGAGGCAACTTATTTAGTTTGCAAACAAACTAATCTTCCATAAGTCCCTCCAAAGCAGTACAAGGACATATATGCATATAACATCATTCGAAAGGCAATAGCATTTTAAAGTGAGAACTTTGGGAAGTCACTCCTAAACTACAAAACATATACGTTGAATAAATTGAATATAGGAAGAACACTATTATTACACACAAAATAAGATAGAAAAATAGAAAAATAATAAGTATGCCATCAGTTGCATATTAGTATTATGGTTTCTTCATATCTCCTGCTGATAAATTTGGCAAACACCTTTGTGTCTTGGATTTCTGCAACGATTTTTCTGAAACGGGCTTCAAAGGTCATCGTTTCTGCTTTGTGAAAATCCCCTGTGGTTCCATCACAGAAAAGACAAGATGGCTGATTTAGCTATGGGACATCCTGAAGTGGTTGAACTACGAAGGTGTTTTTTATGTGGTGATATGGTCGCGTTCATACAAGTTTTTTCTTGCAACTTCCTGGCTCTCTCCACTTTTGCTGCATTAAACAGGACGTAACAACTTTTATGCCATCTACTTTTACGCCGTAACATTGTTTTTTCTATGGTATCACCATCATCTAATCGGGAAATGTTGATATGAAAGGGCACTTTGTTCATTTCGCGAAAGGCAGATACATTGCTGATGGGTTTATGAGTGCTCCACCATGTTCTGGACACAGAACACAAATGTCCCAGTTGGTCGACTGAACATGTAATTGTAGCACATGCCCTAGGAGCGAGTTTAAGTCTTTTGGACATGGTAGGTGAATTTTACTTATACCTTAATTGTATTTGCTGATTACTCTATTTTGCCAGATTACACTATTTTGCCTATACCGTTTCTTAGCTATTCGAATTTTGTTTAAGGGTTTGGATTGTTCGTATTTGGTTTTATTTTTTTTCACTGAATACATCGACAAAGGAAGCACAGACGTTTATTCAATATTTTTACAACACTATCGTGCTCATATATAACATGGTGATTGACATGAAATGTTGACTGTTTTTGTTCGATGAGTAATAGCTAGTTTACACTGACATGGAACATGGTGAATTCTTGATATCCGTTTAGCAAAGGAGAAGGTCATAATTTATAGAAAACGCTATGAATTAGAACATTATGCGTCTTCGTGTGTGTGCTTACTGAATTACTAAGATGGTAATCAGTCTGCCCCTATTCAACAATTTGACATTTATAATTTATGGGTAATGACATTTTTGGGTCCGTTTTACCATTTTTAAAATTAAGGTGTACGTTATGAGTCTTGATATGTATCTTAATGGGTTCTCGGGCCTCCTTAACATAACATAGGTATAGACATCAAGATCATTGAAATCGGGGCACTTGCAGACATTTTATGAACAAGAACGTGTTTTATGGATGCCATTTTGAATTATCTAATTTTTGGCGGGAACGGCTGGAGTGACGTCATGGTTCCCGTGATTTTTTAAATCAGCATACCCCAAAACCTTTATGGCCCGAATTTCATGTTTCTTTCCAGAAGTGCACGCCCATTTCACATATCCGCCCCACTAAAAAGCTTTATGTGATACACAGGTTTTTTTTTCAAACACCAAATTTTTGCTGGTCAGGTTTTCTCAATAAAATATTTTAAAACTAGAATTGTTGATTGAGATAAAAGGGAGAACACTATTGATTTTCCAAATTTTCTGATTGTAAATTTCAAGAGTTTTGAGGAGATTTCTTCCAGTAAATTTTAAAGTTTACAGCACCGTACAAAGTTATAGATTGAATTTGGGCCTCAATTTACATTCCAATTTACAAAGTTTGTAAACCGGATACAGGTAAGATTTGTTGACAAAAGATTGTAAGAACTTTGCTGCTGGTTGGTGTATTAGGTTGTCTGACAACTCCCTTATCTGTATGTTCTTGATGTTTCTGATATCAGTATGATACTGACAGAACAAATATCAACTTTATACAGTATAGTTTACTACCCTCGTCCCTCAATAGTTTGTTAGATTTCTTAGAACAAATGATACCATTCTTGAACTATTTAATCTGAATTCTGAATAGTCTTCTTGTTATTACAATCGTTTGTGCTTATCTTTTATTTTAAAGAAATTCATAATAGCTAACAGTTGTGATACAGTGGTATCTGGTATGCTTTTAAATGTAGACAACTTGTTAAAAATTTAATTGTTCTCCTTCGCTTCAGCCTGGAATTGCTCTTGTGAGAAATTGATCTTTACTTCTAGTCATCTATTGCGGTCATGAGAGGAACCAGGGAATTCATGATGATTAATTATTCGAGGTATACATGACGACCGTTGGTATTAATTATTCAACCGCCAGTAGTTTTTCTGCCATGAAAGTCTAGTGAAAGGTTAACTTCAGTGACATTTAGCAAAATGGTTACTTAATTTTCTCATTAATAGCTAATAATATGATATTATAAATGTAATATGAACTTATCAAGCTTTACAGTACCCCATTAATATAATGAGTAAGAGAATCTTTTATTTAGTAATATATATTGGGATTAAGGATTATTATATTACTTCGACTCCCAAAAATATATCTGTTTTAATTGAAATGAAGATTTAGGAATGTAGGATAATGGATTCATTTGTTTT
Organism: Patella pellucida; assembly: GCA_917208275.1. Taxonomy (NCBI): domain Eukaryota; kingdom Metazoa; phylum Mollusca; class Gastropoda; family Patellidae; genus Patella; species Patella pellucida. The sequence goes on from OU795036.1 coordinate 36,324,846, forward strand.
GATAGACATATTTGATTAAGAAACTCCACAGTCATCAGGAACTGGTAGAGTCTTAACATTTAAAAATAAATTTACTTGTCAATAACTATATCAATGTACATGTACAATTTGTCCATCTACAAGGCTGCATTTATTTTGATTATTTATAGGAGCTTACTTATAATACAGATTCTAAGATTTTAAATGTATAGAGCAGATTAATCTATATGAATGTAGAACATCTGTACTTGTGGTGCATAGAGAGCAGGATCTACAGAGAATTCAAAAACTATTAATGTCTTTATCACATAATAGTACATAAAGTAGCTATTTTGTGAAGATTATTAAATCATTTTCATATGTCACTAAAGTGTTTTTGGATAATAATTCAGATGTCAATATGAATGCAAATAAAAACCAAACCGCTGCCTTTTAATTCAAATATATCTGTATGTTAACATTTTGAATTATAACTGGGGTCCATTATGGAACCCATAATATATACCTGCTATGTGATTCTCATAATGTGCACCCACAGGGGTTAAATGGGCGCTTTAAAAACTTACTTTACTCACTTTCACTGGCCAAAATGTCCTAGGCTAAAACATCCTAAGCTGAAATGTTCACTGAAGATTTAGATCTATTATTAAATCATCTAATAAATGCCATTCAAGTGATACATTTGTAGCATAGTTTTTTTTGACTAATTCTTTAACCTTGTTAAAATAACTAGTAGACCTCTTTGATGTGGTAAATATGTTGATTTAATTATCTTATACTTGTTCTTTGAAATGAGTGTCTGCTAATATAAAATTATTAGAGCCGCTGCATGTGTTCATCGGTCAGTTTGATATTTTTGCCTAAATCAAAGAGGTTAATTATATAGCACCTATAATAATATAAGCAGTAGCAAATGTCATTGCCCTAAATAGAATTTGATGTGTCATAAAAACACTTTTATTTGTTTACGTTTGAGAAGCATGAATACTACACAATTTATTCTATAATTATCACTAATTGTATAATTGATTCATTATATAGAATAATTAAAAGATAATCTATAATAATAATATATTATATTGTCGAAGGAGCTATTATTAATTAATCAAAAAATATTATTTTCGACAGAAGGAACATGTTAATATAATTATTAAACAATTACCTATGTGGTATAGAACTAGTTTTAGTAAGAATATTGATCTATACTATATGTTAAGTTGAAAATGGAACATCTCTCTTTAGATCAATAAAGCTGGAATATATCGTAGTTAAATTAAGTATATACAGTACTCAGTAGTGATCTGTTGGTCAGTTGTACCAATATTGTAAGCGATATGTTATTAGTTCCTGCTACTACTAGCTAGGTGACATTCACACATATGTCAAGAAGTAACACTTTATTAATTAATGTGGCACTGTCTTTTAAGAGATGACGAATGTCATTCCCAACGATAACCATTGTCATCAAAACTTCTAGAGGTATAACTCTTCAACCTCATTGAAGGTAAGCAAAGAAAGAAGTTTTGGTTTGGGAGCTATTTTTGTATTTTTTTTCCAACATCTCCAATTTTTTTCTTTTTCAAACATTACTGTCTATTGGAGGCTCTAAAATCCAGAAAATGTAATGTTGCTCTTCATATACCTTATACTTACCAAGTGTTTTGTGGGGATGTTTTTTTCTGGAAGAAATGCATTACCTCGCCATTATATTCTTATGCTAATAATCCCTATCTTCTAATTTGTAGCTTCGACTTCTAAATTCCATGTTAAAGTCATCTACAAGACCTGACTTGTAGCAAACTAATTTTTACGTTAAGTGCAGATTAACTTAGTATTAGTTTAATGGCATAACAAATTTGAGATGAGTGTGAAAGATGTTGAATAGATTGTCATAAATTGTAATATTTAAGAAATTGTTCTTCATCCGGTTAAACAGTAAAAACTCATTGCCTGAAGTGCAAAAATAAGAGACTTCAGTAAATCTGTAGGTGACAATGTAGTTTAAATATACACTGTTTCTGCTTAGACTTTTAATAAAGGTGCCTTGTCTCAATAAAAATAATATCATAAACACATTAAGCAGTAACAGTCTAATTTGGTGTCCCTTTACACGAGAAATCTGTACGAAACAGATCATGTAAATTCGTCCATTTCTTTTCTTTGGAACACGACAATGAGAAATCACCAACTGTCCCTCAAATGGTATACATTACTCCTATTATTGGTATAATTTTATAAGTGTTTGAGATAATTTAAAATTTTAGTACCTTTGTCACACTTTGGACCCCTCATTTGTGGAATGACCCGTATACATAAGACATCATTCGCTAAATAATTGTTGTCCCCCACCTATTGAAGAAAACAGGGGACTATTAAAATCTGTCTGTCTGTCTGTTTCATCTGTCTGTCTGTCTGTCACACTTTTTGAGACACAATAATTCTCTTTCTAATTGCCTTGGTGGAGTTCGAAGATGAGCATTGATAAGCAATTTGATTGTTTGATGCTTTGGGACCTGATACCTTAAGTTTTGATTAAGTGAGAGTGGTGAAACTTGGTGTATAGTTTCATTACATCAATACCTTGACTAAGTTCGATGATAAGAATTTTCTGCTAAGGCTAAGGAGCGATAAGCAAATTGATTGGTCAAGACTTTGGAACATAGCAACTCTGCTTCTAATTGAGATAGAATGTTTAAACTGGATGTAGATAGATGTTCATAAGGTGAATGTCCTGACTGAGTTCAATGATTAGCATATCGAGCTAAAGCTAAGCAGAGATAAGCAATTTCATTGGGAGAGGGATTATATAGACTTTGCCTGTTTCCTAATCCTAATATTCAATAAAAAATTATTGTTTAGGAAAAAAAATAAAATAAAAAGATGCTTTGGTACAAGATAACTTTGGTTCTAACTGATCGAGAGTGGTGAAACTTAGTGTATAGTTGATAATCAGCTTGATTGCTCAATACTTTTTAAAAAAAAAAGAAACATGCAAATAATTGACGTGTCATCAATATTTATTTTGGGATTTTTGCGAGGGGACATCAGCCTAACTGATGGCTTGTTTTGTTTATTAAACAAAGACTTATATGGGGAATATATATTGGAGTACATAATAAAGGAAATATTCAGTGTTTTGATTATCTAGATTGTTTGAAAGATACAGTTACACACTGATTGATAATCAATGAGTGAGTAGTAATTTACTTCCAGACTCTCTCATATATCATTATCTCTCCTAATTACAAAGCTACTTTGTTTGTTAAAATTGTGTTTCACACTTTAACTTAAAATACCCAAAAGGAATTGTTGAACAGATTTTTGAATTGAAGTACTTACAGAAAAGTCAAGGGTCATTAAAAGGTTAGGTCACCTGATAGAAGTTAAAAAGTCGAAGAAAATTCAAAGCGAATCCCTAAGGATTGTTGCCATTTGGAGTAGATTTAAAAAAAAACTTTTTTGAAAATCGAAATTAAAATAGTGGCTGAATATCGATTTGAATATTTATGTGTGAAATCCACTATGGCGGCTAAGCAGTTGAAAATGTTATGGAACAAGGTTTTAAAAATGAAAGATTATATCTGGGGCTAACACCACCATACATATGTCATTTTTGGTCTGTTTTTAAAATGGAGATAAGTATTCATGTTACTAATATTAGGGAAAAATCAGAATTCCTTGTCAATTTCCGGAAGTTTCTGGAAGCCACAACAAAATTTTAGATGCTATTTTGAAGGCATCGATGTGTTCCTTATTCCTACTAAGTTACAACTTGATACCTCATCTTGAATGTCGAGAATAATGCTGAAGGAAACTTTCGTAAATCATTGATGCTATTATTAATTGAGCGAAATTTTGAATTTTGAAAAACTGTCCTGTGTAAACATTTTGACGAAACTTGAAATATTGGTTTATCTCCCACAGACCTTGGTTCCTTTCAATATTGGCATGTATCAAATCGTAACTTGATGGATTATGGCTCCTGATGGTATGAAAAATCCTGTTGTTACAGATTTTATTTGATTTTGAATATTTTGAAGAAACTTGAAATATGTTTATAACCCAACAATCTCCTTTGCTTTCGATATTCACGCATATTAGACCTTAACTTTCTGATTTGTTTTTATACGCCCACATTTTCATGTGGACGTATTATGTCGTCGCCCCTGTCCGTCCGTCCGTCCGTCCGTCCGTCCGTCCGTCCGTCCACAATTGTTTGTGGACTCTCTACAGGTCACAATTCTTGTCGGATTTTAACGAAACTTGAAATATAGGTTTATCCCCAAAAGATCTCGGCTGCTTTCGATATTGGCATGTATCGGATCAAAACTTCATGGATTATGGCCCCTGATTGTACGAAAAATCACGTTTTTAGCTTGTGGACCCTATAGAGGTCACAATTTTGAACCGATTTTGATGAAACTTGACATGCATGTTTATAACCCAAAGATCTTGGTTCCTTTCGATATTTGCGCCTATCGGAACGTAATTTCCTGAATTTTGGCCCCTGATTGTCCGAAAAATCACCTATTTTAGCTCGTGGTACCTCTGGAGGTGACAATTATTATCCGATTTGAAAAACCTTTCGATTATGTCACCGTTACACCCTAAGGAGGGTTGAGTTCAAATCTCGGAACAATCGGACCAAAATTACCATACAAAATGGCCGCCGTTCGTACGCGAATACTGTTAAAAAATGGTATATCAAGGTTGTGGACCCTGTAGAGATCACAATTTTAATTCGATTTTGATAAAACTTGAAATGCATGGTTATAACCCAAAGATCTTGGTTCCTTTTGATATTTGCGCATATCGGATCGTAACTTCCTGAATTATGGCCCCTGATTATACGCAACATCACCTTGGTTTAGCTTGTGGTCCCTCTGGAGGTTACAATAATTATCCGATTTAAAAAATCGTTTGTTTATATCACCGTTACACCCTAAGGGAGGTTGAGTTCGAATTTCGGAAAAATTGGACCAAAATTGCCATACAAAATGGCCGACCATTGTACGCGAATATGGTTAAAAAATGGTATATCAAGGTTGTGGACCCTGTAGAGGTCACAATTTTAATTTCGATTTTGATGAAACTTGAAATGCATGGTTATAACCCAAAGATCTTTGTTCCTTTCGATATTTGCGCATATTGGATCGTAACTTTCTGAATTATGGCCCCTGATTATACGCAAAATCGCCTTTGTTTAGCTTGTGGTCCCTCTGGAGGTCACAATTATTATCTGATTAAAAAAATCGTTTGATTATATCACTGTTACGCCCTAAGGAAGGTTGAGTTCCAATTTCGTAAAAATTGGACCAAAATTGCCATACAAAATGGCCGCCATTCGTACGCGAATACTGTTAAAAAATGGTATATCAAGGTTGTGGACCCTGTAGAGGTCACAATTTTGATGAAACTTGAAATGCATGGTTATAACCCAAAGATCTCGGTTCCTTTCGATATTTGCGCATATCGGATAGTAACTTCCTGAATTATGGCCCCTGATTATACGCAAAATCGTCTTTGTTTGTCTTGTGGTCCCTCTGGAGGTCACAATTATTATCCGATTTAAAAAATCGTTTGATTATATCACTGTTACACCCTAAGGAAGGTTGAGATCGAATTTCGCAAAAATTCGGAACAAAATTGCCATACAAAATGGCCGCCGTGTGTACGCGAATACTGTTATAAAATGGTATATCAAGGTTGTGGACCCAGTATAGGTCACAATTTTAATTCAATTTTGTTGAAACTTGAAATGCATGTTTATAACCTAAAGATCTTGATTCTTTTCGATATTTGCGCATATCAAATTGTAATTTAATGAGTTATAGCCTTTGATTGTAGGAAAAATCACTTTCGGTTTTCCTTGTTCTCTATCCATCTCTCGAAAATGTGGGCGTATCCTGCCTGGCAGTGCCAGCTTACTATCTTTATAGTTGAGTTCGAATATGTTGAAAATCGGACCGAAACTGCCAGACAAAATGGAACTACACTTCCTCTACACAAATAGTGTGAAAGAATATTCAGGTTGTCGACCCTCTAGAGTCTTTAGGCCTGAAATGTTATCTTACTTATTAATTTAAATTAGACATTTATTACCTTATCTAAACCGTAATCAACTCTCGATGTCAATGCGACTCGAGTCTGCAATATTTACTGGCATGGGATCCGATTTGCTGCTCAACTTTAATTCATATTTTAATCATGAAATGGATAATCAAGACTGTTTCTTATCGTCCCAACTTCAGTAATGATTGAGGCTAGGCCGAAAGTTCAGTTGCTAAAATTTTGATTCAGAGTGGATCAATTTGACGAAAATTTTCAGCAAATTCCCTTTACATTAACTAGTTTTGAACTATTAATTATAGTGAAAACTGCCAGCTCTCCCATAATAATATATCTTAAATAATACAACTGCAGCTCTTAATCTAATCTCCCATAATCTATCTTTAATAAAACAATTCAGACATTGATGAAAAAAAATTCTTGAAAAAGGTTTTATAGTTGAGAAAGTTATAATTATTTAATATCAAATAAAATTATTTTCATTAGTTTTTTTATTGCCTTGATTAAAGTAAGATCGATTCGATTTGTAATCAATACAAAAATCTCTTGCTTGTCATTATTAAACTACTATTTGTAAATCAAAATCGATAAAAAATGGTAATTTTATACACCTATATACAAATTAACCAAGCTGAATTTATTCTTCTACGCTTGTGTTTGATTAGCTTATAAATATATTATATAGGAAAACAGCTTGTGTACTGATTATAATAAATTTTAATGCTTTACTTAGGCCCCATACAATAAATTTTTGACAAACTGCAACAGAATTTTGTAAAAAAAAATATTTGTTTTGAAAAGAAAATGTCCCCATAGATATCTGTTTTCTTCAAATCAAAGTGTTGTTTTTTTTACTTGCCTTAAAGAAATATGAAATATAGATAACATATTGGTTGTATGGCATAAGACAAAATTGATTTTATTTATGAACCATACAGGTATATTAAATATATTTTTCTCTTCTATGATAAATGTGTTATATATATCCAATCCATACAATGTCAATAAAACTGTGTAACACAAGGTTATGTGTTGGGTCTTGTTATATGTATACCACCTTATTTATTTTATATAGATTAAACACAGTAGGGTTTCTCAGGTCTATATGATGATCATTTGTAGTGGAGTGTATGGCAGGTACATGAACCATAATCTTATAATATAGTATTATTATTTCCCAATAACAATGACAAACAATAGAAGGCATGTCTATATTAGTCTTATGTAGAGTATTATGAAATACACAGAACTGTATTGTACAAGGAATCACATACAGTGTTATTCAATTTTGTGATAAACAAGGATTAACCCAGCAACTTTTTTGTTAAATGATTAGTAGATGTACCCGGTAGTAGTTTGATTATTGTGAGGAGTTGACATGGAAAGTGTGTAGTAGATATTAATGCAATAGCTTGGGGAGGATACACAAATATAATGGCTATTATAACAGGTAAAACCAACTTTTATAATGATTTTTTTTTCTCTTGTCCAAAATAGGGGGTAATGGTTGAATACAAACTTCAACATGTGGAGCTTGTGATGCACATTTCTGGGTGGGTTGACTTGGATGTGGTGTGTTAACCCTTAAGCTGCCTATAGGACGTACGTTGTACGTCATCATTTTGGTAATTGATGTGCCATAGGGACGTACAATGTATGTCCCCATATTAAGTATCTACTGTGCCTGGGTCTAACGTTATTTCCAGTTATTAGGACGTTTCTCGTACGTCCGATAGGCACATCAGCAATTATAAATTATGTTTACCTAAAATTTCGTCAGATGGCAGCACTGGGGTGACTTGATACCTGGATGACCAACAGACAAATTCCACAACAATGGCGTCGTCACGTGCTGACAAAGCAGGTTGGTTTTATGCCGTTTTTTTCGCTTATTTCTTTACCGATTTGGTTGTAGTTTGAATGAATAAAGGCTGTACACATCGGAGATCATTGTCATTATTTACTTTACAATATAGGGTCTATTTTGCCATATTGGCATAAAATCTAAAAAAGCCTATTTTTCCCTAAAAACCCCCGGCACACGGGTTACACAAGTGGCCTGGCACTTAAAGGGTTAATAGGGCGGCAGAAATATCGCTGTGTATTTTAACAGCATATAATTTGAGCCACAAGGTCAGAGTTCACATGTGTAATACTTTGTAATAATTAAGCAATGCATTAAAATCATATAAGAAATGTATTATGTGGACATATTGTGTGTTTTGGTGTTTTTTAATGATCAAATTTACACATTCTGTAATTCTCAATCAAACAAATGGTACATGTAGTTTAGTATAAAATTAAAGAATTCACCTACATGACTGACATGAGCTTTGTGCAACAGAGCATAAAGCAATACCCAAATAACTGTTCACACTTATTTATTCAAATAAATTAATGGTGTTGAAATTGACTGAAGATAATAAAATATTTGGCTTGATCAGATAGATTTTTGATGACCTTATTGAGCATTGATTCAGAACTGCTGAGATAAAGCCACACAAATTACTTGGTTATCTGCAATGATCAGTTCTTTAACCAATGTAAAAAGGAATGATATGTTAGAATATAAAGTGTTATATCTTTTTACAATTAAATAAACAAATTGAGAAAATTCTACACAGCACCTGAAAAATAAAAATATTGATATTAGATTTGAAAGTATGTAAGTGATTTTTGAAAGCCTGCTTTCATATGGGCTACGAATGCCACAAATCGTCGGAAGCCAAACTTTTTCTGTTTCGTAGAGAAATCTAAATGGTTGTTCAAGTTTGTGAGTGATTCATTTTTGGTTATTACACATTCATATTGTTTGTAGCAATTCAAAGTTCGGCCCCTTTCGTGTATGGTCTACAAATTTCTTATCTTGCGTAATGTTCAGCTACCTGACTAATAGTGCCAAATATCATGATCTTTATGTAGTTTTATCGGCATCATTCCTGGAGAGTGTAGTGTATTCATAACTGAATTTGGCATATTCATAACTGAATTTGGCATATTCATAACTGAATTTGGCATATTCATACCTAAAAATGGCATATTCATAGCTGAATTTGGCATATTCATAACTGAATTTGGCATATTCATATATAGCTGAATTTGGCATATTCATAGCTGAATTTGGCATATTCATAGCGGAATTTGGCAAATTTATAGCGGAATTTGGCATATTCATAACTGAATTTGGCATATTCATAACTAAATTAACCCTTTCATTGCATCTACCCGATATTATAAAATGTTGTTAAAATGCTCTTACCTGATATTACGAGGTACTCAGTACACCTTCACTAAAATAAGCACTGTGGCTGCAAGTGCCAACTGTTGTATTTTCTATACACTAGAACATATTTCCACATGTTTCAAATCATCAAACTGTAAAATGGCGGAGTGCTTAGTGACAATTTAGACGATGCAGTGCACGTTGTGAATGACATCTTCGCTGACCAAGATAATTCGGACAATTTCGAGGCAGGTACTGATACACATAATTAGTTGAAAAAATAGTTGTCAGGACAGTGTTTGGTAGTATCGAGCATTGAAAGGGTTAAGCAAATCCATAAGTAATTTGGCATGTCCGTAACTCATTTGTAACTTAATCGCTTCAATTCGTATGATTCTTTCATTTCGTACCTTTATCGCAACCCTACCTTGACATCTTGAATATTTTTCACCCAATCACCCACAAATTATCGAAACTCTTTCATAAACTATTCTTATCTGCTTCATGAATCATAGCTACATTTTGTCATTAATTTGCATTCTTCTCACATGAATATTTTTTTGGGGGTAAGGAGACTGTTTGAAATCTAAGGTTTCTCCATTTACATCACTTTTTTGGAATAGTGATTTGTTTTGGCTGATTTAAGTGTAGAAATGATTCATATCATAACACCACCTGGACAATATTGACTAAAAGTAAAAGGATTCGATTGGATGTGTTGTCCCTTTAATATTTAGTGGTAATTTGATTGCTAGTGGTTTTAGAGGTGTAACATGTATCTTTATAGTGTTAGACATATCAATCATTTATCTGATTGATGTACCATAGTAAAACATTCAGTACATCAATACAGTGATTGGGCCAACAATTAAACATTACTTTTAAGAAACAATCTATTTCCATTAACTTTATTGATTGTAGCCATTTGAATCAATATCACAAACGTTAACAGTAACACTGTTTAAAGTTGCGGGGTGGGTGGATGGCCGAATGGTTAGGATGTGCACGCTGTATACTGGCGTAATTTTGAATCCTGGATGTACGTGACAAGGGGTAGGGTCAACTGTCCAACCTTGTTGGTTTTCTCTGGGTCCCCTGGTTTCCTCCCATTGCTAAAGACCCCTATGCCCAAGCAGTGGGAGACAACCGGAGAACCACACGAAAACCAAAGCGGTTGGACAGGCGACCGTATGATACAGCACGCACATGCTAACCATTTGGCCATTCAACCTCCCTAACTTTAAGGAGATGCAGAGTTATCAGTTTGAATTTAAGAACACACCCTTAGTTTTGTGATGATATCTGATATTATCAGTGATATATAGTGTTTTGCATGAGTGAGACCCAAGTTGTTTTTTGTATTATAAAATGTATCATCTGTAAAATTATTGCATGAGTAGAGACTTGTCAATAAAAGGTTCATGTTCATATTCTAATATTCATCCATACTTGATTTCAATACTGATGTCTGGTGTACTTTTTCATTCATTAGTTATACCTACAAGCTTGTATAAGATGAAATAAAGTTATAATGATTAACTCTTAAACGACCCAGAGGTTTTACGTCATGACGTCATAAAAACCCATGTCATAATGGTCAATAATATTTAAATATATGCAATTTAAAGTCTATCATTAAAAATCATGATCTTTGTGTTATAGTCCTTCCTCGTCTGTTGTTTGTATATATTTTCTGCAGTCCTTGTCTGTTTTTTGTATACACCTTATGCAAATGAGCTAATTTCCCGCCTTTTACTTCCGCTCTTCATCATAACAGAAATTTTTTCGATGCAGTCAAGATCAGTGGAAATCTTAATTAATGATAGTTTACTAATAACCCTCCACCTCCCCAGCTCCACCTAGAAATTCTTTGTGTTTTATAATTTTATACGAGACTTTTCATTGTTTATCATTCATTCATTAAGTTGTTAAGCCCAATCAAAGTTCTAGGATGGTATTATGAGTTTATTATTATTCTTAATGTATATATTTATATTATGTTAAATACTTTTATATATTGCTAAATTCATAATGCATTTTAAGAGTCATTAAATAAATGACATTGTACACCATCCGTTTTTTGTTTGTTCTTTTTGGTGCTGGGGAAAGGGTATTGATATGGAACGGAGGACACAAATGCTTCATGTTAATGGATGAAATAATCTAAATTTATTGTCATTTTCATAAGTATCAATTTTATACAAAAAATTAATTTAGACATTTCTAATTTTTTTGTTTGGATGTTGTGAACTAAAAATCATTTTTCATGAATCTCGTTTAATTTAAAGGTACTGTCCCGAATAGAACAGAGCCTCAAAAATTAAAGTCCGAATCTGTATGAAATTTAAAAGCCAAAATATAGAAGAATGGTGTATATACCCTGACTCAAAATTTCAGCTCAAAATATTGAGTCGTCTTGACGTGAGCGTTAAAACAGCTTATCCGGACACGTAACCCTTTTAAGATTTCGGGTTAATTCTTTCGTTGGGTGACCCGATAATCGATTCCCGTTCCTTAAGAGGTCTACACGGTGAATGGTCCATGCGCTGTACTTGATAACAAAAGGTAAATTTCACAGAAACATTATTTTTATAAAATAACAGTCTGGTTTTATAAAATCACCGCATAATACAGTTTGGGACACCGGACTCAATTTCAAGATTAGACGGTGGGTTTAAGTTGTTTGAAAACGCATCACAAATTTTGAGTTAGTTGCTCGGCCCTAAGGTAGGGGATCTTAATGGATTTTAAGACAAATTCAAAGAGTTTTATTGTCAAAAACATTATCGGGATTGGCCCTTTAAGCTTATTTAAGTACCGTAATTGAAATTTGGTGATTAACTAAGCCTAGCCTACTTCTAATCTAATTCTATCACGTTCTAGGCCTTACGCAAAACTATAAAAACTGAATCACTGTCATTCAATAAGGATGGTAATCTGTCATAAGAAGAATGTTGGCATATTAATCTAGACATATCATCGTTTTAATATCATTTTTCAAGGAGAAACAGTAAGATTTCTAACTGTCGAAATGTCAAACAGGAAGTAAACAAATGAGATAAAGTCGTCTGTTCATAAGGGAAATAACTCTTATTGTCATTAGAACGCTAGGAAAGTTGCATTCGGTTCACTTCTTTTGTCGTCAAACTCTCTGTGGGTACTTAACAATAATATTAAAATTATAGCTATCGCCAAGGGTCAGTTAGGCGTTTAATGAGTCGAGCTAATGTGATTACATTCATAATATTATACATTTTTTATTGTGGCACATAAAAACACCATAATAAATTAAATAGCAGCATATATTATGGTTGTTAGTGTTAACTAGAGTTAAGATGTGATACATACTCACAGTAAAAGCTTACTATATATTACAGCGTCTCTTTTAAACAGTTCACATGTTTAGGCTTAGAATGACTTTAAAGCTATGTTGTCCTCAAAGGACGTTCCATTCAATGCAATATATACTATTCAAAAAAAGTAGGGGATATTTGATTTTTAAGTGTTATTAAAGTCACCTAATGAAACTGACGAAGAAACAGATGACAAAATGATCGTTAGACTAAGTAAGGCACAGACTGACCATTATAAGGGTAAAATGATACCCAGGGTCAAACAGCAAAGTTACCACAGCGTCACAACAGAGTCAGTAACGGGTAAATCATCCCCTGTTTGCCAAACAAGCATTGATCCGACGTGGCATACTCCTAATGAGATGTCTAAGGTCATTTTGGTCCAGATTGTCCCATTCCTGTTGCAACGCAGCAGCAAGTTCTTGGACATTGGCAGGACGTTGTTGACGTTGACGTTACCTCTGTCCAAGCATGTCCCAGACATGCTCGATGGGGGAGAGGTCGGGACTCAGTGCTGGCCAAGGTAATGTGGTGATGTTCTGATGTTGGAGGTAACCTGTAACGATCCTGGCCCTGTGACATCTTGCGTTGTCATCCTGGAAGATGAAACGGCGGCCATGACGTCATGCGAATGTCACAGCATGGACTGCCAAGATGTTGTCCCGGTAGTACTGGCCTGTAACACACCCTGCAACAACATGTAACGCCGTTCTTCCAGCAACAGTGATGCTTCCCCACACAATAACAGAACCACCCCCAAATCGATCATGTCTGATGACGTTAACGTCTTGAAAGCGCTCATTTCGACAACGCCACACCCTCCTACGTCTGTTTAAAAAATCAACAGTGAACCTTGACTCATCTGAAAACATCACATTGCTCCAGTGTCAATTATCCCAGTGTTGACGATCCCTACACCAACGATGTCTTGCCTGAATGTGATGATCTCTCAAACAAGGGATCACGCGAGGACATCGGGCACTCACTCTCACACCTGTGTCTGTTTGAAGACGAGCGCTGATCTGATTTGCTGTGATGACACGATTTCTCAAAGCCAAGGTACGGATAAATCGACCCTGGGCTTGAGTTGTCGCCCTTGGTCAACCTCAGCGTGGTCTGTCCTGTACAGATTGTGTATCACGGTATCTGTACCATAGCCTGCTTATGACAGACTGAGAAACATTTATCGTCCGCGCCACAACCGCCGGTGTTGTGCCGATCTGTAGCATGCCAAGGGCACGTAACCTTTCATTTGGGTAAGCCGACGCATATCAAAATTTGTTTTCTGGTCACTAAAACAATTAAACTGATGTTTCCACCCTGGAATTCAATGCCACAATGACTGTAACATTCAAATCTTGGGTTGGACCCCCATGATAATTCCAAACATCACCTGCATTCCATGCGGTATTTATTGATGCATTTGGGCGTCACGTTACTGGAAATGTTTCTTCTGTTAGGTTCTATAGTGACTTTTTTCGTAGTCATTTGCATATTTTAGTATTATGCCCCCAAAATCAAATATCCCCTACTTTTTTTGAATAGTATACTACTAAATTCTAGCTATGAATGTAAGGGTGTTGAACATAGGCCAGTACAGATATGCTTTAAATTTGTTATTTTTGTTATATATTATTGTGGTCTCTCCCTGTAAATGCTCTACCGTTCAGTTTTTGCAATTTTAAAAATAATAATTTCTGGGTTTAGTATTAGATATTTATATACATGAACTCAATGCAAATTCAGATTTATGCAACAATTATTCCATGCATTGCTGCTCCAACCATCAAAGCTCTGTTATTGCTTAAAAAATATTTTAAAATTAGTTCAGATAGTAAGTATAGTAATGAATGGACTCAATCAATATCAAATTGTTTTGCAGAAACCTTTTAATCACTGTATTGGCTACATTTTGCCTCAGGCTGAGATTGTGTAATGTTATATACGGGTAATATAGAAGTTATGGAAGAACTTGCTACACTTATTCAACTACTCACAAACTTTATCAAAGCTTAAAGGCATTCATCAATTATGCGCTGAGTTATTTCCCTTACTATCAATAAAATGATATAAAAAAATATGAAGTGTTCAAACCATTGAAACTATGGATGATTTGTTCGTTTCGTGCTAATGACAGTTAGAAATTATTCAGAAAAAATTGATTGAGGTTGAGATAAAACAACCTCCATGTTGTATTATCCCATGGTACAGTCACAGATTGATTTTATCCTCAACTGTTCTGTTGAAAGGTCAAAGATATATTTGTGGTTTGAGAATTGACAAAGCTAAATTGCAACTGAGACTTATTTTGGAATAATTTTATAGACAATATTTATTTTCATTTATGGTATATGAACTTTGCTATTTAGATTGTTTTAAAAATCAAACTATTTGTAGTAGTTAAATTATAAAAATAACTATAGAATTTGCTTCATTATTTGTATGCACGTAAAGGCAAGTCTAGGACATGTAGAATCCCAATTTAAACTACCCGGTTTCATCGAACTGAGTGAACCACCACCAAAGCAATTACTGTAAATTGATTTTGTGTAGATTTGCATACTATTGTTGTGTTTAGATATGATTAATGATTGAATTGTATATAGGAATGTCAACAGGTTAGTATTGATCAAAAAGAGGAAATAATGGTCTACATCCATCAAGCTTTGAATTGATCATGGTTTCTTCAGAATAAATGAGCTAAAGATAAAGATATTAAGACTTATTAAAATGTTTATGAGGGCAATCAATTAGAACCAAAAATTTTTCAAATTTAAGAATGATCAGACATGTTTGCTTGTTTGTTCGTTTGTATGTAGAATTTTATGTCTGCTTCAACTTTGGGTGATATTGTGGACAAGTGTTTCCTAAGAAACAAGCTGGAGAAGCCGCATAGACCTTTAAAAAGTCTATAGTTTCAATTAATTTTTCTACATAGTCCCTTTTGGGGTGTAGTTGTTTTGCCAATGATGTTGTAAGGTCTGGATCCTGTCAGGAAGACACCCTAAAAATGACGTTCATAGGGGAGATGACGTCATCATTACTACTAGGAAAATGACAACCTGCTACTTCCGTTTTCATTCTTGGAAAAAGGTGGAAGTCTGATAGGGCCAATAATTATCAGGATCTGCTTCAAAACAGTGCAGATTTTCATGAGACATCAGGAATGTGACACGTTTCTGATCCGTGGTCAAGAGCTTTGGCAGAAGCTTTTGTCATTCCTAACTTGTTGGTGATAATATGCTGAACCCTCTCAAGAGAAATGCCCACAAGACTGGCAATATTTTTCGTCAATCAGCCATCAACAGGTCATGCACCAGGGTAATGTTTTCTTAAATGGTTGCTGTTGATAGTCTTCCAGGATGCAAGTCATCATCATGGCTTAAATTCTGCAGCCCACATCTTTACTTTCGAAAAGAAAAGGGCATCATTCCCTAGGGGGAAATCTTGTCAGTATGTATCTGTCTGGGGTTAGTCCTTTCAGTTGCAGGTACATGTACTTGATGACTGTCCTATAGCAAGTTTTGTCCATTTCTGTTGATTTCAATTGGTAGATTCACAAGATGGTCTGCTACAAACACAATTGATAACACTACAGTTCTTATGTCTATTATTCATTCAATGATTGTACTTGTTGGTGGCAAAAGTTTGTTTCAATCCAATTGATCTATCCTTTTCAGCCAGTCCTTGTAATTGAGTTTTTATGTTGGAAACTGTGGTTAATATTACCTGATAGTATGGATATTAGTAACTATTAGGCACGGGTCAAAGACATTTCTAGACACAACCCCGTTGGTGCTTGTCATTTTGTCAGGGTGCAGGTTTGTCTTTTTTCAGTGTTTTTAGTTTTAGTGATACTTTTAATACAAGACAAGTCAAACTAGTTAATGCCTGATATTTTGTTAGGAAGCCTACAATTATTTTTTCCAGACATATATATATACTAACAAGAAATTCTCTTCGATGTAAGTCTTATAACATTTAAATGTTGAACTATCAAAAGGTGACGTATAGAAGAATTTGATCAGACAGTAATTATGAGTGACCTTGAATCAGTTCCTAGAATCTGACTACAGGCTTGGGATGAAGACTATTAATTTACAGGCATAACATTCCATCCCATAATTTAACGGAAAATTAAGATTAATTGATGGAATGACTAGCTAGACAACTACTAAATGATAAACCAGTGAATCAGAAGAAGTCTACATTTATTATTATATTTTTGTGATCTGATTATGCTACTTTTAGTTTAATCATAAACAACCATAAAAGTCATTGGTGATTTCTCTAAGGAAATAGAAGCTCATTGTTTGATAAAAAAAATCTTGCAAGACAGACATTCTGATGTGTCTTAAAAGTCTATGTTATTAGATAAGCTTATGAATATTTCCTCATTCTTCCTGTCTGTATGCTCAGGCCTTGTAATTTGAAAAATGTTTTGGGGTCAACTGACTAATAAAAAAAGTGAGAATCAAATGCCTGTGGTGTGAGCAGGTGTGAGCTAACACAAACAATAGGAAGAATGAAAGAAATGGTCATAAGTCTATCTAACAACATAGATTTTTAGAATTAGATCTAGATTTCCAAAATTTAATACAAATCTGAATGTCTATAGCAACTAGCAATAATTGTATCAATGGCTGGTTAATCTATGAATTGCCTAAACATTACTGAACAATAACAGCATGATTCCCAATAATGGAAAAAATTCTGACAGTATTCCTCATTTAACCCTTATGTACCTAGTCTCGCAATTTTGCTTGAGGCCCAAAGTGATTGAGTTTTGCTTATCTTGCAATTTTGCGAGAGGTAAAAATGGACGAAAATACCTGATCTTGCATTTTCTGACAGTATTCCTCATTTAACCCTTATGTGCCCAGTCTCACAATTTTGCTCGAGACCCTAGGTACAAATGGCCGAAAATTCCTAATGTCACATTTTCTGCGAGCAATGAAAGATAAATGAGTATTCCCAATCTCGCATTTTGGCGAGAGATGTACATGCCTTAGATCTTCTTTCCATGCAAAATAGTCGTTCCACATTTTAGTCTGTTCACATGCTTTCCAATAATATATAAATAACCTAGTGCTTCAACAGTACATTAATGAGTAAACATGTGACAAAGTTCAACTTTTGATTTGCTCTGTGTTTGACATATCAGGGTGGCTAAGACATTATCTGAAGATAAAATCAGGGAATTATTTGCTGATAACAATTCAGGGACAATGAATTCTGACTACAAACCCATGTTGGACAGCTGAAATGAGAGTGACAGTGAGTCAAAACCTGGGGACATGTACTACAATGTAGGATAGATGGACTTGCTCACTTTATGGAGAAGACACCAGATAAACAAAGGCCAAATTGTGCAGTTTGTACTATTTGAGTAAATAACAAGTATGTGCACCGAAAACAGACCCAGACACTTTGCTAAAACTTGCGTGCTAAACATCCTGCTCTGTAATTTTCCAGAATATATACAGTATCTATTTCTATGAAAGGGAATTGGAAAGACAATTTCATGCAAAAGTAGTACAGAGAAGTAATATTGCCAATACTTCACTTTATTTCATGAAATTTCCAGAAAAAAATGTTTTGGGGGTAAATATCGTCAAAATCTGGTTGTTTTCGTGAAAAAAAACCCTTTTTTGCCCAAAAATTTGTTACATGATTGAAAATTAACAATTGTCAATGTATAAGCTTTTAAAATCCAACAATATGCTAGATAGGTTTTAATTTTAAAATAAAACAGTCACAGGCCTTCAAAAATGTTTTACCTCATGATCATTTTTTTTAAGATATGGCAGGCAGGCTGGTGACCATCTGAAACAAATGACCGACATTCTTAAAGTTTAACCTGATGGTCTTTTATACTTCAACCTTTAACTGAGATTTGATAATTGTTTAATCAGAATAATACCTAACAGTTATAGTAATAGAAAACTAATTCGAACTAAGACTATCAGTCTAAATGATTTATTTGTACAGCTGTGTCTTCGGTGAATAAAATATAAAATTCTATAACATTACATACATTGTGAGTGTAAATACAATAAGTATTTTTATGGATTTATTTTATACACCTTTAACCTTAGTTCAATAGAAAAATGCTACAAAAAAACCAAAAGAAACTCTTGTATTATTTAATCTTGTTATATTTACGCTGGAGGTAGAAAAACATGAAATAGTGATATCGATTATACAGAAAACAGAAATCTGAAACATTCCTTTTAGTTCTCTAGTTATATTATTGACCATGAATCTTCCATTGAAATCAGCTCTAGAAAGAACAGCCTGTGTTTATTTTTTATATGAAAAAAATAATGAATAAAAAATCAACTTTTTTGTAGGTGTGATATTATTGTTTTTTTAAAACCAATAATAGCACACCCACAAAAAAAATTGAATTCATTAATGATTAATGGTCAAAAAGAATGTTTTTAAAAGGTTATCCAATGTTTTTCTTGATGTATTTATTAGCGGGTCTTTGACTTATTGAAATTGTAATAAGGTTTTATGGGATTAACATCACTTTCCCCACATTTGATTGTTTTGATAAAGAATTAGGAGGTTAGTAAACCCTGGGTGTAGGACTATAGTCTGTTTAAATTAATTACTATCACTGGTGTAAACTTCCTACTCTAATTATTGTTACTAGTGAACAAATCCCACTATCAGTAGATTGGGCAAATTAGTGAAAGCAGTTTACTAATAAATTCACATTGTGAGCTGTTTGATGTAATAATTAATTTGAAATAAAAACAAATAAACTACTGATATTCAATTACAGCTTTAGTTATATATAAAGCTCCTCTGAATCCCAAATGGTCATCCCAAAATGGTGAACGCTCAGGTTAACTTTAAATACTTTGCTAATACTAAAAGTTGTCAGAATTTAGTGCTAGTTGGTTTTAAATTCTGAGTGAAGTCTAGACATAATATTATCATATACTGGGAATGTTGTAAAAAATACTGTACAGCTAGGGTTACCATTCGCATGGTATTCTAGCATTGCCTCTTCCTCAACATGATGACCCTTCAGAGGAGAGCAAGATAGCAGTCCAAGAGGTTTAGTTAATATGTATTTGTTTATTTATTTAGTTAATATTATATTATATATTTTTGTACTTATTAATCTATATATCAAACTTTTTATAAATATTAATACTATAAAAATGTATTTATTTACTATGTTGGAGTGTCACTAAATTATTACAGACTATACTATAAATCCCCTTAAACCCCCTTTGTTTGTTAATTAGACATGGCGTGGTAGACCTAGACTCTAAATAATAGATGTGGGGAAAGTGAGGTGTACCGTTTTATAAATAGATCAAGGTATGTAGGCCTTATGTGCAGAGCCAATACATGTAAATACAGGTGTTATTTTTGGGAGTTTATCATATTTATATATGTTGAAATTTTTATATCTATTATTGAATTTCAGCCATGGAAGATACAACTCAAATCATCCTGGTGATTGTGTGTTCTTTAGGAGCTGTCATGGGACTAGTTATGGGTAGTGTTGTCTGCTCATGGTGTTTTGGTAAAAAGAAAAAAGGCGAAGATAGTGATGAAGAGGCATTAGCCAGGAAAATTAAAACCGGGAATTCTTTAGATGAGGAATCTGGGGATACAACAAGATTTAAATCAGAAGGTTCACAATCATTCCAACAGACGCCAGGATCACCGGCCATTACCAGAAATACAATCAAGTAAGTTGGGTAGATTTCCTTACCATGATTCTATTCCAGACAATCTTTTCTCTGTTCTTTTTTCAATTTTACAATTTTACAGACTCATGCTTTTGATCTTCTGATTACATTTTTTTTTACTGCTTATTCCATTCATTGTTTAGGATTTGTCACATGTAATTTTTAATTTCAGTCTCACAAAAAGATAAATAGAGACATATTGTATCCGTGTGCAGTTTCTTGTAATAAAAGATTTATATTTTGCAGCTAATAGATTTTCATGTATTTATTTAACAAACCATGGCATATTTAGGAACAAGTATTCAACTGGTATAATATACAAGGCATGGTATTCCGACCCTTTGAATTTGATATCCCTTCATATTTTAGGAGTTTACGAAGTTAGAAATGTATTGTACCTTTTTATTCAGATTTTTTTTAGAACAGTAACTGACTCCAAACACAACTCATCTGGTTCTTCTTTCTTGGAGACAACAACATTTTTTGTCAAAAACCTAATACTAATAGGCTCTGCTAATTCAACAAGTAAGTTTGACTCAAAACTTGGCAATCTAATCGAGGATTCCACAAATAATTGACTTCAATTTTTGATATGACGTCCCAATTCTAAGATGGCGGTATTGACGTTGACGACGGTATATTTGTTCCTTTTCAATATAAATTGCTTCAATGGGATTTAGTAATTGAACTGGAGTCTATACAACAATACTTAGTTAATGCTGACCAATCAGATAACAAATTATCAATTTGTGTTAATTTTCAGGTAAATTGGTCCTATTGAATGTTGATTATTAGCATTTTAAAATCCTTAATTAAATGAGACCCCCTTTAGGTAGATGTAATTAAGGAGTATCTCTGGTTAGTATTGTTGTGTATGTATGTCTTGTCATATATGAGGGGGGTTGGATGGCTGAATGGTTAGCATGTGCGTGCTGTATCATAAAGCCTGTCATTGAGTCTACTGCCGTGGTTTCGAATCCTCGGTTGTACGTGACAAGGAATAGGGTCGCCTATCCAACCTCATGGGTTTTCTCCAGGTTCTCCAGTTTCCTCCCACTGCAAAAGACCGCTACGCATAAGCGAATTATTGAAATAAAATTAAACCATATGTTAGTCCCAAAATGACCTAGTTTGTGTCGAGTGGACATTAAAACATTTCTCTCCCTCTCTCTTGTCATATTTTATCATTGCTAGATTTCGACTAGAGAAGCCTAGTCCAAACATCGTTCAGTAATAAGCAGTAATTTAATTGTTTACAAGGTATTCCATAGAATTATGACCTGTATGCTGGTCAATATAGTATTGGCATGCTTGTTATATCTGCAATCAAACATTAATTTCAATCATAAATTCACGCAATGTAGGGTGTATTTAAAACTATTACAAAGATTTGCAGAGGGTAATGTAATTAATGTAAATTAAATTATATGAAAATATAACTCATATAGATTATCAAAGCATGTAAATGCTTGTTCAACCTAAAACAATATAAAAAGATTTCTGATGATCAATATTTTAATGTATATTTAAATGACATGCTATTGTAAATTGGATGTCACATGTGCGTTATAAAAACATGCATAACACATGCTTAATATTCACTTATTACTGATCAATCATTAGATTGTTTTATATAGAATCAGATAATTTATAGATGAGTTTTATTCAACCTAGATTCAGATCGATTACATGAGAGTCTATTTGTATTAAACAGATCATAAAGGATAAGTCAGTTGGAAAAATAATTGGATGTTTTTTATTGTTTGATGGTTAAGCTGGATGTGAGAGGACGATATTTTATTTAAAATATTTGTTTATAGAAAAAATACACCAGTGTTTGATCATAAAAATTTAACAGAAATTTATATGTTAAAATACCGGTCACCAGGTTCACCAAAAATTGTTCTAACTTCAAATAAATGTTTTTTCGAGTTTTTAAATTCAACCCAGGTTTTACTTTGGTTGTGCTTGAAGTATATGATTATTAGTGATTAAAATTAAAATTTGTATTTCTATTTTGAATGAATGAGAATGTTTTATGATCTTCAAGCCAAATTCATTTAACATAAAACTTCAAATATCACAAGGTTATTTGAGTGTTGCAAATAATGATGTTAAATTGAGTTGACACAAAAACTTCCATCCATAGAAGAATCATTAACTGGAACTGTAGAGATTTGTAAATCAAAGTAAACACAAAGGCCTGTTGAGAATTCCAATGAAGCAAACTGCAGTGATACAATCATAATACAGTCTAATTCTACATACTGTTAACGTCACACCAGTGTTACATGCCATGTTTGAGGTCTAACTAATGCAGATCGCGCAATAGATTGGATCCTCTGGACAACAAGGGGCTAAGGTATTCATTCTGCGATCAATAAAGGCTATTATATTGGAACAAAATGTTGATGTTTTTCGCCACAGTTGGCGACTTGTTGTGGTTGGCCAGTATAAAGCTGTTAGATTGCGTTCATTAGCTACTGATACAGTCTATTGGTAGTCATGGCTTGGATCAGGAGTGTTTTCAGGTAAGAGTGTTGTTATTTTTTTTTTTTAGTTATTGAAGTTGAGTTGAATGAAGTTTACAACTACATTAAATTTTTCATAATATTAATAATAAATAATTTCAAAAATTTTATTAGTTTCAAAAACTATAACTTATTTATAACCTAAGAAAAATACAGGCAAATTATGACATTGAAATTAAATGTTAGTCATACCAAATAGGAACAAGATATATATTATTGAACAATTTACCGGAGTCAGGAAATGCAGACATAGGGTATGTCGGGAGGACGCTGGCTCGCTAGCCTGGAGGTCACATGTCCGATCCCTGCATTTGCTGAGAAAGTTCCCCCTTGTCATTGGATGAGATGAAAAACTGATGTCCTATGTACACATTGAGGTGCTTGTAAAAGATCCTTTGACAGTTGAAATTCAATATCAGAGTAGTTTATAGTGCCGCTGTCTGGGCAAAATTTCCTTCATTGCACACTGTATTTTTTTAGCCCAGTTTGGAGCAGAATAGTTGGATGTTAAACCCCATTTTAATTTTAATTTCATTTATAGACAGCATTAAAACAAATCTCTCTTGAAGAGTAGCTAGGGATTCAGCTGCAGATGTACAGTCTATAATAACGGAAGTTTAGGGACACCTTGTGGAATTGCCTCAATTTTGACAATTTTGATTCGATCAAAGAAATCCAAGAGCTTGTTTGTCCTAGTGGAATGAAACTTCGTATATGTGCTGTCAACTGACGTTTGGCCAATTTGAGTGAATTCGTTCACTGTTTGTAGTAGGACACGAACGATTCCATCAGTATTGAACTTGAGGACAGCATTGTAAACAGCAGTCTTAGTCACCTGTAACTGACGAGCTATATTCCGAATTGAGTTTCCCCTCTTCTTTTAGTGTAACAGCTTGTGCGTGCTGGACCTCCTACAGCGATGATTTACGTCCCATTAAACCAGGAAATGCAAATTCAACAATCTTTGAATGATTTGCGAATCAAAATTGAGGCAATTTCACAAAGTGTCCCAAATTTTTGTTTTTAGACTATATTGTTGTTTAGGACCTCCCGAGTGTGTGTGTGTGTGGGGGGGGGGTGTCTTGGGTTTTGTTATATATACTAGATTCTCTTTGACAAGAGATCGAAAAACGTGTTTTCCATTCTCCCAAAGATTCTAGAGGTGCACAAAATTTATCAGACCAAGCTACTATACATTTCCTGATTTGAGATTTTGCACATTGACATGTTGTATTATCGTAATTGCCAATAAATTCTTGTGAGTTAAGGTTTTCATTAGTTTTATGCTATCGGTAGTTAAATATTTTATTCCGAATAGTGGGTAAAATTTTTTCTGACTATTACCCTTATCAAAACAGTACTTTCCAGAAACACCATTAGTTTACTCAAGGTGAAACTCTCATGAGAGAAAATTTGATCAATGTTCCCGCACCTCGACTTATAGCTCCGGTCCTTTGCAATTGTGTAATAAGCTTGTAAAAAACAGACAATATGTCTCTGATCCAAACGCCATGTTCTAATTCCTCTTTCTTAGAAACCAAGCAACCTGATGTTGAAAAGTTAAACATCATTATTTCCTTCTTTTAGTCTTACATATAATTATTCACACCTAAGGTGAACTAGTAGATAAATATTTAAGATTAATATGGCACTTGAAACTGCTATATAATATTTGTTGCATAATAATATATCACAGTACTAATCTCAACAGTTGTATAGAAGGTGTCAATGGGAGTAATTATAAGCTGCAAATCTCGAGAATTTATAACAGCATGGGATAAGATACTCTGAATAATTTACTAAATTCTGCCCATTATTCTTGTTAACACCTATTAGCATAATCTTGAGGGACATTCTGTCTTTAGGAAAGGATGAATATTTTACAAGAGATTCCTGGCTAACTACACATTAATCAGGCCACAGGCACTGTGCATGACAGTTCGCAAATCTTTGAAGGCCATCCTAATTTTGTAGGTTTGTCAAAATTTTTACAAACTGAAAGATTCAAATTTTACAAATGAAATAAAAGTGTTCCTAGAATAAATATTCCATGACACTGACAGATTAAAAGAAGACAAAAACAATTCTTACGAGGGAGATTCCAAATCAAGTTTGCATGAAATTATTTTATCATGATGGATTGAATACAGTACTGTTGCATTGAAATTAAGATCAAATAACATTTGAAGTATTGACCTTCAGCATCAGGTTTCTAAAAGGATGAATGAATTTGACTATGCATACCCATTGTTTTATATTTTTTGTTAAAGATGAGATTTAATTCTCTTCCATGCATATTATAAAACTTTATGACAGCAAATTATGTTTTCGTTTTGATGTGATGAACTTTTGAGATTTTGAATGGTTGTGCTGTTTTTTTATTTGAGCAACCAGGAACGGTTGATAGTAGTACATATTGGGGAAGAAAAGATCATTAATTAGTACTGGACTAGACTACAAATAAATATTGCCAGATCTTCCATCTGTAATTAATGATTCAATTGCATTTGAAGGCCCCAGTGTTTGGTAAATTGAGGTAACTTATACTAACTATTTGAGGTGACTAAATATAGCCCAGGCTATATATATGTTTTTAAATGCTGATAGTGATACCATAATTAACTGAAATTTAATACTAATTACCGGTAATCGTTTTCTGTTCGATTTTCCTTTCTATCAAGTATTTCCTGCCTGACCTTATGTGCTTTTTATGGATAACTTGGTTTCCTCCCTATTCTATAAAATGAATTATTGAAATAGTAATATACCATATACATGTAATATTAATATAATAACTGGTATGTTAGTCACAAATAATCTGGTTAGTTCGAGTTTGAGTGGTTGTCCAACTTATTCCTCTTCATTGCAATATAGTTTGTGACTCTTGCAGGTTACCCCTTGAACTAGTTAGGGCCAAAATGACCCAAGTAAAGTAGTCAAATTTGTTTTCTTAGACATTTAATGAAGAGAACCAATTATAATTTCCAGTACTCGTTTGTAAAATTGTCTTTTTTCGTACTTAATCAATGCAACAGCACACATATAATATATATAGGAAATTGAACATTAGATTCAGTTGATCTTATCATTTGTTTTTTTCTTAATGTCAAATGCCTAGAAGATATCGACTGTATTTACTGAAACCCTATGATATTTTATTCATTTGGAAATAATGATATATCACTGGTTTGATTAGTGTGACCTACAGGCTAAATATACTTTCAAAAATGTTGCGTCTTTTAAAGTGCTTCCAAAAACTATGCTGTTAGCGTCCAGTGTTTATTAATTTATATTTGATGACCTTCATGTATTCAGACTTTGTGTTACAAATAAGAACAGTCACCATCTGTCATTGCTTCTAGCATTTTACAAAAAGACTGGGAAAATCTGAGCATGGAAATTGAAATGCTAAGGAAAAGGAATTTTTAAATTTTTTTTTTTTTTAAGGGTCGTCAATTCGTCTTCATTGAAAATTTTACAGTATTAATAAGTTAAATCATTGTTAAGACATTTAACCAATTTTAAGTTCCACTATCTACATAGTAAGCCATAAATTAAATTCATCTTTCAAAACTCCTTGTACATGACAAGGAGGAGGGTTGTCTGTCGAACCTCATGTGTTTTCTCCTACTGCTAAAAGACCCGTACGGGCAAGCGAATTAATGAAATAAAATTGAACTATATGTTAGTTCCGAAATGACCTAGTTTTTGTCGAGTGGATGTTAAACCCAATTTCTGTCTCGTTTTAACACATTTTGTTATTCAATGTATTGGTGTAAAATGCCAACTTGAACTCTTTTCCAATTCTATTGTTAAATTTAGAAGTATAATATAGAATCAAGTCTCTAGAGGTGATATTATACAAATATTCATCTGTGGACACTGTAGCTTAGCATCACTGTAAACATTAATTGATAAGTCTTTCGTTCAGAGCTGGAAAAACCAAGATGTAAAAACTTAGATAATTGAAATCAATAAGATAATCAAATAACATCTGTTTTTATTTCATTTAAAATCAAGTCAGTAATTAGGTAAAGAATTGGGCCCGATAAACCAACCGTTTTTTGATTTTAAAGTATTGAGTTTATCATTGCATCTTCAAAGAATTACAAATGAATAGTTAAAGATTTTTTGATTGGTATTTGGTGTCACTAATGGATTTGCAAACAATTTTTTCCGCATGAGTAAATAGAAAGAATTTGATGAACTCTTATATAAGATTGTATCACATTATTTATTCTAATACTAGTGGTTAATAGACAACATTAAGTGTTTGAGGTTATAGTTGGGTGAGAAAGAAGATTTATAAAGGTCCATAGTGCCACTAAATTCAGGTAATTCTACTAGTGGTGACAGAAGATAGCCATTTATGTATAGAAATGTATATTCCATTAGTTTGGTCCAAGTTCATTGATAATCAATAATATGTCATCTACTAGTCCCCAGCTACTGCTGACATTGTTAAGTTCTTCAAGATACAATGATATGGTTGATTCTTTTATTTTCTTGCATTGTTTTGTTAAAAGTGCACTGTTGGTCGTCAGGGAAACTTTTTCAACAGGTTCAGTATGATAGAATAAATAATCTTTTATATTATAGTAATCTTTATAGTACTTTCTTGAGGGAGAAACAGTCTTTTTTTAGTTTAAACATGCATTTTTCAAGAGCTAAATCTGCCTAGTGCAGGTCTTTATTTGGGCATGAAATGTTTTCTAAAGTATTAATTAACTGATCCAGGCCTTAATCAACTTTGGATGGCATCAGATTGTTCCGATATTAAACAGATTAAAACGTTTCAGTGATAAATCAAATATGGCGGTTCCAGACGCTTCAAGTCTTAGCTTTGATCAACCAGAACCGTGGTTGAAATTATTGCACACATCGGCCAAATTTTCAAATGCCAATATCTTCGCTTGCAATAGAGTAATTTGAATGAAATTTTCAAATTATTCATTTCACATCACCTACTTTCGAACTATTATAGCAAGAATGGCTAGTTCTTATCTATATCTTGAATAATGTAACTTTAATTATACCATCAATTAGAAAATGGAAACTACTCCATCTTTCTACTAGAAACTTATAATTACCTACTTTATACTCTTTTAAATCTAAACTACCTTGATTAAATTATACCTTTAACAATACATACTAGTACTACTCTGGCAGCATGAAAAAAATACATTCATCCTTCTCGTCTTTGATTTGACTCTCTTGGCGTCATTTAAATGGACATCTTTTTTTCAGACATATTTCAGAGACAGCCACAAATGCGATTGTGGTCACACCTATGAAGATAGAACATTAATTTTCTTTTAATTTTCCCCTTACTTTCAGATGCACGATCTGTGACATTATCAAAACTTCCACATCTTTATCAAAATTCTCAAGATTTATTATTCTTAACTGAAGACAGAAACAATTCTGAAGAAATTTTTTCTGTAGTACATAACTTCCTCGACATCTCCCAAAGATTTTGGAAAATTTTGTGTGAAAAATTATGAAATATAAATCTTTTGATTGTGGTTTATACATGTCATGTATATACAGCCATCTTATAATTTAGTCATTAGAATTGAATGAAGCCATAATTAATCAACATTGTACAGACTCAAACTGGAAACCTCTTTGCTTTTCACCATCTTTGTCGTACTTCCTGCACAAGCTTGTTTTACTTGCTTTGTAACTAAGACAGTCAAATGTCGAAGAAGGAAATAAAATAAAATAAAATGGGGTTTAAAGTTCTACTGTTCTGTTCCTAAACTGGGCTAATGAAGACGGTCCAAAGAAGGGAATTCCCAGGAGAGACTTTCTTATCAAAATCATAAAACACTCTGCCAATATTCTGACGACAGCGGCAAGGTACGCCATAGTCATGAAAATAGATAATATTTTAGAAGGGAGGGATGGAACCGTGCTAAATATGTAGCAAGTTTATTGAAGCCTTGGATAAAGACATTATTGATTACATGGTCTTATTTCATTTGACATTTTCAAATGATGTCCATAGGAATATGAAAATGTACTCAAAAGGCTTTCATTGTTGGTAATGAAGTGTAAAGATGGTACTAGAATATGTTGCCTACAGATGGTAGCACTCTAGTACAAGACTGTACGACTTCCATATCTTTTATGTTGTCACATCTTAATTAAAAACCTTTCTATAGATGTATTCTTCATATTGTTATATATAAATCAATAAAATTCATGAAAACAAGTAAAGCATTTTCCTAATAGTAAGTTCAGTATGAATTTGCTGTTTATTCTGAAATGTTGAGCCATCCACAAAAATCTGATTGTATTTTGACATTTACATGATTTTATTAGTTCAATCTTTTTTAGCTCTTGGATACACCAATCACAAAGTGTTGAATAAAATCTTGTCCTGGGTTTTGTATTGAGAGAATTAGATTAAATTTCAATGGCATGGTGTTATTTGTCGATGAAGCATGTTTTACTTTGGTTGCTAAGTGGGACTATGAAGATAGAAGTTTGGAGGAGGCTATATCTGGCTATACTCGAAAATTTGATATCGATGAATCAATGTCCGCTTAATTTTGCCCATTCACACTTCATGATCATGTTGAAACAGACATTGAATTGCTTTGGTTGTAAAAGAAAGGTTAATGTGGTATTGGTCTGGTGGTATTCACAGATTAACTGATGTTATCTTGTAGGACTAGAAAGAGAGAATGGTCGCAATCACTGCTAATGGTTCCTTATTCATATTGACTGTATTAACTCATATGATTGGTCCTTTCGTCATGTGTTTCTATGCTCTAGTTCTTATTGGGCCGAGGATCATAGGATTATGATGTTTACTATGGATGTGTGTGGTAGGCTCACTTTTCTTGAACCAATAAAGCATCTTTAGTCTTAATGAGATAATCAGAGCTAACACCATCTGTGGATGTTTTGTCTCGGGGATCATTAAATAAATATCATGGGGAAGTGATCTCAGTATTAGTTTGATCATAGTCATAG
The DNA here is from genome assembly GCA_917208275.1 of Patella pellucida. Taxonomy (NCBI): domain Eukaryota; kingdom Metazoa; phylum Mollusca; class Gastropoda; family Patellidae; genus Patella; species Patella pellucida. The sequence continues at coordinate 36,354,703 of OU795036.1, forward strand.
TTAGGGAATATAGTAAAATATGGGATTAAAAGCACAGAATGATGCTAGGAATATGTATGACAAAAAGCCCTTAAATCGGATCTGTAAAGATGTGGCATCCCCTAGGGGTTTAACAGTTGATCAATAAGACATGGTTCTACATTCCAGACAAACTTCTTGACTGAACTAGAATACCTGGGAGAGTTCATAGTCAGAAACTCATCATTTTCACCACATGACAACAACTCTAAAAGTTAATTGCTGTTTCTCCCTAGATAAAACACGATTGAACTACCACTAAGGCAATTGTCAAAGCATTTTTCTATATCAATAACAATTATATGACGTATGTCGCTAGATCTTCATGTCTTCTTCTTTTGATAGTCCAAGTTATTATGCAAAATTGTACTCTTTAATTTTCTTTGATATTTAATAATACAGATTTTTCTTTCAGAATCCATCTTAGTTTTCTATTATATGCTGGAGATCCATATGAATTTAATATCTAGATAGAGACTGAATGACGTGCTAGGCATGTCATCTTTCTTTGAATATTTAAATACGAATTATCTTGCATTACCACTGTCTATCACCTTAATTATAAACTGTATGTCTATCACCTTATAATATAAACTGTGATATTTTTGAATGAATTTGTTTTCAGATTTAATCTTCTGTCTGAATCACTTATTTAGTCTGAATGAAAATTATGTAATTAATATCAGCAAGCATTTACTGATATGAAATATTTATTCATTCGAAAAAACATCTTTTAACCTTTTTCTTTCATGTAAATAAGCTAGTCACTGGGTTTTTTTTGTTCAGCTAAAAAATTTTCTCTTAACTTGTAAAAGTAAAAAGGGATTTGATGGCCGATTGGTTAACGCGTGCGCAGTGTATCATAAGGTCTTGTTATTTACTCAACTGGCATGATTTCTGTTCCCCAATTGCATGTGACAAGGAGTAGCGTCGCTTTTCCAACAACATTGTTTTATCCGTGTCCTTCAGTTTCCTCCCACTGCTAAAAACCCATACATGCAAGCGAATTATTGAAATGAAATTGAACCATATATTAGTCCCAAAAAGACTTAGTTTGTGTCAAGTGGGCGTTAAGTTAAACCCCATTTTTGTCTCTCTTTGTACTAAAAGTAAAAAATTGCTCTCATGAAAAAGTAAGTTATATGATAATAAATGAGGAGTGATACCGATTCCATCCATTTATAAGTTAGAGATAATTAGAGTAGTAGAATTAGAGCATTTAACTAGGACTTATTCTATTACCATAAAGACCTATACACAGCTTTTTACAATAACATTAAATATTGAGTTCCATTTGCGTTTCATTTCCCTTGTACAAAAACAATGACTGTATTTAGAAAGAAATTTTTTTAAGAACAAACTTGAGGCTGTGATTTTTTAAAGTTTTAAAAAATTTTTTAATGCACCAACAAATGTGAATGAAACACTTCTATTTTGTATGTTTTAAAGGTTTGATGCACTTTAATAATTTATCATCTATATTTATGTTAATTTCTCTAATTTATTTGTTATGTTTTATTTAGTAACAGCAGTGGCCACCACAGTAATGGTGGTATTTTGAATGGAGTATTAAAGAGGTACAGTCTATGTTCTCTACACAGTCATCATTTTGAGACTGAATGTTGTATTGTTATGGTGTTAATGCAATTGCTCAACTTTAAATGCTTTTAGTTATTATTTTGTGTTGGTGCTTTCAATGTTCTACTCTGTTATGGGAATGTATGTGAATGAATACACAATGCTCTGTAAATTTGAAGTAAATGTTATTTTGTAACTGTAACATCTATGTCAGAAAAATCACATGAACTCTAATGTAAAGTAATTTGCTTTTTCTTGTTGCAAAGCATTCATAATTTATTTGATATGAGATCGTTCTGGATAAAGTTTGCTTTGATGCTGATTCTAAAGTCAAGAGAAATAAAACTGCAGTGACAACCTCTTAAGACATTTTTACATTTTAGGCCTATGCGTGATCTAAAAAAAATGCTTAATTTAATAGGCTTCATGTTGGAGAAACACAATCTACTATTTCATGCTTCCACAAACCTATAATATTCAATTCCAGATGAGCTTTAAAATCGGCCTCGTGAAATGTCGATAAACTCTCATAAGATCTAGTTAGAAGAGACGGTATCAATTATTAAAGCACAGTAAATTAAAATAAAACACAGCTTGTTTTAGGTTAGATATTTTGACTATTCAGGTGAACTTTTCAGAACTCACCTCGAATTTGCCAATAAGTTATAAGGCTTTTATCGATGCATAATATTTATTTCAGTTAGGTGAAAGTTATTTTTTTTGTTTTGTTGTTGCATGTTCTGAACATATAAGGATATATTACCAAAAAAGCTACATATGTAGTGTTGTAGCTGTTGGTTGCATGTGGCATGATGGTGTAAACATATTGTTCTATTTGTTTCATGATCAATAAATTGATATTTGGGAGCCACAATGACTAAGTGAGTAGGATGCTGGCTCGCTAGCCTGTTGGTTGCAGGTTTTCTACCAGTGTTGGCCAAGAAGTTCAAGTTTTTCTGGCATGGTTTCTCCGTGTCAGTCAGTAGTGCAGAAAGGAGGGTCTGAGGACAGCTGTCTAGTTGTTCGGGTGGTATAAGAACCAAGTTCCCATGTACACATTGGCATGCACGTAAAAAATCCCTTGGCAGTTAAAATTCAATATAGGAGTAGACATTGGTAATCGTGTTTTTAGGTATCTGGTTCCTAAAAATTGTTGATCAGATCATGCAAGATCATATAGTAAGGCATTACAATAAAACTGTGATACAAAAAATGTCTTGAGTTATATACTGATCTTTCTTTTCAGTACAGATATCATAATATTTACTATAGACTATGTCTATAACAATGTCTATATTACTATTACATGTACAAGCATCTGGAGTCATGTCGATGACACAATAATTCATTAATATTGGTATCCAGAAACCTGATGAGGTCAGCAAATGATATAGTCAAAGAAATTCGCGCGTACTGTTGTTCAGTACAAAAGCTTATTACTACTGCGTAGGATTAATCATTGAATTTTCAGTATTATTTTTATTTCATGTTTGATTCAATTCAAATAATCAATTCTTTAATATATTTTGGTCAATCAATATATTTTACGTATGTTTTTGTTTATATAAGTTGAATTCATTGAATTATTTCTATTCAATGTTTCCTACAAGAGGCAAACACATTCACAAATTCTATTAATTTTAATTGACATTGAGTAAAGGAATACCAAAAAATCAGTTTGAATCAGATATTTCAATAATTTAGAGCGCACCACTAGAGTTTTAACAGTGTACTATGATACAGAAGTTGTTTTATGTTGAGAATGTACAGTGATGTTGTGTTTGTATTGAATATTGACAATAGTTATAATTACTTTATTGATTTCAGTTATTGATTTTATACCAGATAAATATTATACATACAGCTATGTGTACATTGTTTCTTTCAGCTAGTCACTGTAGTTTTATAGGTCAACTATACAATATTAATATTAAATAGTTCGCAAAAACAAAACACTACCAGGTATATGTGCATGCTATCAATCAATTATGCGTGTTATTATATTAAATCGGTTAACTATTATAATTTCTCTTAATAGATGGTATATTGATCAATCTTATATAATTAAGCTTTTATTAATTAAAGAAGATTATAATAACACTATAAACCCCAGAATTCCTCGTTCGGCATTTCTGTCCAAACGAGGTAAAAAAATGCCTCGTTGTCAGCAGTTCCAAAACGAGGTTTTTTAAATTGCCCTTTTTTGGAACGAGGTATTTTGTTCAGAACGAGGTTTGGTAAAAATGCCTTGTTTACTAAACGTGTTTTTTTTTCAAGATAGTTATTAGCAGTATTTGCTATCAGCGAATTGGTAAATTTAAATTCATGTTATTTAATTTTAATACGAAAATATAAACAAGTACAAACTATGATATTATAATCAGAGAAATAGAAAAGACAAGAATACACGCCATAGGTGAAGGTGTAAAACTATTGAAGACACACAGCTACCTTGCCTTGATTAATTTATTGCCCAATCAGGTTTAGGTGTTAAGTAAGAACTGAGGTGTTGTGAAAGCTAAATTGGGGTTGTAAATTAAATCATGGTAGCTGTGTGTTTTACACCTCCACCTAACTGATATCGCAGACAACAAATAAATGTTTATATGATCTAAATACAACAAATAATCCATTCTTATTAATCAAAAAGTATTAGATTTCATCACATATTTCAAATACACCAGTTTTTTATTTATATTTATTGTAAAAAAATAACTTGACCATATAATTGACTGCTTCTGTTGAAACCCCATAACATTGCACAAAATATTATTGGTGCAAAGTCATATAAACGCACAGCGATAAATTTTTCGGCTTTATACCAATTGCGAATTAAATGGGAAATAAAGCACAACCTCATACATTAAAATTTAATTAAAACGTTTAATTATGAAGACAGATGGGTATAAATAATACGAAAATAATTTATGGTATGGTGTGTATTCTTGTCTTGTCTATTTCTCTGATTATAATATCATAGTTTGAACTGGTTTTATTTTCGTATTAAATAACATAAATTTCAATTTGTACAATTTCGCTGACAGCAAATACTGCTAATAACTATCTTAAAAAAACACTTAAGTAAACGAGGCATTATACCCAGCCTCGTTCTGAACAAAATGCCTCATTCCAAAAACAGAGCAATTTAAAAAAAATTGGTTTCGGAACTGCAGACAACGAGGCATTATTTTACCTCGTTTGGACAAACATGCCGAATGAGGCATTCTGAGGTTTATAGTGTATTAAAATAAAACCAAGTACGAACAATCTCAAAACCATTAGACAAAATTCAAAGTCCTGCAAAAAGGTATAGTTTATAATATCTTTCATTGGGCATCATGTCTTTCCGTTTTTTAGTGCTGTGATTCGTCTGAAATTGCAGGGTGTGGGGGGGGGGGTAATTGACAATTTTTTTCAGTTATTTTTAAGAAGACACAAAATCATTCCTGCTTCATTCAATCATATGTAAAAATAGCTTTGAGTTGGATTTCTAGAAGATAAATTTATATATAAAATGGTCCTGTGATGCAAAGGCATACCATATTCCTGAAGCAATAGCCCGAGTAACCCTTCTCTTGCCATTGCTGGATTAGCTTCTGATATTTGCGCTTTTGAGGGAGTGTTGTCTATTCATATAAATTCTTCTCATTCAATCAAATCTATCCCAAGTACAGCAATATGCCAACCCCTCGTTTAATCTGGCTCTTCCCTAAAACTTTGGTATTAAAAATGATGAAAGTGTTGTTCGTCTCAAAAAATGTCATACAGAGTGGCTCCAAACAAAATGTTTTAATCCATAGTCAATTCAATACAAATTAAGGGTATTCAACTAAAAAGAGAGTAAAATTTCAGGCACTTTATTTTGCAAACTAGTCGTTGAAATAATAATTTTTGTTTTCACTATACCCATCTGCCTGAAAAGTCAGATGGCCCGGAAAAAAAAAAAAAAAATGGGGGGGGGGGGTGGTTGCAGCTGCCTGGGAGTTGTATGCCTATGGACTTTATTAAACCTCATTTCTCTCTCTGTGTGACAATGCACATTTGACAAAATTTCTTTAATTTCCATCAAGCTTTAAAAAATTTCATATTATTATGCGAGTCGTTACTGACTGGTTGAAATATTTACCTGTTAATCTGCATTTCATAAACTGGTGGATTACCAGGCCTATACTGTACATAGTATAAGCTTACAGAAATAATTATCTAACCCACTTCACAAAACAAGGAGAACATTAATTTACTTATTTTATTTATTGACCTTGGCTGGAGAAAAACAACTTTTAATTTCCAACATACTTGTGAGCCCTTATCCAGAACTATTAAGCTCTGGGCATTGAAATTCAGGAAAACATTTTCTAAGTAGTAGTTTGTTTAAGTTAAGGTTTTATTTAATTACCATAAATATATAATTGTCTTTGTAGATTTGAGCGTCCTGAAAGAAAGATGGTGACTGAGCACGTTCAGCCTAACGTTACTTCTCAGACGGCTTTAAATCAACAGCTAGGTTTACAGAAAGAATCTTATAATACAATGGGTATGACGAGGGTAAGCATTGGTTAACCTTTTATACATCCAAATAAATAAATTGGTATTGATTCTTGACACATAGAAATCCGTTTTAAAACACTAAAAAAACATCACAATAATGAAATTTGTTTGTATTTTATACAAGTAAATTACTGTCACATTGCTGTAGAGAATTATAGACAGCAGTATGAGCTTGGATATGATAGTCTTATTTGCAGCTCTGTAATAGAAGGTCTTATTTAGAAATATATAAATATGGACATATCTGAGATACTATTTTTTAAATTTTTGAACTTCTGTATGGTTTTGTTTTGGGTGCTATTTCATAAATTAATAAAATATGACCCCCTTGACAAACAGCTAAAATATGAAGTATTAATTTGCCTTATAATAATTTGATTAGTCACATAAGAGTACATGGTTTGTAGCTACATTTGATTTGGTGGGATGCAATACTTGATCTTAACCATGCATGCATATTCAGATGTGCTGTTAATAGAACACCCTTGCATACAACATATTCTGTTGACTTCATTACCATTTTCATTTAAACCATTATCATCTCATGACATTGGTGATGTACACATATTAATAAATGAAATCTTTTTAAAATATGTTTAATAGTCTTTATCTCTTTTCTAAACACTGCTGATGCATTTTATTTTTGACAATGAATAGAAATGTTACAACCAAATTTATCCATCCTTTCGAAGTTTGTAAATTGCTTTGAGCTGTTCAGCAAATATCTCAAATTTGCACTCACTTAAAATGAGAAAGCTATAAGCTTACTCCAAATAACATAATCCTGTTTCACACAAATCTAGTCACATTTAAGGTATTGATTTTCTCTAAGATTGTCTTGTCAGTTTTAGATAAAATTGAAAAAGTCAAGATGTAAAATGGAGCAAGTGGCATGCAATATCAATTTAGTTTCAAATGCTTTTTGTTAGATTGGATTTTATTTGCCGCCATAAAACTTTTTTATGTTAGGAGATTTATCATTGCTTCAGAAAGGCACTTAATATTTTGTTTTCCATCAATTGAATGAGATTTATATAGAAAGATGTAAAATAAGATATTTATTGAGTAGTAACTGGTAGTAATAGGAATATTAATTATCTAAATTAGAAAATAACATAATCAAAATATTGCTATACTAAAATTGTTATGTATACAGATTCATAAATTGATTTTTGCTGCACCAAATAGAATTTTTTAGGTACCTTATTTTGCTTGATCTATTGGTGTTGTTTTTCTTTGACATTAAAGGTTATAAAAGAAAGGTCTCCAGATATATTACCATTCCTTATTCTGTTTGGCCATGAACTCTATTCCTCCATTGATCTGTTAAGTGTACCGACACACAAGACAGTTTGGTCTCAATGACAATGGACATTATAGTTTCAAAAATTGTATTGTCTGTGTGAAATAAAATACAAATTTGAGAATTAAAGTGATAGGAATAGGATGCAAGAAGTTCATAGTCTTGATTGTTTCAGTCATAAATGTCTCTGCTTCGACTACAATGAATATTGGTAAGGACAAAATAGCAGAAATTATATAAGGTATATTTGACCCCCCACAACAAAAAAGTCACATGTCACAATTTTTGAAAACTGTGATTTAATGCTGATCTTAAAGGGAACTGGAACAGCTTTCTGTTGATATATAATATATGCAAATCACAAAAAAATTGGCTGAGTTATGGCCATCCGAAGTTTCAAAAGCTGCGGTGCATCCAAATACAAAATAATGAGAAATTTGCATTTTAAAACTGCCAAAAATAAATCCTATGGTAACACATATATATAACTATTGCATAAATCAAAATGAAAGTTTGTGAATAGAATAATGAGTGGTGTATCAACATTTGTACAAAATTTTATCAACATATTCCTTTAGTAACCTATTTTTCTTCTTCTTTTTTTTCTGAATTTAACTTAAATCCATATTTTTCGAATTGGCTGTGTTATGGCCATGGCTACAACAAAGGCCTGGTTTCACATTTTAAATATGGTTTTTGCCACAAAAGATCATTTTGCACATATTAATTTGTTTTGTTAATTATGTGATGATATTTTTTGGGTCAGACAGATTAGCTTAGATTTGTGTTTGATATTTAAGAACTATAAAATGCTGATTTTGGTTGGTTACCATGGCAACATTTTTCTAAAAAAGTAATTTTAATCATTTTGCACATCTTAATTTGTTTTGTTTTTTATGTGATAGTATTTCTTGGGTCAGACAGATTAGCCTAGATTTGTGTTTGATATCTAAGAACCATAAAATACTGATTTTGGCTGGTTACCATGGCAACATTTTTCTAAAAACGTAATTTTAGTCATTTTGCACATATTAATTAGTTTTGTTTTTATGTGAAAATATTTCTTGGGTCAGACAGATTAGCTTAGATTTGTGTTTGATATCTAAGAACTATAATATACCGATTTTGGCTGGTTACCATGGCAACATTTATCTAAAAAAAGGTAATTTTAATCATATTCAAAAGATGAAAAACGAACGAAACCTTGACTTACATAACTAGCCAAGCGAGGAAAATACTAGCGCACAAAGTAAACTCATATTAGGTTACTAGCAATATAATTACGCCATTTCTACGGTTCTTTTTTTCACAGCCTCCACAAAATACCCTTTTTATGCAATTTTTTATTTTACTTTCACAAAAACAATTGATTTATTGAAAAATAGATGCTTTTCTGAAGCGTTTTGTGCCAAACATTTTTTTGGGGTAGTTTTGACCCATATAGTAGATTTTGCCGTGTATATAAAAATAGAGCTGTACAACATGCGACTGGTTTTGTGGTGGGGAGTCACAATTATGGTAATACAGGTACCGACAACTGGCACAGTATACCATGACTTTACGAGTAATTGTGTCTTGATTCATCAGTATAGATTAATTAATTAGACATAATCAATTTAGTCTAGCAAGTTAAAAGTTTTGGAACTTCAGATTGTACATAAACCATCATAATACTTGTACAAATATTATCCTTGCACTAGAGATTTACTGAGTTCATCAGCCTTGTACCGTTATTAAAACTTAGAAATTATTGTTGTTGGTGTTTTTATTTTCAGGGATTAAGTTTAAGCAGTCAGAGTCGATCAGCTTCAGAAGAGGAGGAATCATCCAGTGTTTGGAAAAATGTGAAAAGTATCGCCACATTATTAATGGACGAACCTCCCCCAGAACCTACCACAGGGCCTATAGTAGATGGAGTGGATTTTAAACTTGGAAAACTTCAATTTGGACTAGCTTACGATTTCCAATCATTGACATTATCATTACGGATAATCCGTGCCACTCAATTACCTGCTAAAGATGTTACTGGCACCAGTGATCCATATGTGAAAATTGTTTTATTACCAGATAAAAAACATAAACTTCTTACAAAAGTGAAAAAAAGAAATTTGAATCCTCACTGGAATGAGTGTTTTCTGTTTGAAGGTATGTCATATCATTAATCAAGTTAAGTACTGGTACAGAATCATGTGGCTTTTAATCATATCTATTTGATTATCTCTCTTTGGAAAGCCTCATAAATTTTGATACTGTTTGAGTGTAATGAATGTTTTTGTTCATTGATATTTGTTGATATTTAAAAAATTACTGGTGAAACTGGGTACACAACATACCATCAAACAGTTTTAATGTATAAGATCATCTCAACTATCGATCCATTGGTTGCAAAGTTTATTGGATTTATGGAGTGTGTTGTAGAAGTAATTTATATTTGGAGCTTTTTGTTTAAGGCTGTTTTTTTGTCCTTGAAACTATGACAACCATTTTACATTTAAAATGCTGCGAGAGTGAATCGTTTGCAAACTACAATATTTTTGAAGTTCAATCTTTAAAGGAGCTAAGTATCTAACTCAATATCACCCCAATTCTTCGACAATGAAAACATGAATTATTCGTCAAATGTCAATTTAAATCGACAATGATGTTGTGATCTTACCAAGAAAGGTAGGTTGCTGATATTCAATATTTAAAACAAAATAATTTTTTTACCATCGTGTACCATAATGCGTTTCAGCACCAGTTCTGGCAAGAGACTCGAAAACGAGGCTAGACACATTGCACCAAACCAATCGGCATTTGTAGACTGGAATAACCAGACGCTAGAAATTTGCATTCTATTGAGATTGCTGGCTTATTTCATGGAACATAACTGATTTGAAATGAAAGTAAAATCGGAAACAATTGAATGTAAATCAGTTCATATAAAATCAGATTACATTATTATATGAGTTGAGAGTTGCGACCCATTTGGGTCAATTTCTAGGTCCCAAATGTTAGCGATTTAGCTCCTTTAAATGGTTGAAATTTTCTCAAAAAGGCATTTGATGCACATATTACTATAATTACTAGGGTACTTGACATATTTCTGATTTTACCGATAAGAATATGTTATATTATATTAGTGTAGATTAAAGTAATGATGCGTAATATGCATTTTTTAATATGCATTTAAGGCCTAAAGAAAGATTTGCAATAGGCATTTTTAGCTCTTGCATATTATGTTTAATAGACCTAATTAGCGGTATTGTAATTACTTATGCGATCAATCGTTAAACTATCAGAAAAACAATAAAGCATTTATCTTATTCTTAAAACTTTGACAGTTTAAATTGTTACATTTAAAATTGTTAACTTTTTTTTTCATCAACCAGCCAAAACCTCAAAAATGGCAATGCCGCTTTAAATTACTGATCAAAATAAGTGAAATATGTCTTATTAACTAAATTACCTACTTTAGATAGAAGGCATATATGACGATATATGACTATACTGTAGGCCTATTCATCATACAAAGTTTTACCCTTATTTCAAATATAGAGGGGAATTGGGTACCGGATGGTTCAATATGTGCACGTTAGATCATAAGTTGTGTCATTGAGTCAAGTTGCATGGTTTTGATTCTCAACTTGTACGTGACAAGGAGTAGTCAGTAGAGATGCCAGTCTAACCCTGTGGGTTTTTCTCTGGGTCCTCCTTCTGCTTCAGACCTCTATGCGCAAGTGAATTATTTAAATAAAATAAAACCAGATGTTATTCCCGAACTTACCTTGTTTGTGGACGTTAAACCACATTTCTCTCTCTCTTCTTTCAAATATTAAGTTCAACAGTAATGAAATTTGCAGAATAACACATTTTTATAGACCAAAATTATCATGTGGAAATATATTTATCATCCAATCTTTGTGAGAACCTTGTAGACCCTCAAATGATGAAAATTACAAATTCACCTGTATGAAATTGTCTTGCAAAAATTTGTGACAACACTTGTCGACCGCTTGAACAATTAAGCTGCTGTGGGTGTATGTGTTTTTGGCTGGCAACCTGTCTCTTTATTTCTAAAAAAATCACATTATTGGTTTCATATTTGGGATACCTAACAGCATTCTGCATTTAAATCAATATCCCAGTAAAATATGATTAGTAAAACCCAATTTTGTGTCGAATCAAATCTAATGAAGTTCACTAATTTCTACGCCTGGTATAAAACATGAGTAGAATATTGAATTGATCTGTAAATGTTTTTCTTTCATTAGGTTGGCCACACAATAAACTACTAGAGAAAACCTTGTATCTTCAAGTTATAGATTACGATCGATTCAGTCGAGATGATCCTATTGGAGAGACCTATGTTCCTCTTAATGAGATCGACCTGTCACAATCTCCTTTGTTTTGGAAGTATTTACAGCCTTGTAAAGATTCCAGGGTATGGTTTTTTATTTTTTTAAAAGGATCTTCTTGAATACTTATATAAGTGTTGCTAATAAATAATGCTGTACATGCTCAAACAGCTATCATCAACTTGTACCATTAAAGCAGGGCTGTATCTAGCGGGAGTGCAGGGGGTACATTGCACCCCCAGAAAAATAAATGGCACCCCCCTCCCCTCCACAAAAATATTTGACAGTTATGATCAATATTAGTAACTTGCGCATTATATTGGCGCCCCACCACGCTGCTGTATGTTTTTTTTTTGTGAAACTCTTGACATCCAATTTTATTGCAAAACTGAATTCTACACAATTTTATCAATCGGCAAAAACATAAGATCGTTCTTTACTATTTGTGTGCAAAATTTTGTTTTCATTACGGTACTCTGCAATTGAAATAACTATGTATATTTAGAACTTATGTTTACGTTCTACGTTAAAATTATATGGTGTAGCATTGAAGGTGTCTTTAACAGATTCCCATGAATTCATTAGTTAATATTATAAATAATAAAGTTTAATGTTTTTTGTTAGAATAAATTTTCTATCATTTGAACTGGAGATGAACAAAACAAATCAGACTTTGGTCTTTAGATTAATCTTATTTCACTTTAAGATACATAGATCAAGATAACTGTCAACACAAGAAAAGGTCACAAGCCTTAATTGTATCTTGTCTGTATCTTGGCTTTTAAGGAAAATCTATAACCTTACTCGCTATCAATTGAGCAAAATCCAGTCCCACAAAATTTATCAATGTAAATTGTATGATATTTATTTTATTTGACAGGGTAAACTAGGAGAGTTATTATTATCCCTATGTTATCAACCTAATATTGGTAGATTATCTGTTATTGTTATGAAAGCCAAAGAACTTAAAGCCAAAGATATAACTGGAACATCAGGTAAATATGGTGCTGATTAATATTCAAAAATCTTATTCCAGTTCTCTTAAAAAAAGGCTTTAAACTGATAGAAGAAACAAAAATTGACCTTTCTTTTACAAGATTTTAAAATAGCTTTATTCAAAATATCAATAAATCACTTTGAAAAACTGTCTTGCCTGCTGCGTAGAATCTGTAGCATGATAAAAGTTCAAGAAATCAATTGATCTCTGACAGATAGTGCGGTTACAAGAACTTTATGTTTTTGCACAAGCCATATCTGAACACTCGCATGATATCTATCTTAAATACATGTCCTTTATGTTGTAATATTATACCTATATAGATATGTATATTTTGTCAGTTCATCTTATAAAATGAATGATTGTATGATGCATGTTTTGAATAAATAATTTACAGGTTTTTTTCGTACACATAACAAATATGAAAGTTCTGGTATGTTATGGGAGTGGTTGAATTATACAGTTGACGTTATATTTTATTTGAATTCTTTTATGATTTTATTTTAAATCTTTACAAAGTTTTGGAGTTTGAGTTTAGTTAGATTTTATATGAGTTGTAATTTTATTGTCATGGCCTGATTATTGCATGTTTCGCTTTCCCTTTCTGATGATAATAACTATCTTTCCTAATTGAATTTCCTGGATGAGTTGGATTGTATAAGTTACATGATCATGTTTATAGGACTATCCTGATTACCAGGTATAGAATCAATTACCCCAGACCAAATTATCTCTTATTTTATTTGACTGCAACAAATGTTGGCCTGGACAAAATAAGGTCATGGTAATTGGCTGTCTGACTGTTCACATCTACTATATAAGTATAATGCAATGACTAATGGAAAATGTTGTCTCAATCCATCAGTTTATCTATAACAATGAATTCTACGAACAAATTGGTGTGTTTCATCTCAATAAATTGTCACACATTATAAAGAAATATCTATATGAACTTTGGAATTGTATGGACAAATTACTCTCATTTGTCCAAACTCATATTTAAATTGTAATCAGCGCATAAATAACTTGAACTAGTGTGATCACTACTATTCTGATTAAGGCACAGTCCTTTGGATAGATCATGTATATAATCTTACATATTGGCATTTGAATAGGAGCTCCATTGTTGATTGTTCTGCAGATTTTCCTCACTTGTCAGGCCCGGATCCAGGATTTTTTCAAGGGGGGCCCATACATTGTAACAAATAGTAATCATTAGAGTGCCGCATACATTAGTGGTTTGGTGTAATTCCCAGAGCCTTGACGCATTGCCTGGGCATAGACAAAGAAAAAATCATGTTTATATCATCAATTAAAAAGCAGATACACCAGTCTCGCTGGGGCTGAGAGAGGGGGGGGGGGGCCTGGCCCCCCTGCCCCCCCCCCCTTGTTCCGTGCCTGCTTGTATTGGAGGTTAAACCCTATTACTATTTATTTGGTAGTTTTTTTAAAGAGTTAACTTAACCGGTATATTTGAGGAATAATTTTATATTTTTTTAAGGTTGGGAATTGTTACTTGGTTATGGAATCTTGAATATTTAGATGATTGTGAATATTTTATTACTCCCACTTCAAGTCATTACCATTTATTTCAATACCATTTTATAACTTTTCATATTATAATAGTACATGTATTATTCCATCTGCATTATCCAAGTTCGTGTAGAAAAGTAGAATGTTAAATCCCATTTAATTTCCTATTGATTTCAAATCATCAGTGTTAGTGTAGTATATTGTACATAAAGTTGAGTACATACAAGTTAAATAGATGAATGTTTAATTTTTGAAACCAGACTTGGCTAACTTTTTCTCATTTCACACTGATGTGGGGGGGGGGTGGACGATTGGACTAAACTCAATAACATACCTTAAAGAGTGCACTTTAGACCATAGACATAAGGTATGTTATTGAGTTAATGGTTTCAATGCAAAGGGGAATAGGTTAGCCAGCCCAACCTCACAGGTTTCCTTAAAGTTAAAGACCCCTATTCAGAGGTGAATTATATAAGTTAACCCAGAAATGAATTGTTTTGTGTTGATTTATTTCTCTGAAATTCCACGTAAACATTACAGTAATGGTATGGACACAATGATTTATTTATGTGTTATTATGTTTATATAAAGATTCGGTCTAATTTTATTACAGATCCCTATGTCAAAATTTGGCTGTCGTTTGGTCAAAATAGAGTAGAGAAGAAGAAAACTACCATTAAGAAGCGAACATTAAACCCTGTTTTTAATGAATCTTTTATATTTGACATTCCGTGGGAGAAACTACGTGAATCCTCTCTAGAGGTTACTTGTATGGACTTCGATAAAGTGGGACGTAACGAGCTCATAGGTAAAGTGATTCTAGGTGGCAGAAGTGGTCCCATGGAAACCAGACATTGGAATGACATGGTTTCAAAACCAAGACAACAAGTGGCCCAATGGCACCTCTTGAAAGATTGATTGGAATTGTGATTGCTTTAGTTTTTTGTGTAGAATAAAAATCAAAAAAGTTAATGATGATGGTAAATGGATATTGAATCTAGATTTTTAAGGACATTGATACGGAGGTCTACATGAAATCTTACTCAATTTCTTTGGTAGACAAGAGAAAAACTGTTTTATATAGTATTAGTGGAAAGTACTATGTGAAAACAAATGACCAAACACAGTGCTTGCTAGCTACTTGGACCAACTATTGTCTATACTGTGAATTCTTTGTTAAAGGATATATTTTTTGGATAGCTAGCTCACTGTTACTCACTGTGTGGTAAATCCCTTCAATTAAAAGATTAAGTTGAACAAATACATGTTTATATTGCTGAAAAAAACAAATATGTTCAGTGACAATAAGTTTATATATGAATTAAATGTATGTAATGTACATTTTAATTGTTGTTATCAAATACAGGACTTGTGTATCAATAGCCAATAATTTCATAATGAATTAAGTGTTCAATGTAGTTTGTACTGTATAAGAAGATATTGTAATGTACTGCATTGTGTATAACTTCATTAAAAACATATTGCACAGTAACAGCATGAAGAATATTACATGAAACTATATCATACAAAGTAAAATTCACTTCATTTCTTTTAATGCTGACATGATTTTATCAACTGTTATAAGAAATTACAATATTAATTCAATGCATAATAATGATAATTAGGTGGAAACCATTATAGAAAGAAATATCACATGACCAAAACCGTCCCCTACTAATTTAAAAGTCTTGATGTAATGATCACAAACAATTTGATTTTTGTTTTATATTATTTTTGTTTGCTGTCTTATATTATTGACATTGAATTAATAATTAATTCACCAATAAATGTAAAAAAAACATTCCTGTCCGTATGTAATTGAAGGGTTGTTTATTAAGAATAAATCTTATTTGTCTAAGGTGGGGTAACAGGGGTTTTGCCGAGTTGTTTACCCTTATATACAAAACCATAATAATTGTTACATAATTTGTTAAATATAAAAGTACGAATGTAAGTCTACAATGGTCACAATTTGTAAAACATAATGTGTTTTGAAATTTGAATGCTCTTAAAATTGTTATTATTATAGTCAAGAAGTGAATATTTTATTTAATGTTATTTCTGATTTGATGTTTCATCCTGACATTCCATGAAAAGCGAGTTATAGAACACACAAACAGTACACGGTTACATACCTGTATGTCTAGGTGTGGATGATCTGCATGGCATTTGGTATGCAATTTTTATTACTCATGATTAATATAAAGTTGCAATATGTCCTTAGGGTATACTGTACAAAGAATTCCAGTAACTTATTCCTTTTTATTAAGTTTAATTTAACTTTTTTTGTAAATTAATAATCTGTTATTTTGTTCTGTTTTAATTAAATGAAATTAATTTTGTATTGTTGATTTTTACTTTTAATCAGAAAAGATTTTTGGGGGGTTTCTTTTGTTACATACTATCAGTAATTTTATAACTTGCATGCTTTTTTTCTTTTAGTAAGGTTGAGGTTTCTGATATCTTGGCTTTTATAGACCAATATTCTAAACTGTGGGTCAAATTTCTGAATTAATTACAAGCATGCATAGTAGATTTGGTTGATTTTAACTTTATAACTTCTTAACAAAGCAACAGTTAAAATTTGATTTGATTTTTGCTCTCACAAATTGAATATGAAAAATCATTTGTTTGGTAACCATAGAAATGTGAAATTGTGCACAAGAGCATATTAATGACTAACAAACTCATATTTAACAGCACGGTTGGTACATCCCCAAAAATTATTGGATGAGCAATAGCAAGTAGTGTGTGGTCTAAGAGGAGGTAATAACTGGTTTTAACGCAGTTGTCTTCCCTTAGCCACTTACCTGTGGTTAAAAGGTTGAGACTGATACACTAAATTGACAATAACACTCTTGCTGGCTTGACAGCTCCAAAAAATAAACAATAGCCTTATTCTAAGTACTAGATGTTTGCTACCTGTTGTGTAAATTATCAATTTCATCCTATTTTACTTCCCGCGCTTCGACCTCTAGCTGGCCGGCCACCTATGGCTTGTGGCTGTGGTTTCGAGCCCTGGTGTGAGCGTATGTGGCATGGAGATGGGAAGGGGCGCCTTCTCAACCTCGTGGGTTTCCTCTGAGCAGTCCGGTTTCCTTCCACTGCTAAAGACCCCTACGCACAAGCAAATTATTAAAATAAAATTAAACCATACGTTAGTCCCGAAATGACCTAGTTGTGTTGAGTGGATGTTAAACCCCATTTCTCTCTCTCTCTAAAATGTTTTTAAATTCAAATGACAAGTCACATTTAAAAAAAGTTAACTTAAGGCTTTACAAATTAATAAAGGTTTCTGTGGTTATGATAATATGTTTTTAAAAAAAAGCCATATTTTGTAACGAACACTGTGTTGTTACTTAGTGTCTCTTTATTCCTAATGCAGTCCTTATAAGTATCCATTATCACTTAAAGGACAATATTGAGCCAGTCATTATCATATGTGATAGGCTGGTTAAACAAGTTTCAAATATTATTTTATCACAGACATCATTGCTAGGATAGATGTGTAAACAATGCTTCAACAATCAGAAGTGACGAATTCCAAAGGAAAACAGGAGTTCTCCCTCTATATAACTGGCTGAAGTAAGGCGTGATAACGGATATATGGGCAAATTTTTGCTCACCTATAATTCCTTTGAAGACCAAAAGTTGTTATATGGGAGTGTAAGAGTATATCTGGCATTTATGAACAGTAATTGAATGTCATTAGATAAGAAGACACGATAAAAAAAGAAGCAGCCTGTACATTCACAGCTGTTTGTGCATTAACATGTTTTTATAAGTATAGAATGAATAGACTTTTTCAAATTCTCTTTCATGTTCTTTTTATCTAGTGACTAGTCATTTTTTTTTATGAATTTTCAGATATCCTTTCAGTCTCACACAACAACTTTTGGTCTTCGAAGGAAATATTAGTGGGCAGAAATTTGCCCATATATCTGTTATCAAGCGTCACTTCAGCCAGTTATATAGACGGATAACTTGTGTTTTAATTTGGCGTTTGTCACTTTCAATTGTTGAAACGTTGATTTTGCATCTATCTTTGCAATGATGTCTGTGATAATATAATATTTGGAACTTGTTAAACCAGTTCAATCACATATGTTATAAAGACTGGCACCAATATTGTCCTTTAATAAGCTGATAATACTAGTAAATGTTGCATCAGGAATATGTAGTATCTCATGTTTATGTTTTAAAACCTGACTTATTAAATATGTATATTATACACTAATGTTGTGATGAAGAATGTTGTTATAAAAATCATACTATTTAATATAAATTGTTGACAATCAATATATTTTACATTAAAATTACAAATAAAATTCTGTATGGAAATATGTAGATTTAATTGGTTTCTCACCATGGAAAGCAATACCCATGTCCTTCGATCGCGGAGGTGGGTGGGGTGGGGATGGCCGCGCTTCGACCTCTAGCTGGCCGGCCACCTCTGGCTTGCGGCTGTGGTTTCAAGCCCTGGTGTGAGCGTATGTGGCACGGAGATAGGGACGCCTTCTCAACCTCTGGGCAATCTGGTTTCCTCCCACTGCTAAAGACCCCTACACGCAAGCGAATTATTGAAATAAAATTAAACCATATGTTAGTCCCTTTGATCGGTCACTTGTGAAGGTGTTCTACTCCATGACTGTGTGGGATTGCATTTCTGACTGCATGTTAGACCCAAAGTTACATAGTGCAAGTAAATTTAAACCCTAGATAATTAGATATCTCTCATTCATTGAGGTTAAGTAGTCGAACAGACAATTTAGACCATAGGATCTGTCTGTGAAGTAGTTGTTTTGATCTCTCAACTACAAGTAGTGGAAATAACCTATAACAGGCCCATTTCATGCACATACAAAAATCTTGAGTTCAGAAATGATGTCCTTCATAGTAGTGGTAACTGAAGTATGTTAATATCAGCCATGTGCCCATCTTATTTCATTGCCCACGTGATTTAAATTGAGGTGGGTAAAGTAGACTTGCATTAAGAACTACAATTTTAACTGGAACCTTTAGCTAAGCTTAATAAAATAACTTTAACCATGAATAATATAATTATTATAATGCAGGTAACAGATTAGTAAGAAATGAATAGAAATCTAGCGTCCTACTGTTCTGCTCCTAAACTGGGCTAATGAAGACGGGCATACACCATACAGTGGGCTATTACTGAATTTTTCCCAGGCAGCGGCACTACAGCCTACTCTTATGTTGTCAATTGAATTCAAATTGCCATGGGATTTTTACGTGTACACTGGAACTCAGTTTTTTGTCCCATTCAACAACTAGACAGCTGTCCTTGTTAGCCCTTCGCTCTGCACCACGCCAGATAATCGGAATAAACTTTCTCCATCTATGCATGGCTGAGTGAGAACACAAGTACCCAGTGTTCCAGCTAGACTATTCTGCGCCCCTCCCTTGTTTCTGAACGCCCCTCCGTATTTCTTAACGCCCCCCCCTTTTTTTTTTTAAATATTTATTTTACTCATGCTATGTCATCTCATTGCACTGTGCTGAAACTATCATGATCCCTGACTGCAAGTGCATAACAACAGCCCCCCCCCCCCTTGAGCAACATATCCCCCTCCCCTAATAGTTTTTCCACCCCTCCCAATTCTGATCCTGGCTGGAACACTGGGTACCCTGAACATTTCTATCCATGGATTATTAGAAATTATGAGTCACAAACAAAGAAAATCAAATACAGCAGTAAAGAGATGAAATGATTTATTTTCACATGGAAATCATACAGAATTTACAATGTATTCATTCATACACCAAACTGACAAAATTATAAAACTTCAATATATTGTTAGGTCTTAAATAACTATACCAAGAAAAAAATTATAATTTGGATAAAGAAACTGAAACCATGGTTAAAAATATCGCCCATGCACATCTTATGTATTTCATGACTTTTCTTATTCCAGTATTGAATTTTACTTTTCAACATATGTACAACATATTTGAGTTAAAAGTCTTGATATAGTTTCTTTTAGATGTCACTATATAACCCTGGATTGACGACCAATAGTGTAAAGGGTATGAAAATAAAGACTGTTCTGTATATCAACTGTCTGAAATATGATCAATATAATATTTACAATTAGTTTTTCATTCTAATATATTCTATCAATATTTACAAGTAGGATAACCTATCAGCATTTCAATTTAGAGAAGATTTAAATAAATCTGTATTAAACCTCATCATGCATGCATTCCTGATAATAATATTGTTTCCATTTTTTATTTCTTTTCATTTGAGAATATTTGGATGATCAATATAATCTCGCACTCATCTTTTATATCAGTTACATCACATGTACAAAACTAAGTCCTTAGAGTTATATTTCACATACTCCTACCAGATATACTATATATTTTTAAAAAGTTATATGCCTAGTCAGTCATATGATCTAGTTGCTTTAGAAATATTTTAATAATTTCACTGAAGCTGAAATGGTAAAAGGTTAATGAACAGAGTTATACAGTCGTTTTAACATTAAAATATATTTTAGAAATAAATACGCTTATTCCAAAGCATAAATGCACCCTTAATACAATAGAGACCCCATAAATAACAGAAATATTTCTATGAAATATACATACATAAACATAGCTTAATGACATTATATACACAAATATACAGTTTATAGTTATCTTCATCTTATCATGTCTCTTTTCTATACATGTAACAGAAATATTCAATAATTGATTAGCTAGAATATTTTAATAGGAATTTATTTGAATTGCTGTAAAGATAGTCGTTTCTGACTAGAAGTCTGTAACTATGATAAATAACATCAATACTAAATATTACATATCTTTTCAACAAAACAAATTTTGAATGGAGATGATAGAAACACTACTGTTGACTGATTATTAATATTTATTTCTCATCACAATTTATTCATCACAATTTCTTTTTTTATGAAGATCATGCTTATAGAAGGAAAAACATTGCCATCACTGCTATAAATGGTGTGACAGATTCTTCATGAATTTTTCCTTTAGCACACAACTAGTGGAGATAGAAAAAGTGAAACATTTATCATGACAAAGATGCCAGCTTTGGTTTAACATATTTGTTATCAAATACTATAATTTATGTACGTTTTTTTTTATAATTGCCCCATAAGTTTTATCACAGCATAAAATAACTCTTTTCTATTTTGGCAAAATTATAGAGGGAGAGCACTGGTACAAAAAATGATACTCTGCTACATCTTGTCTACATACAAAATGCTGTTGGGACTAAAGATATGTCTGGATTTTGAAAATTTTATGCTCAAATAAACTGGTCAAGAAAAAGAATTGTAATTTTGTTAATATTTTTTTAGTGAATCTCATTAATATTGAAAGACAAGATTATGTCGGTTATTTGATTTCCACATAAATTACTGTATGAATATGATATATTAATATATATTTACAAAGAAGTGGGGCTTCACGGTCTACAGTGTATGATTTGTTGGTACATGAGAATTAGGTTCTGGTTTTCTCAATACTTTTTTATAACTATCACATTCACTTCACTGTGCTGAATCTCACCCACACCTCCAGATGATTGTCGAAACAAAAATGTTAAGGTGCAATCTAAATATGTTCCTGTCCCATACCCAAAGTTTTTTTTAAATTAAAACTTGTTGAATACATAGTTTATCTGCCCAAGAAGGACTTGTGGAGTGATTTAAACTGTCCGGGAATTGAAGAATACTTCTAGAACTTTGTTAACTTCCATAACGGTCCTGCAAAAAAACAAAACAAACCAAAATATAAGTATGTCGTTCGAATTTATCAACCAAGAAACATTTATTTTGAAAGTAACGAATGGATGTTTATAATAAGGACACGAACTAAGGAATTATAATAAAAATTAAAAATATGACATAAAAACTCCTTTAAGATCAGATGCCATTTTCACAAACACCGAAACCAAAAATATTTTGCGTAACATTTAGTTAAAGTACCAATACCAAACAATATAGCCAATAAAGCACAGAATAATAAGACATTTGCTGACATTAACATTTACCCACATGGACAATAACATTTACCTTCTGCATTTGTCTTATAATGAGCACAGTACAGTTAATACTACATGTACATCACAGAGAAGTAAATTAGATTTCAATTATAAGGATAACTCTTTCATGTATCCATATAAGTTTTTTGTTATATTTATAGCAGGGCTTTTATAAGTTAACAGGTTTAATCATCAAGACTAGAGGTAAAACTATCTGCTTATTCAACGAAAAGAACAAAGGAGGATTTAGCATCCATGTTACAATGTACTTTGTTACATTCCTATTATAAAAGACATAATTTATAAAATTTTATTTTGACTTTATTTCTAACTGTATGGCCATTACTAGTTACTACTCCAGACATTGAAGCATTTCCACTACCCATCTTCACCCTTCAGAAAATAGCCATTTGTTACTTGGTCTGACAATAATTGAAACAATGTTTAATGAACTCACAAAATTGTATTCCCTTAAGTCCAATTAAAACATTTGAACCTCTTCTCACCAAAATTATTAAGTAGAACTGATCTACAAATTAGCAATAAATAGACCTATAGTGCACTTGATATATGGAAACTAATACAATTATTTCAATTCCATACTCATTGCTGTTTTTATTGCTGGTTGTACTAAATTTTCTTTTCAATGTATGCTTTGTATTATTGAAATTATAACAGTTTTTATCCACATGTATCATATAAATAACTGAAATAAATGGTTGATCAATAAGAAAACTTTCATGCAGTTTTGAACCAAACTTGATAACAGCTCTACTTAATAATCTTCTATTATTATAACCTACAAATTGTATAAGCCTTGTTCATAAAGCATTGTTTTCTACATTCTTAAAGGACATTACATTCTGGTTATTGTGACTAATCACACATAGAACACTTTCAAATGTATTTTCACTTTTTTTTATCACAATAGAAATAATGTTTTATTGAACAAGGCTACAGCAACAAAGTCTTGATCAGAGACACCCAAGTTGTTTCCATTTTATTGCAATGAGATTGGTCTAAAACAAAATAGAATGGAATTTATATACAATGTCAATGGACATATTGAAATTTCTTTTCATAAAATAAATAAAGTCTTACAATTGGTTGTGAAGAAAAATAAACCCACCTCGCATTGGAGGCATGCAGAATTTATTGTTAACTGGTGGATAGAGCTGATTTGTAATAAGTTATTGCATAAATACTAAATGTAAATAGCCGGTTACCATATGCACCACATTTTGTGAAGACCAATATTATTAATAATAGTTTTCAAAGAGGAGACAATTTGAGACGGTGTGATCAAAACCCAGCAACAAATCTAGAATGCTATCCCCACAGAAATACTGTTATGTGTTAGTTAAATATATATCTGAATAAAAAAAATAATAAACAGTATTTAAGTTGTGTATCAAATTCAAAATGTCTTCAGTATAATTTCAAGCATTTTTTTTAGATATGAAATTAACAAATATCACAAAAAAGAAAAGCAACCAAGTTTAATCAACACAATATTCAACCACACGTATCAGCATAATTAATATTTAATATTGATGTAAAACCAAAGCATGCTTTTTGAGCCGAGATGGATGTTAAAGGTTTTATTTACCTTCACCATCTTACTCTTATATGATAAGTAGGGTTCTATTTTCTCTGTGAAAAATAAAATAAATGTTATTGTGTAATTTTGTTATTTAAATATTTATATAAACTTCTAGTACTACAAGCAAGAACTAGCTGGTCCATCCAATACATCAGGGAAACCTTTTTTTTCACTCAAATTTGTTGATTTATTCTAATATAAAATGACATCCATACATTTTGTACTAGTTTGACAAGAATCAATTGATAAACAAGACAAGGAATTATCCTTTACTGTTACCAAACAAACATCAAAATTTGAATAAGATTTCATAAATGCAAATAAAAAGATTTACGATTCCTGGACTAAAAACTAAACTTTAAAGATCTTTTTCTTTCTAACTTGTTAATTTTCTGTGTGCATGAGTGAGTGCACATAATTTAAGATCAAACATGTAAAGAATAAGATTTCTGGCAGCTATAAGAAAGTATATAAGCAATGTTATGGTTTTCATAATAGCTACACACCGGTAAATAGATGTAGATGGAAAGTTATATCAATAAATTATTAAAGCAATCTATATCTTCTTAGAGAAGTAAACATGAAAATGATATTTTATTAGTGAAAAGCAATGATAATAATTATCTTTTCGTTTGACAAACATGATCTGAATGCCTTCGGCCTACATTATAAAAAAATTGGGAAATCATGCACCAAACACATGATATGTGTATGTGATTGTACTGGTGTAGCCAAATAATTGAATAATTTGTTTCCCACTGCTAGGAGAGTCAACCATTAATTGTAAATATTTTTTGTGTCTCTGATATCAGTGGATCTACAAGAAGTAAAATACTTTATAAGGGTATTCATTTCTTCTTTTAGAACTGCTGTGATTTTTCTTAATACAAATCAAAACTAAATTGTTTCAATGGCATATAGTAATTGAACTTGAGTATACAGGTCACAATTCTATGGATTAGAATTACTGCTAATAACTGAGCGACGTTTCGACTATGCTTCTCTAGTCATTATCAAGCAATGATAAAATTTGAAAATATGACAAGGCAATACATATATATTGTATATATATCTATTGCCAAGTCATATTTTCAAATGTTATCATTGTTTGATAGAATTGTGACCTGTATAAATCATAACTAGGCCAAGTTAATCAAAGAATGAGACAACTATTACTGTGTGAGTGTGTACTACTTGAAATTACAGCAACATGTACTAAAAGCAAATAGTCAAGATATTATCATGCTTTAAGTGGGTTTAATGTCACTTTAAACTTTCTTTATAATGAGCAAGTATATGTATTCTGTTTAGCAGCCTACGATATTTCAATTTAAAAGTATCATCATTGTCTTATTTATATAAATGAAAAGAATGATAAAAAGTTAGTAAAAGTTTAACTATGTTTTCAAAAATTAAATTAAAAAATTATTGATTTTCCAGGGTAGATTAGTTTTAAATTAATTATCAAAAGAAAAACAATCAATAAATGTCAATAAAACAATCAAATACAAATAAGAATATTTAAATGACTACAAAATATTTGGAAAAAAAATTATTTAATATCTGCACTCCTACATATAAGTACCTTTAAAAATACTTCTCCTATTAGTATTATAAGTCCTGAAAGATATGTTTTGATTTGTTACTTATATTTATATTTTATGCCAATGTAAGCAATACACATTTAAATCCTTAAATGAACAGAAACTTTATACAAAATAACAAAAAATATAAATCTTTTAGCTTATAAAATATGCGTAGTGTTATTATTGTCCAATATTCTGACAAAGTTCTGGTATTCAATCTTCAACTTTCACTTCCAACATATTCATATTTTGTTGGTAGGGCTTATAAATAGAAAATCATGTTCTTACCAACCTATTAATTTAAATGAAATGGCTCTTATATTTAAAACAAAAAATGTCTGATATCACATTTTTGAAATAATATGAATACGATTTAAAAATCTCTGGCAAATACTTTCCAAAAAACTGTGGTAGATTTTGGACATCATGCTATGAAGTGAAATAACATGTACACATACATACAGCTAAAAGATTTACAGACGACTCTGTCGATTCCCACATCGTACAGGATCCGAACAATATGCTGGATTACACAGAGGGTCAGAATACTCAATTTCCTCAATACTTGAAGTATTATTGTACCTTCGAATACCGGAAGTAATATGATAATGCTGTCTGCACGATCACACATTATGAACACAATATTATAATGATTGTGATTCTTAATCTTGGCAATTTATATATAATGTCGCCGTATTTGACGTGAGAAACTCAAGAAATTCTAAAATTTTCAAGGTAATCAACAAAGACCAACACGTATTTTATGCTCACAGATAATTGATGGGTGATTGATTGCCGGTTAACACCGATTGATTTAAGGTGGGATTATCCAATGTTAATTGAATGCAAATGGTGTGACAGGACCACTGATTGATGTCAGAAATTCGGAATATTCTGAATCCAGACTACTCAAAATGTTGTTAGTTGAAACAATAAGGAAATAAATCAGGACATGAAAATGCTGACAGGTTTCACGGAATGCCGAAGTATTCAGATGTTGGAAGTGACAGAGTCTGCTGTATATATGTTTTAATAACAAAGAGTTAACATCATGTACTAACTTGTAGACTTGACATAACACCATTTGCTAAACTAGAAAGTTTCCCTGCAACTTTAGTTACACCATCTCGCACACCATCTTTTATATCTTGTAAATCAGGCGTTGAATCGTAAGAGTTATTATTTCTTGCTGAACTTCGACTTCTGCTGGATCCATCATTAAATAAATCATCACTTGAAATCCCCGATCGTCCTTCCAATCGTGATAAATTCTGTTTAGTTTCAAACTGAAATCATGTAGGTATATTTTCTCAGAAAATCAGCACAATTAACTGATAGTAATAACAGAGTTATTCCCCTTTACATCAATCAATTTAGAACAACTGTTGTTCAAAGAAATTACTAACTGAAATAATTGTTTTGATTAAAATATTCTTTGCGACAACACAATAGACACTCTATTCTCTATTTGTAACAACTTATTGAATAATGAAAATCTTAATGTCAAAATAAATCAACAAGCGATAATTTGAAATAAAACAATGTTAGATGTAAATCGCACAGATTTATTTATCTTCATAAATCTGCCTCACTACATTTGTAGCCTTTCTCTACCAGTT
Organism: Patella pellucida; assembly: GCA_917208275.1. Taxonomy (NCBI): domain Eukaryota; kingdom Metazoa; phylum Mollusca; class Gastropoda; family Patellidae; genus Patella; species Patella pellucida. The sequence continues at coordinate 36,381,857 of OU795036.1, forward strand.
TTATATCAGACCCTGTATCAGTATTATAGAAGAGGGTTAGGATATAAGCACTGGATAAAAAATACTTGTAACTGTATAATCTATAATAGCTTTCAGATTTACATAATGTAATTAAAAGTTCTAGTAAAATTGTAAAGTTACATCAGGGTCTTTATTTCCAAACATCATATCTGACGAGATTGCTTTGGCACCAGCAAATTTCTTTAATGCTGTGTCTGATGAAGAAGAATCTATATCATACGTTTTACGACTTCGACCAGATCTGAAAAACATAATAAAATACTTAAGAAATAATAACGTATTATATGCTGAAAATACAGTAATGGACTGTGAAATAAAAACACAATTTTGTAAGTAAAAAGTAAATTATTAGTAACATATATAAATTAACCTTTAAGAAAAATGATTTATTTTTTTTGAATTGGTACATGGAAAAGTAAAAAAGAGAAAGATGACATAGAAGATTAAGGTGAGAAACTGTGATTAAAGTTAAAATTGTACAGAAATATAATACAGACAGGAAAAGGAGTAATTTCATTTAAAATAGATATCAATTTCTAATTTTATTTTAAAACACATTTGTGACATTGCCTGACCATGCATAACTAAAATAGGACAAAAACATATTCTGGTAACACAAAAGACAAACCTATTTCTACACGAACCACACTTTCGATAGATAACGAAACAAGACAGAAACAAAACAAAACAAAACACACACCATATTATGGGATAACAATGGGGGCATACTTATTCCAATAATCAATATATCATGACTATTCTTATACTTACATTTTATTCATTTTAGGATAGAAGTTTTTATGTACATCACTGACAAAGTTTTGGACAAGTGATGTTATGAAATAAAATGGGATTTAACGTCCTACTGTTATGCACCTAACATGGGCAAATGGAAGACGGGCGGATGTTAAGATATGGTACAGCTCATGAAAAAAACTGATATAAGACGAAGAAATTTAATTTGTAAGGTTGCACACCAAAATACCTGACAAAGCAAAATTTTGATTTGAAATTTGTTCAGAATACGGTGATACTAATTGGTATCATGCTTCCATTACAGCAATTTATGAGATTGTCAAAAGGATATCATTTAAGGTTTCAAAAAGACAAGACCTGAACAAATAGATGACAAAAAGAGTTTACTTCATATTGCCAGTTACGCCAAGCGACACGAAAAATTGGATCAACAATAACATTGAAGATGGCTGCTAAGTCATCTTTGCCTCCGATTAGTGATATATACGAAAGAAGAAATGTTTTCACCAACTGGCGAATTTGTCGCTACAGCTTTGGGTATAAATGGAGATAAAATCAAGGAGATCACAGCTTCCACAAACCCGACTCAGACCATACTAACGTAGCTACACGTTGGTTATGGTAAATTTGTTTGCTAGTTTTAAAATGGCATATGGCAAATGCAGTTTGATAGTGTTTAAAATCATACACTCCAATTTAAAGTAATGCTGTAGGAAAGAAGTTGTCTTAATTTAAGAGATTGAAATCAATTCTATGTCCTCAAAATCTGTGAACCTAATAATCAAAAATGTGTGGCCTTATTCATTCATAACAATATATGTAACTACTTTGATTCTATATTATACAAGATCTCCAATATTTTCAGTATATTTCAGATTAATCTGGTTAAATTATTGATTATGAATATGTTCCACAAGCTTTCATTCTATCATATTACAAAAACAGGTCAGGTATGTTTATAGAAATATCACCGACCTAATTTAAATACCACAATTAAATATAAAAAATAGCGAGGTGTTCCCATTTTTATTACGCACAGATTTGAATATTTTGGTGACATTTTATGAAGAAGAAAACGATTCTTATTCCAGAAGTTCTGCATTCATTTGCTGCCAAATAAATTGTGCAAGAATATTAGGCCTACTACTGTTGTGAATTTAATGCCGAACCAGTGGACAGTCATTTTGTTTGCGATATCTCTTTTACCTCTTTTATTACTCTATATAGAAATGCTCATCCACAGTGGAACTTTGCCCCAATCTCGATTGCCGAGTGAAAATTGCTTACAAGGCAGTGCTTACGATGAAACTATCTGCTATGAGTCACGTATGCCATACAGTGCAGGAAGCTATGTCTGTTTACAAGTAGGTACGGATCGGCAAGCTTTCATTCTAATATATTACGAAAACACGTAATTTTATAGGAATATCACTATTATCACTGACCTAAATTTGAATATCATACGGGAATTAAATATGAAAAATAACAAGGTTCCCCTTTTTTTTTATTACAACAGGATTTGAATATTTTGTTGACACATGATTTCTAATTGTGGTATGAATACGCCACTTTATTTATGGTAAAATGCTTGAAAGGAAAACTTTTGAAATCCCATCACCGGGTTATACCATTTGACTAATCATAGTATAAACCTGCTGAAACGATATAAAATATGCATGAAATTTGACCTCATAGTAAGGTTGGGCGATAATGAAAAAAAATATATTGTGATAACAATTTATCAAATATCAAGACAATTTTGAATAGTTGGGCAGAAAATCATTGCTTGATGTCAAATTATTGTTGACAACTTGAGTAGATGTGAGTATTTTAACCTAGACCAGCTGGTGTAGCCTAATGCAATTTTTACAGATCAATTTAATTCTATCAATAGAATGTCAAATATAAGTTAGTCAAAGTAAAATATTAATAACGATAATATGTATACCTAACTGGCAGGATTCTAAAATCTAAATTATGATATTTACAAGACAGTGACAGATACGACTGGGGTAAATACTGTCCCAACTGCGTCCTTGTCAAGCAAGTGTTTCTGATATATTGCCCAACCCTACCTCATAGGTCCCACATACATGCAAAAGACAAATCAAATGGGATGCCAAGCTTTTCAAATCCCCCCTCTGTTGCTATTTTGCCCATACATTTATTAACATACCTTCATTCAGGAAAAGCAGTTTTATTATGACCTTATTAAATCTCTATCAAGGCTTTTTAGCAAATACACAGGTTTAAATTGGTTAACAGAAATAATTGTTAATTTCATTGAAATTTACATGTCCACTTATTTTGTTGGATGAAAATATGTCTTCTTTTACAGCTTAACATTGACTATAGATAAAATCGAATTTGTATTTCACCGTTGACACATTAAAGATACATTGTGTAAGAGTTAATTATGCCTATTGCAGGTTGTTTTTATTTGATTTAAATCTAACATAATTTATTATTTTGACCATTAGATTTAGAAGTTTAAAGGGATTTGAACACCTGCTAGATTAAAAAAAAAAAATTAATAACCTAGACTTAAGTCTCCATTGTTAGGTACCATGGTAAATGATCTACACTACATCTTCAAACAGTCATAACTTCACATGGAATTATATTAATTTGAATGAAGTTTTTAATATATTCATTTTTGATTGTGTATTTTTTAAGAATAGCCAACAGCTCTTACATAATGTGTCTGTAGTGTAAGCTACCATTTTATCCTTCAAAAGTAAATACCAAAACAACTAGATTCATCAATACTTTATTCTGATCTATATTAAAGAGGTGTAGATCCTTTAATCTACAGCAAGAATTCAAACACAAATGCTAAATAATTGAGGCAGGGTCTAGCCACACTTTTGTATATATAACCTCAAAGCTCTGTAGAGACATGATTATGATTACATGTATATTTGTTTAGTAGAATGTAATAACTAACTATGGTGTATATATGAAAACACTGGGTAATTGTTATTGTATACCACAACAAACCTGGAGTTATTATCTGGTTCATCTGGAGTACTATTATTGCTAACAAATAAAGAAATGCACTTCAGAAAATGACAAGGATTCAACATCAGAGTCATTAAAATGAATGAATGAAATGGGGTTTAACGTCCTACGCTTAAGCACCGTACCTGGGCTAATTGAAGACGGGCATACGCCACAGTGTGCAATGAGGGAAATTTTGCCCGGGCAGCGGCGCTACGGCCTACTCTTATATCGAATTCTAACTGCCAAGGGATCTTTTACGTGCACTCCAATTTGTACACGGGACCTCGGTTTTTCGTCCCATCCGAACGACTAGGCAGCTGTCCTTGTCAGGCCCTCCTTCTGCATCACTGACAAGGGGAAATCACGCCGGAAAATCGAGATGAACTTTCTCGGCCAATGCAGGGATCGAACACTCAACCTCCAGGCTAGCGAACCAGCGCCTTATCCACTTAGCCACCGTGATCCTCCTACACTAACTTAATATACATGTACATATAGAGAAGTTTCTAATTTGGCTGTGTCGCATATATTGATTTCTTGTTTCTCATGCCACCAGTCTGCCAAATGTGCGGTAGTGTGGTAAACACAAGACAATTTAGGTATTAAAAGACAAAATGTTCCAGCATGATATATTACTATCTAGTCTAAGATTGGTGTACTGTTAACTTATACCTAATCTTAATAAGTCAGAATAAACCCATGTTCCTGAAGCAACGGCCGCGATTTTTACAACATCTAACCGTTGCTTAAATATTGGCCTATTCCCGAACTTTTGCGCTCGTTGTGTTACATGTGACTACTTAGCATTGTCCAATCAGAGGTTGTGGCAGATAACACACTGTAAACAAATATGGCAGCCTCCACAGAAAAAGAAAAAGCAGTTTTTACAGCCGTTGAAAGTTTTTTTTAATTGAGAAACTCACGGATAACCATATCCTGCAGAAGTAAAATCTTTTTTAATCAGCCATGATTTCCAACAACCTTGCCATTGATTGAACCTTGAACTTTGCAACTCGATTGTCACTTAGCTAGAAGCGTAAGACTTAATAATCGTAACGATGCTTTCTTTTATTTTTTTTAGTGGATTTATTGTGGTTTTCTTTTTGTGTTAATAAGATAACCGTATAAATTTCAGCGTGCTCAACGTAAGTATCTTGGCGAAAAGAAACAAGAAATCAATTCAACATGAACATTTCTCAAATTACCAACATAGTAAACATGCATACAATAAATAAACACACTATAATATAACAGCATACTATATTTATATTTTATTCATTTTTTTTAATAATAAAATGTTTTAATTTTTAAAACTGGTTCAAGTTATCTAAAAGAGGTCAATATTTTTACAGCAAAGTTACTCTCACTCTTAATGGATATTTTTTGTTATCAAAATAAACTATTAAAGATATGTACCCAAAATTATAATATCAAAATAGTCACTTTAAACGTATTAGACAAATTGATTACAAGGAAATCATCATTTTACACTTACAAGAGTTATAAATATATCAATATACAATATTAATACATACCTATCATCATCTTTTTGTGACATAGTATCTGTAACATTATCTCTACTGTCTCTACTATCAAATCTATCTATATCCCATGATCCACCTTTATTCTGATTACCCCAACTACTAAAATCTTCTTTCTTTGAGCCATATAAACTATCATTATTTGACCTGTAAAACAACATCACAGTTCAATATTTATAAATCTAGTGTTCATTTTTATTAATAATTTATGATTTATATGTAGCTAGCATTTTTCATAGTAAATGAGACTGGTAAGGATTTTGTACTTTTATTTCGGTTGCCATGAACGTTGGCTATTATATAACTGAGGCTGATAAGGATTTTTTACTGTTTATTCTTCCCTTTTCACAGCTCCTATGAGAGTCATGTATTACCGGTTAGTATAAATAGCCAAGCACACATGCGCATGACTATTTTGTTGCACCACGTGTCAAGCAAAATAATGATTTGTTCACAACTCCGATAATATTTTAAAGGTAATTACTGAATCATTTTTAACAGATATCGGCAAAATGGCCATGTATCGGCTGATACTGATTTCTCCCGATAGGCCACTTATCGGCCAATGAACCTTGTTGAATCAGATTATCGGACCATCACTAAAATAGTCCAAAAACAACACCTCCTAAGAATCCCAGCTGGTGATCTGGTTTTACTAGAAAGTATCCAATTATATTGATAAAAAGTACCGACCTGGAGGAATTAGAATTAGAAAATCCTAGATTCTCAAATTCATCCTCAAAGAAATCTCTGTTTCTAGTAGGTTTTGGTCGACTTTCATATCTGTCTCTGTCTCTATTATTTGGGTTGACCTGTTCAATGGTCTGCATATCTGATAAAGCGGAATGACTGATACCTCTGTAAAAAAAAATATATATATATAGATAGGTTGCCAAAGAACGAAACTTACGCCCACAGCAGCTAAATCGTCCAGGCAGTCAACAAGAGTTGTCGCATATTTTTACTTTTCTCAATAATGAAACATTTGTAATACATTAACAGGGATGTAACCAGGATTTGCTGAGTGTTTGCAAAAATGTCTTCGAGTGTAGTGGGTAAAATTTTTTTTGGGAGGGGGGCGTTGTCTTTTATATGAAAATTCTACCCTTCTTTGCATATTTTCTGGGCAAATGTACAAATTTAAAGACCATAGAATTGTGAAATGAATAGACCTACACAACTTTTAAAAATAAATAAACAAAATACCAATACTTCTTTCTTTAAACTAATTTGGGATGATAGAGTCTACTACCCCACACAAAAATAAATGATGCCATGGCAGACAAAGGGGTATAAATACGACCAGGCAGCTTTCTTTGATTTTATCTATATGCTGTACATTAAAATCTGATTAAAAGTAACAACTTATTATGGAATTATCAGAAAATCATTAGAAATTGTTTGGCCCATATAATGTTCAGTATACGAAAGATTCAATGTCATGGATTTAGCTGTTCAATATAAAGTAGAATTTGTATTAAGCAGTCAAGGGAATTTTCACGACTGACTGCTTAAAGGGAGTGACCTCTTAATTAAATCTCTGTGTTTTTTGTGCGGACATGAATTCAATATAACTCTTTGATGCATTGGAAGCAAACATCAATACTTAGTTTATAATTCAATCATTATCAAAAAATGGTTCTTTATGTGTGAAAACAATGACCAGGGTTTGTTGTTTAATAAAACAAAAGATTAATTAACAGATAATCCCTGAAAAGTGGGGGTCTAGTTAATTAACGGGATTAGCGTTTTTTTTTACGAAGAGCGACAAGATGGTATCATTCAACAATGGCCGTTGAATGGGCGATGTTTTGTTAAATTTATTAGTAAAATAGTGGTCGCTGGACGTGTTAGAGGAGTGACTGTTGAATAAAGAGATGAAACAATAGGGGAATTTATCAGGATTGCTTACAAGATGTTGCTGAATAGGAGTGGCTGCTCATACAGATTCTACTGTACTTAAAAATCAATATACTGGTTCGTCTCAAGACATTAAACTCAAAGTGATCAAGCATTAATTATCAGATATTGCTGGAAATCAATAGGCTTCTTTGTCTCATGACCACTAAAGTGGAATTACAGCAGAGGAAAATGTGAGAATGTAACAAATATGTCTCACCTACTACCAGCGTACCCCATACCAAGTCTTTCAAATTGTTCAGCTTTTTTAGGATCAGCTGCTTTCAATTTGGCTTCCTCTCTCAATCTTTTAGCATCCATATCTTTATATGCTAACTTCATTGATGCCCTGAAATGATATTGAATTATTATGATAAAGTATAATTTATCAGATTATAAATGATTCCAATAATTTATACAGTAACCACTTCATATAAGTTTTAATGTACTCATAGTCATATTGTATGGTGCACCAAAGAGCCAAAATTCTCTTTAATATAAGTATAAAACACATCTGCAAAACCCCCATTTCAGGATACCAGTTCTATAGCACTTGTACTATGTAGCCTTCTTATCAAGAGACTGATTACATTACTTTCACAAGTCTGTGGTACTTTGTTTAAAAATATCTCTGATTTAGCCTTTAACTGGAAACTATAACAGTACAGTGCTACTTTTATAAGACTGTTGACAGGCAATGCAATTTAAGCTAGATTCCCTTTTGAGTTCAATATTAGCATCAATTTATACTTATATTTTTCAGATCCTGGAAATAAAGGGGGATGAAACAGTCTGAGGATTTTTATTGTTTAGCCAACAAGGGAGGATCAAAGTTGGGAAATGGTTTATTCCATAACAGAAAAACTAAATCCTGTCGCAATTACGGAAAGTAAAAGTTGTAACCGGTTTCCATTGTTTAAATTTGTTTATCGAATTATTTGCGCCACCTTTTCTGGATTTTGCTATTTTTATAGCAAAAAAAACGTTAAATGTAATTTGTGTTTTTCTATTTTGGTGTCAATCATAAAAATGTATCATACGCTATAAATTTTCTTGAAACCAAGAAAGATAAATTGGAATCAAAAAAAGTAACATTGGAGTCCATTATATAAGTATAAGGCTTATTATTTAACATTAGTACAGATAAATAGGGATTAAATGTTATGGCCATGTTAAAATGTGAGTAAACACTGTATGAGCAATAAGGTTTGTAGTTTTTTGTTTTGAAGAATTTTTGACTTAAAAACGTAAAAAATATGGATGCTGTTGTTATATTTTTGGTCAGATGTACGGAGTTCTGATATAGCACATGAAAAATAGTATAATTTCAAAAATTGTACAAAACCTGAGTCACTATTTGTGTCCTGTGTAACATGCGCAACCCTTAAACATTGATGCATAAAATCAGTATTTTTTTAATTCTCAGAACTTGCATTATATTTTCGTTCTAAAATATGTATCAACATAATGTCAATACAATTACGCCATGTGATCGACTGTGTTCAAACTAGTGTTCTCTGGTTTTTGTCAATAAAAAAACACAGAGATTCAATTCAATGAGCTCATTGTTTTTTGATGGCTCTCAGAGTCGAAAGGAGTGTGAATATGAGTGCTCCTGCGATAGAGATATTGGGAGATATTGTTTTATGGTGGGCACCCTACGAATTTAATATTCATTTGTGCAACTAATTGTACAATTTAGATTTAATGCATTAATTTTCTTACATGCATAACTTTTTCTTGTTTCATTTAGTTATTTGTGGATCAAAAAGACTAAGATGAGTGATAAATGAGATTTAATGTAAATTTTAACTGTTGACAAAGGATTAGAACTATATAACTTACATCTGTTTTTGTTGTTCTTCTACTGTTCTGGCTTCTTGTATTGCCATATTTTTACTAATTTCTTCTCTTTCTTTGTCTAACTGATTTGCTCGGTTTTCTATTTCATTAAAATTAGTTTTCACCTTCTGGGCACCAAATCCTTTCTATAATGAAAATTTAAGAAAAGGGCTTTGAAATTGATGAGAGAAGTCACTTGACCAAAAACAAGATTATAGGAGAATACTACGGCAAAAAGCTGTTTTAAAATGATAAATAAGGTAAATACTATGGTTGGGAATATACCAATAGGTCCAACAATAAATCAGGAAGCATGTGTCATTTTTTTTAAATTAACAAGCAAAACAACATGCAGAATTTTTTACCAGTGATAGGCCCTACTCTGAATCCGATGACAGTCGGAGTCCTATAATGTGACCTGTTTTTAGCTACGCTCTCATAATTAATAATTTTTCTCCGATAGATTTTCGCAGATCAAGTGTGAACATCTATAGGGCCTAAACGAAGCCAAAAGTTATCGAGAATTAAAGGAGTGACGATAAGACAAGGTGTCTACGCTGTTTTTACTGCCTATTTATCATAGTTCCTCCGTTCCTCCCTTATTGGGAAGTACCGATAGGGAAGAACATTTGGGGGGAAATCAATGCCTGACAAGCTGTCACTTTCTGCCGATACCATTTTGAAATATACATCGACTGCTATACGAGTGGCATATCTTACGTCATGTCACATGATTTAGCTTCAGACTTCAGCTCATTAATTGTCAGGTGTTTCCAATTGCGGAAATACGTACACGTATTTTTGTTAGTAAAACAGAAAAAAAATAATTCTGTGTTACACAATGAACTAAGTGAATGCTAAAATCAAACTTTTCCAATAGCATTTTCCTTTAAGTATATTTATTTCAGGTTTCAAACCATTGTTTTTCTTTGTAAAATTAAGGTATTTTTAAATCAATAATTGATTCTGTAGTTCTTATTTACATTTCCCTGACAATTCTAAAAAAACAAACGATAACTGATTACCCCTTTTCTGGCTGCTGTTGATTTTGTTTTTTTGCCACCTATTAAAGATTTTCTTGGTTCTGCTATAGCTGCTGCTTGAGTTGGAGACATACTTAGAGCTGCTTCTACACTAGGTCCCTCATTAGGATCAAAATCTGAAACATACATGTATATATTTTTATTTTTTATGCCGTGAAACAGGGCTACTTTTTTTTTCTTGTATCAATGTCTGCCATGCTATATATTTTTTTTAAATTAATTTTTTTAGTTATAATTCATGGGGAAGGAAATGTTTTATCATAAATTCAGGTTTATTTTGTTGTGGAAATTTCACTTTTTATCTTTAAGAAAAATGAGGGTGTTCAATCTTGCCTCGCCAGTAGCGTAACTTTTGAACGGCACGTAAATTTCCATTCAAAATAATTTAATACATCAAAATACTTATAGAATTATCATTTCAACAAAAAAAGAAAAGGGTTCAAATTTCAAGACAAAATATTTAGCTGTTCAATCTTGCCTCGTAAGTGGGGTTACTTTGAACGGTTCATAAAATTGAATTCGATAAATTATTGAAAATTTAATAAATCATTAAATCTAACAGAGTGCAACAGTAAATTCATTTGTTATAGATAATCAAATGTAAGAAAAATAACAAATGTTGTGAATAAATGTCTTTGAAGCGACGTTGTATATGTCTAAAGTTGCGTCATTTTACTTTAAAAATGGTGTTATTAATAATTTTAGTATTTTTGCCTTAAAATTTTTTTGTTTGTTCACACAATTATAGATTCAGACGAACAAGGCGAGCAAAAAATATTGCTCACGCAAGATGTTGTTTGCGTGAGCACACATTTTGTAACATTGTTTCAATTTAAAATAAATTTCTTGCCTGGATACTTTTGTTAAATAGATAGTGATAGTACACGTGTGACCATTGCTTTCTGTTTTTCATGTCATGTCATACTCTTCTTTAAAACCAATTTCCGTATGAATAAATGTGGATAGGGCAATCAGGTTACCTTTGACCTTTGTTACGCTTAGGCCACACTTTTTTTTTACTTGGTTTACAGATTTTCAAGAGGAATTTTGTTGTCGGTAGGTGGTAAAAAAAAAAATAATAAAAGTCTCTTCAGTGCTTCACATTCTCCAAAAATTAACAGAAAATATCGTGCATTTAAATAAAATGTCCTACCAGACATAAATTAATATGTCTTACATTTCAATAAACATGTTAAATTTACTGTCCAGTAGCAACAATCATTCGATTTGTTTTACTCATCATCATGACGTGTGGAACTGTGAAATGAAATACCGTGACCCTTTTCAAAATGAAAGTAAACTATCAGTGCTGTTTGGTAGACGACACGTCATTTTTTATCATTTTTAAAATGACCTGATGTCACTAGTTGGGAAAGCCCATATTTATGAAACAATAAACTCTTTGTTATTATTCTTCCAATGACATATTGTACGTGCCTGTTTTCGAAGACTTAGGTCTCCATTACGGTAGTGAAATCTGCATTAATAAATAGACTTGATAATCAAGTCTGCTATTAAATCACGAGATTTAGAAAAAATGGCGGGAAAAGCCATTCGTTTCTCGCTGGAATTATATTGTTACCAGCTTTCAGGGAATTTCAGCTCTGCTTTTTCAATTTCATTTTTACAAGACAAAGGATTTATATCACGTGAATGTTTATTCTTGGATCATGACAGCACAGGTACAGTAGATGGACTGACCTAGTTTCGTAGCACATGTTAGATTTCATAATTGAAGGAATATAGGCCTATGCCGGATTATTAATGCACGTGTATTCAATATCGGATAAAAACAAATAAGACCGTAAATAAGGCATAGGCCTACTATCGGAGCACAAACTTATCTATTCAACATTTGCTCAAAAGGGTTAAATAGTATTCAGCCAAGCTCCTGGGAGCGTGCTAATATTTGCAAGCACGACCTCACTCCGATCCTACAACGATAATTTCTTGCCGCCCTAATATCTTTCAGTGGACAAGATTATTTTCATTTCCGATAATAAAATACTGTTAAATATCTGGATGAAATATATTCCGGATATAAATAGGGACAATATAAATATTTTCAAAGGAGAATTTTATAGAAAGGAACAAAATATCCACGACAAAAACATTCGGCTCACAGGGCCGACCCACCATCTTCAAAATAAAAAAGATGTCGGCCAACCAAGTTATTTATCGGAGCCGGACCAACGTAAATTTTAAACACTGTTATGTACGGTCAGTTGAACGATTTATTTTGTTGTAACATCCCAATATTCTTCTAAAATTTTTTTTAATGGTTGTCAATTTATTTCGGCGGCGGTATTTTAAAAATGGGCAAATTTGAATTTTATTTTTTTTCCAATTTAACAAAAATTACGGTCGGCGGATCCGTAAACCAAGTAAAAAAAAAAGTGTGGCCTTAGATTGAAAATTATACGACTGCACAATGGAATAAAAACCGAAGTTCTAATAAAATAAGAAATACCGATAAAAATTAGTTTAAAATGTGTTTGTTCAGCGTGAATGCCGAAGCTGGATATAAGCATTATTTACTTTAGACTCAATTATCACGCGTTTATTACTGGTGTTCGTAGGAAAACCAGTCATGACGTTCTGGGCCCGAGTTCACAAAGAAAAAAAAATCTCAGTCAATATTTCTGCTCAAAGTTGAGAATATTCTCAAGTTGAGAACATTCTCAATTTTGGTGTTCACAAAAGCAGTTGAGCAAATTCTCAGCTTGAGTATTCTGTTTAACAGAGTCATCGATAACGTCATGTTATTTGTTTTCAATGCTACAAGCGACTGGGGTCAGCTCTATCTATTAGCCAATGAAATCACTAGGAATAAAATCTTTTTTTAGATACCAGTGTTTTACACCGTAGAATTAGCGGGTTCAATAAGAATGAATGGAATTGTAGTAATAACTATATTATTATCATTTTTACTTTATTTCCACTTGTAATTGAACAAATATGTATGAACAAACCGAGTGAATTATTGTTTTTATTCAATGAAAACTCGACTGAAGATGCTGCTTATAATTGGGTCAAATGAACAAGCTCCTATCACTATCATCTTTTTTTTAGTCTTTGTATTATTATAATAGGCCTATAATTATTTTTTTTCACGAAGGGCAGGATGGTAGAAATGCTTCTACAGCCTTATCCTTTACCCTTCTTAAATAGAGTTATTATTATTATGACATTCGCTGTAACGAAAAATGTAAACAAACACATTCCAACATCGTCTGTTATGCTTGTCACAAACTAAAAATGGAAGGCGGTGGCAGGAAGAGGGCCGCTAATTAATCAAACGCAGAGGAGATGATTCTAATAGAAGAATATATAGGGAAGCTACTTTATTTGGTAAAATAAAGGGGTGTGGTGCCTTGGGGAAAATTTCCAAAATGAAAGAAAATAGGTGTCGTAAGTTTAGCTTAGGCCTATTTATTAATAGACTTGTCCCTAAATCTTTAGCCTACAGGTAGGCCTACTATCTTATTCACACAAATCAAATCAATATTAAAAGTTCAACATGTTTAATCTTTATTAAAAGTGATACTTAGTAATATAAATACTAATAATATAGTGATATTAGATAAATATCACATTCACACGAATCACGGTCAAAATAGGCCTATAAGTAGGCCTATAAATTAAATTACAAATTCTAACTAAATTTACCATTTAAATATTGTTTACTATTTCAGTCAATTTATAACAAAAAAGAGGGGCATTGGAAAATTGAAAAAGAAGTATCATAACTATAACATAAAACAAAGAAGTAGGCCCTATGTCTAACTAAGTAATAACATTGTGTGTAAGATTTAAATAAGGAACTGACAGTTAAAAAACTAATTTTAATCTATATAAAAAAAACCAAAGCTTGAATGTTATGAAATTAATGCCGTTTTAAAAATCATAAATACTTTATTTATAAATAATTGTACTATTAGTATTAGCATAGACCTACTATTAATAAAATATCTGTAAAAATTTTAGACTTAAGTACGCTTAGCAGCTTTCTCAAATATTTGAGAACTTTCTCAACTTTGAGAACAAAAATGTTCTCAAATTGTTTTGTGAACTCCATTTATTTTGAGAACGTTTGATTTGAGAAAATTCTCAAAATTGAGCATAGATTTGTACTTAAGTATGCTTTGTGAACTCGGGGCCTGGTCTAAAATGTATTTTTAGTAACACAACTTGACTGAGGTGGCGAGTTACTTCATTAGCCAATCAAATTTAAGGAAAAAATGCTGCGTGCAGCTTGGTGAATCTCAGTTTGACAGACGAATTAATGACGTTTTTGACATTGTCTTTGTCAATATTTTGATTATTTTTACAGGTTTTTCTTAAAATTATGCGCGATCGACGAACCGCTAACATAATGTAGATTAACAGCTCATGTCTCATGGGCTATACATTTGACCAAGACTTGACCTAAATAGACATGCCACAGTTCAATGATGGGATTAACATGTCATCAAATGCGAATCATTTTTTTATACCATCTAAGATGTATATTTATTTAAAGTAAGCATTTTTTATATGAATTTATATGATATAAACAAATAAGGCCAGACCAATTTATTTTCTTGTTTTACAGATTTTTTCTGGAAAAATCTGTAAAGGCAGGAGAGAAAAAAAAGAGATCAAAATTGTGTAACTGTAAAGGGCAGGGGAGAAAAAAAAAAGCATAAGATAGAATTATCGACCTCATACATGGCTCATCACAGTCTGTCTGATACTCTTTCTAAAGAAGATCATTGATAAACAGAGTCCTGTGTTCATTAATTACACCAAAAAAATAAATAATGGCTCACCATCCTCGCGTTCGTAATACATACAACGCAACTTTCATTTCTTTTTTTATAAGCTACCACGTGTTTTCATTGGCTAACTGATGTCGCTAATCCAATCATTGACTTTGTTACATTATCAAATGTGTTGATTATACATGTTTGGGGCCATGACTTCTCATCAAGTGAGCTGGCGTTCTCAAGTCTTGGCCCGGAAACTTGTATAATTATTACTTTGCGGTGTGATGAGAAACGATGGCTCCGTATATACTAGGTGAAAATTGTGTCTGAAAACGGATGTTTTCTGTATGAATAGACAAAAGATATATTCTTTGCAACTCAAAGTGACTGGAATTAATAATTGAGTCAAATAATAACCTCAATCTTAGCTGTTCAGTCCTGACTATCGTCGGCTTGTCGGGTAATAAGCAAACAGATTCAATAAATATAGAAGATATAAAATTCACAAAAATATTGAAAAATGTTCCAAGTCGCCCCACTGTTCAAAGTACATGTGAGAATTGATATTCAGCTATTGAACATGACTGTTACGGATACATAACGAGGGAATGCCAGACAGGTTACACCCATATTTTGTAAGAGATGCAGAGAGAACCAACTGAACAATTTTTTGAACAATCAAGGGCCATAATTTAGGAAGTTACGATCTGATCTGCGCGAATATCAAAACCAACCCAGATCTTTGGATTATAAACATGCATTACAAATTTTATCAAAATAGGATTAAAATTGCGGCCTCATGAAATTTGACTCAACCTTCATGACAGTGTAATATAATCGAACGTTTTTTTGTTGTAAATCGGATAATACTTGTGACGTCCAGAGGGACCACAGGCTAAAAAAGGTGATTTTTCGTACAATCAGGGGCCATAATTCAGGAAGTTACAATTTGATATGCATAAATATTGAAAGGAACCAAGATCTGTGGGTAATGGCCATACATTTCAAGTTTCATCTAAATCAGTTTAAAATTGTGACGCCTACAACGCGATTTTCCATACAATCAGGGGACATAATCCATGAAGTTATGGTCCGATATATGCCAATATCGAAAGTAACCAAAATAGTTTGGAATTAAACCCATATTTCAAGTTTCGTCAAAATTGGATAAGAATTGTGACCTGTAGAGTGTCCATAAAAAGATTAAATGCATTCATCAAAAAGGTCCTGTGACCATAACACTTTATTCTTAGAACTCATATTTTCAATCATTTCTTCGTCTAGACGTGCAAGGATAGAGTATAATAATCTGTTATAGGAGAACATGATAATCTGGATCTATAAGCGCTTATATACAGTTACTTGCTATGTTTTAATGTCAATTATATAGGTAATAAACAGAACACTTTTTTTTATGGGATACAATCACTAGTTTATAACTATGTACGTCAAAGACCTAAACAAACTTGTGTGTGTACCTACATGACATGTATGGATATGTGATGTGATAAGTCTTTGAGTTTGATAATTGAGACAATCTGATAAAAACACAGATCCAATTTCGTTTCATTTTTACAGTTCAAAATTTCAGTTGTACTTGTCTTTACTACACTTGGATCTGGAAGAGTTGTTATTTAATTTATGTTCTGTTTGAAAGGAGGGGTTAGCCAATCAAATGGTCTGTCAAATCGAGTGTTTGACCCTTTTTTGCACTGAACTGTGGGTAGACATTAGCAGCGATAGAAATCTGAACAAAGCTAAAGCAGATAAAAAAAAAACATGGCGGTCGCTAATTGGTTAATCGGGTCAAATGTCGCTTGCTTGGCACCTGACGTCATAGAGCGTGAACTACCACTATAACTTGTTAGATCTACATGATTGTAGTGTAGGCCATCGAAAGTATAAAAAAAACCAAACGACTGTATTTTATTTAGATTGATAATTGAGAGTGACAGGTGATTTACTGAAGTGCCAGGTAGCTGGTAGCTCGGAAGGAACTGTCTATGCACCACAACAGAAGTTATCTACTCGCACATACGAACAAAAGCTTGAAATGTGCCTTTGAATCAATTATTATCCAGCTCTTGCAGTTTATTTCTAATTTCAGTCTTCGGCTAACTTAGATGAATGATCATTTGAGAAAGTTGTACTCATGTAAAACAAAATAATAAAAAAATGTACCTGGAGTGTCTTTCAATGAACCATTTCCATTTTTAATAGGTACTGGCGCTGTACTGCCTAATTTGGCTGTTTCTGATATACTATTATTAGTTGTATGAGTCCAGTCACCAGTCTCTTGTGTATGTTCATGGAAAAAATCAACTTCTTTTTGGACAGGGGTGGTTTCTCCATGAGATGCATCCATGTGAAGCTAAAGAAAAAAAATAACATGATTTTACATATATATGGATATCATTTGGATATCATGGTTAATGGTTCAATACAATACAGAACAGTTTATTACCAATATAGAAATTGGGTATACAATTCTACTTTCCTGGACATATGCCATGCAGGGTACAATGAGGGAAATTTTGCATTCATTGCATTCAAACTGCCCTAATTCCTGCACCAGAGGAAACCAGGCTGGAAAATCACCAATGTCCAAACAAAATGTGTTAGGCTTAGAGTAAGGCCTGCAAGTAAAATGTAGTAGAGACAGGAATGCCAATCTCTCCATATAATTTAAGCAGCAATTAATCTAAGATTAATCACAGTATATGTATGTTAAAACAATTCTCTTCAAATTAACAGCATTTTTTTAAAAATAAAGGGTAATAGTTCAGCTCTATCAATAAAATGCAACATTTAAAAAATATTGTGTCGCATTTTAATCCTTAGAACACAGGACATTTGTGCAAGTTTCACTAAGTCTACTCAGAATTGGTGAACAGAGAGGTATGGCTGACAATAATATATACAACAATGTTAGAGAAGGATGATAAAGTTAAAGGGAGGACATAATATAATTAACATAATTAATAAAAATACTAAAAAGTTTCCAATCAAAAAAAGCATAACCATGTGTACTGTACATGTATACAACCGCAAAAGAACACACCAACTGCAAAATATGAATGTTCCTCTTAAAAAAAATGATTCTTTACCAGTCACAGATGGTACATGATTTCAAATATTAACTTGCTAGTTTTAATTACTTGTAATAAAAAAAATGTTTTAGTATAAACATCAATTAAATCAACAAGAAGGTTGCCAGAAATAATTACAAATCCTACTAACATAGTACTTACATGAAGTAACCTTGTCGGCTATATTTTTAAAATTAATACTTTAGAATAATAATATCTTAAAACTACCAACTATTAATTCAATGTGACATTGTCAAATCGGTTTTAATATATTTCTATATTTTTATCTTTAAAAGACGATAAACAAAAATAATATGTGACTATTCATGTAAGTAATGAAGTAAATAGAGATCTCTAAAATTAAAAGTTAAATAAATATAGAGGTTTCTACATATCCCGATTACATGATTATAATTTGCATAAATAATCGATAACGTTCAAACTTTAATATTATTCAACCAAATAATACCCAAAGTATAAAGGAAGATAACTGCTGTTAATATAAAGAGCTCATTTTCAAAATGTCATAGATTGCATGTCATTTTGAAAATAACTAACACAAAATGAGGAAATTATTATACAAAAATACTATATAAAATATGTGAGATTTGTGCAAAGAAATGAAATCATTAAATCATAAATGGCATTTATAATCTGGCTTCAAATGCCAATAAAATCTCCTCACATTATCTTCCTTTAAACAAAGCGAGAGAATTATAATGTGCCAATATATCAGCTTGTTTTTCTGAAATCAAGGAACTAGAAATATAACTGGAAGAGATATTTTTTTAAATAAAACAATAATAAAAACAATTTGAAGTAAATTTCTGAAAAACAAGCCTGTTAGATTCAGACCATGCTGTATTTATAGGCCAAACCCTTGTGTAAACAGGACTACATTTATAACTAACCATATAATTATGTATATCGACCATGTAAATGTGTTTTTTTTAAATTCTAATTTTGAGAAGTGATAGGTTTCATTTCTACACTGTAACAGACAAGTCAAATTCTGTAAGTAAAAAATCATTTTCCTCCAACAATGCCCCCCTGTTTACAACTCAAGAGATAAGCCAAGGCTGACAAAGTTGTCTAACCTTGTTTCCTTTGCTGTCTGTCTTCAGCTCTAAGAAAAGCTTTAGGATTAAAATATATTAAAATTAAGACATAAAAGACAAACACATAATAATACATTTTTACTACCGTACTTATGTACAGGCAAAATATAATGAATACCAGTAGCAGGGATGTGCCCAGGATTTGCTGAGTGGTGGATTTTTTTTTCAAATTCACTTAATTTTCATCAAAGATACAGATATCTAAAAACTTTTTGACACTAACTTACCGAGCATTATAGTTATTATTACTATACTTTACAATATACTGCAAATTAATTTACTAAAACAAGCCTCACGTACTTATTAGTGATTGGTGAACAAGTAAAACAGTACACTCGCCTTGCTGCCTATTTTATTTTTTTTGTGGCAAGTGTAAATAAAATGGACTGTAGCCCAGCGTACTCTAGGATTTAGTTTAGATTCGGTAGAATTATTACATTTAAAATTGATCGTAAAACCAAAACTATGACACCATTTACGACATCCAAACCTTTATTGGAGTGCCGTAAATTGGTCTGGTGACCTATTTACGGCAAATTTAAAGACCGTAGAATTGTGAAATGAACAGACCTACACAACTTCTAAATATAAATAAACAAAATACCAGTACTTCTTTCTTTAAACTAATTTGGGATGATAGGGTCTACTACCACGACACACAAAAATAAATTATGCTGTGGCAGACATTCTTTGCATCGACTTTTATCATGACTTTGCCTTTTGGCCGTGTAAATATCTAGTGTTGGGTTTGTGTACAGAGAAGGACGAAGTGGTTTAAATACAAATGGGTGGCTTTCCTCGATTTTTTCTCTTTTGGCTGGCTGGCAAAAAATAGTGCCAGGCGCTTGGGCACATACCTGCAGTAGTCTACAATATATTCCACAGATGTTCAAACAGGTATTTTTACATACATGCATACAGCTATGGGGCACAACATTAGTCTGACATTAATTCTAACTAGCGTTCAGTTCAACCAAATTAATTTCTCTTGAACTATATTTTCTATGACGACACTCCATTAATTACAACCAAATTTAATGTGAAAAACAGAACAAATCCATGTTAAGTTATTGTTGTATAGCCTTATGCACAAGTCTAAGAAAACAATTGGAGACAACTCATGCTCACATTTTAGAATCTTGAGTCAGCTTTCTTACAGCTTACACTGAATTGCTGCTTAACAAAAGTCTAGAGAGAACAAGACCAGTCATACTTGGCCATGAATTAAAAACTGTACTTAAGACATTACCTTGGTCCCATGCTGTCTTACTGCATGTTGTGCCAATCCAAGCAGTTTTTCCTTATATAAAACAGCAGCTCTACTGTTGTATTTCTGTTGAGATTCTGCTGTGGTACACCCATGTTGTCGGAAAAAAGCAAGCTGGAAAAAAGGGGCATACATATCAAATTAAAATATGTTAGTGGAACTGAGCTTCTCAGATGACTAGATTCAAATCCAATAGTACATGTAATTTGTTCACCTGAAAACTACACATTTTCCTACAAGAAACAGATGCACATGTAGACCTATCAATATATTAAAGTTACATTATTCAAGATATAGATAAGAACTAGCCATTCTTGCTATACTAGTTCGAAAGTAGATGATGTAAAATGAATAATTTGAAAATTTTATTCAAATTACTCTATTGCAAGCGAAGAAATAGGCATTTAAAGATTTGACCGACCTGTGCAATAATTTCAACCACGGCCCTGGTTGATCAAAGCTACGACTCGAAGCGTCTAGCCGCGCCATATTTGATTTACCGCTGAAACGTTTTAATCTGTTTAATATCGGAGCAATCTGATGCCATCCAAAGTTGATTAAGGCCTGGATCAGTTAATTAATGTCTAATTAATACTTTAGAAAACATTTCATGCCCAAATAAAGACCTGCACTAGGCAGATTTAGCTCTTGAATAATGCATGTTTAAGTAACAATGCTAGATTTTCATTTTTCGGAAAACATCAAATTTCTCAAGACTCAATTCATGCTAATGTGTAGCCTACTCAGATTGATATTATTAAATAGGAGACAGTGCATGTGGTACCGTAGATTGATCAAATTTTCAATTCGGCATATCTTTGTAAATACGGAATGGTCGGAATGACATTGACCATTCAAGACCAAACTTTCCCATTATTGCAGAGTGCGAGGGATTCGATATGACTATCGTAATAGTCTGTAGAAACTGAATGATTATATATTCGTTTTTTGCAAAATTATGCAATAAATGGTTCTTACTGCATTAGCATTTCCTCCAACTTGCATAGCTCGTAACTGTAGCCAGGTCCAACTTGTGTCTAACTGTGTTGATCGTATAAAAGTAACATGTACTCCAAGAGATCTGTGTGTTGCTGAACAGTCGATACATAAAAATACACCATAGGTCACGGATGCCCATGTTGGGTTATTAGTGTTACAATCAAAACATGTCTGCAAAATTAAAAAATATATTATTTATAATATTAATTCATAATAAACAAAGTAAGGGATTGTGTGTGAATGTTGATATGTGAATCTTATCTTTTAGGAAGATCTGATCGGATGTTTTTGTTTTAGTTTTACTTCAACTTGTTGAAAAGAAATTCTGTTATCTCATTCTCAATCAATTAACGTAGTTTCATTTAACTTAGTACTAACCTCGTAGAAAAAAGGGAAGATTCAGAATTTTGATTGTGGGCATGATTACATATATTAAACTTTAATTCTGAACTGCGAGATTTCAATGAATTCGGTACCCGGTAGGTGCTGCCAGAGAATAATCAATCGAGGAACATAACAAATGTGGGCTAGACATTCACTTTTGATGTACATGTAGAAAACGTCAAGGAGCCATCTTCAAAAATGAACAGGAATTTTGATTGCCAAGTCAGAGATATGATATGAAGAACAATGTCGTTGAATTTACCACAATTTGATTCACAAGTATGATGAATTGGTCAAATACAACCACTGCATCCAACATTTGTTTTACTTCAACTTGTTGAAAACAAATTCTGTTATCTCATTCTCAATCAATTAACGTAGTTTCATTTAACTTAGTACTAACCTCGTAGAAACATGGCAGAATCAGAATTTGGATTGTGGGCATGATTACATATATTAAACTTTAATTCTGAACTGCGAGATTTGAATGAATTCGGTACCCGGTAGGTACGGTGCCAAAATATGTAATTCAGAATTTTTTATCCAGTTTCAACGTGACCGTCATCAGGGGCACCGGAATGGCACTAGAGCGGGGGGTCCGAGGGGGTTCTCTCCACCAGAGAACGCTGTTTAGAGCGCCGCAAGCATTCCAAATTTTATTATAAAACCCTTTAAAATACATGATAATGAAAGCGACAAAAGCCTTATTCACAATTTTTGTATCATGAGCAATTGATCTCATAAAAAAAATCTTTTTAATTTGACATTCAATACACCAATCTTCATCAAGAAAATGGAATAATCTTTTTGTACTTGACACGATTTAGCTCATATTCAGCCAAGGCATGCACTGATAGCTGATAATGAGAGTGCAAGGGCCGGTTCGTGGCCGACCAAGGAACAATTACATATTATCATTTAAAAATGAATAGACTAGTAAAAAGGTTGAAAACTTTCATCATTTATTAGGACATGGGTATACATGATACCCCAAAAAAGGGCAGGGTACCATTTGTATACCCCCTGGTACCCGGCAGCGTTAATTAGCGACAATTATTTGGCATAACTCAATTAATATACAGCCTTTCAAGCTCATTTTGGTGTCATTGTAAAGCCCTGGCCTTGGGTAAGCCCAAGAACCTAGGCTATCCAGAAATAAAAGAATCAATTCAAAGCCATGCACATACACCTACGCCGGCTACGGGATAGTTGTTGTCATCCCTACATCTATAAGTCAATCAGAACCGAGAAATACATTCGACTAAAGGCTGCTGTCATGTATGCATGCTTATGAAATTAACTTTGACGTTTTGGTTGTTTACTGTTTCATGTGTGACATGTAAGACGGTTGAGTCGACACGTTTTTCGTTGGAAATTCAACCATAAGGAGGAATGGTCACGACACCGAAATTTTCAGTTTGAAATGCTCATGTTGCAATATATACCAGCTCATTTAAGAAAAACCTCATAATTGTATTATCCCTATCATAACAACTTTTATTTGTGTACAAATACTCATACCTTATTTGTCGGAATCGAGCGTAATCGCTTAAAAATTGCTGTAATATCAGCCTTAGATGGTTGTTCAGCCATTTTTGATGACGTTCACTCGGAAGATCACGTGATAAATATCATATCTCGAAGTTTATCAATTTCTTCCATTTCATTGGTTAAAAATATTACGGTCGCTGTTTGTAAACAAATTGTTGAAAATAGGCCTAGTGAACAGAGTGCAGTAAATAGTAAATTACTAAAAAATGGGAAGCAATCGCGACAAAATGACAAGTTTATTTTATATGTAAGAAGGTTTCCAATGTGTCGACGAAACGCAAAATAGAACAGGCCTATATAATTACAAAGTGTAGACTGCGATATTATTTGGATTATAAAAATTATTCACACTTGGTTGAACAAAACGAAAACGTGCCCGCACACGACGCACAACCGTTTAATTAATTAGCAAAATCGCTCAGACTTATTTATGAAAGTACTAGATCAGGACATCTTTTTTTTATATTGCCGGTTGCTGGTGCATTTTGTACAGTGGTGGTTTATAACGATACCTCAACAGTTGAGGTATCGTTATAAACCACCAACTCAAACTGTACAAATTGCTGTATAATT
This sequence comes from Patella pellucida, assembly GCA_917208275.1. Taxonomy (NCBI): domain Eukaryota; kingdom Metazoa; phylum Mollusca; class Gastropoda; family Patellidae; genus Patella; species Patella pellucida. The sequence continues at coordinate 36,405,691 of OU795036.1, forward strand.
AATAATTATGCAGTGTGAGTGTGTGTATATAGTATATATGCTGGTCATGAAGTTGATTGATGATTGATTGATTCACACAAGTCAATGGTATCATCATTGATCATCGAAATTGATCCTTTTTTGATCCAGGACTACATAAAGATGTATATAACGTATGCAAAATACACATTGTCGTTACAAAAAGCTCCTGCCCTATCAGCTGTAGAACATTAGAGTGAATACCTGACCACTCGGACCAAAGACCACTCGGACCAAGACCACTCGGACCAATTGATAGACCACTCGGACCAAACTTGTACCGATCATAGACATAAAAAAAATATAAAAAAACAAAAAAAATAATAATTTAACTCTGCCAACGCCGGTCCCAATTTTAAAGGAGCTAAATCGCTAACATTTGGGACCTGGAAATTGACAAAAGTGGGTCGCAACGCATATAATACTGTAATATGAATGTGTATTAACTGATTTACATTCAATGGTTTCCGTTTTTTCCCCAATTTCAAATAAGTTATGTTCGGCGAAAAAAGTCATACAGTCTCAATCTGGTGCAAATTTCTATAGCGTCTGGTTATTCAAGTCAACATACGCCGTATGGTATGGCGCAATATGTATAGCCTCGCTCCTCAAGTCTCTTGTTAAAACTCGGGTTGAAGCGCATTATGGTACACGATTCGTGTACCAATGTTAAAATTTTTATTTTATTTAAAATATCGGATATCAGAAGCTCATTTTTTCCCGGTAAGTTTACATCATCAATGTTGATTTAAATTGGCCAATAATTCGTGTTTTCGATGTTAAAGATTTTGGAGGATTTTGAGTTACGGACTTAGGTCCTTTAAGCCCAGGTGCAAAAGGAGGAGGATTATGCTTGTAAAAGTTGATGGTACGAATGAACTAAGTAGGCTACGAAACAGTCAGGCTACGAAACAGTTGACATCAGAAGTAATAAATATGAATATTTTCTGTTATGTACGGACCCGTACAAAGGCATCGGGCATATTAAAATATTTAATAAATTGTTGATGTAATAAAAAAAGAACATTTTTCTATGTACCGTACTTGTCAAAAACAGAAGACATTTCGCTTGGTCCGAGTGGTCTATCAATTGGTCCTAGTGGTCTTGGTCCGAGTGGTCTTTGGCCCGAGTGGTCTGGATACCTCTAGAGTTACCCCCCCACACACACACACACTTTTTAAACTGCATATAATTCAAGATATCATAGGAGTTTTGTATGCCTCACACAATTTTAGAAACATGAAGCCCAGAAGGACTGAATTTAAAAGTAAACAAAGACTGAAAGTAGTTAATTAATCTCAATTAGGAGAGCGACTTAATTATTAAATGTGCATCGAGAGGAGCAGGCCCAAAAGCTCACCTTAAACATGAGGGCCTGAATAATAATAGACTCAATAATGTATAATTATATTTTTAAAAGTTTTCATTTAGATCAGCCAGAGCAGTGGTTACTGAGATTGGTCACTATGCAGAAATGCTTCATGATGCACCACCACATATAAAAGATCAATGTTTAAAACTTATGTCAAGAAGGGGCTTGGTTACCGATGAAAATATAGAAATGGTAATTATGAATTGTGTCACTCAGTCACCATATGTGTAAGACTATCAATTGAACTCTCCTTTGATTCATATTGTCTTTTAAAACAAATGCTAATGTTTGATTTGACCATAATTGAAATAGTGTATCACAAATCAACATCAGTCATTAATTTAAAACATAAACATGTGACACTACTCGTTCCGCATGGTACCACAAACTTAGATCCTGTGTACATGTTTGTGTAAGAATCATAGACAATTATAATTAGAAATACCGGTAAGAGTTATAAAATAAGTATGTGCACTTATATTTGATATATATTGTATGTACCTAATATATGTGATATAAAATTATATTATGTAGGATGTACGGTAGGCCTACTCATATTTGAAATATAAGTTACTCACATTTGATATAAGATTATATTACATAGTATGTAGGCCTACTCATATTTCAAATAAGATTATATTAAAGCTTACTTAAAAGTACTCATATTTGATAGAAGATTATAATAATTATATATACTTATAATATATTTGAAATAAGAGTACCTATATGTATTATGTAGGCTACTCATATTTGATGCAAGATTATATGCTTACTCATATTTGAAAATTTGATGCATATATTGAATTGATGTATTTTTATTGTTGAATATTTGTATTGTTGTTCAGGTTGTGCATAAAAGATTAAAGACACTTGAACTGAATCTTTGTGAAAATATAACAGATAATGGTTTATACAAGTTAAAGAAAGTGTGTCCTTATTTGTATAAAATAGATCTTAATTGTACTAGTACGGAAATTCGATCAGCTATCACCTCTGAAGGTAGGTTCATATGATTGATTTCAGAACCCATTTTTTGAAAAAATAGTCTGCCAGTTATATTGACACCATCCCCCAGGAGCAATGATTGTTATTATAAAAATCAAGTCTGTTATACTTCTTCATAGAACAACAACAACAAGTTTTTAAAATAATGAATACCACCAAGCCCCCTCGGACCCCCCGCTCTAGTGCCATTCCGGCGCCCCTGATGACGGTCACGTTGAAACTGGATAAAAAATTCTGAATTACATATTTTGGCACCGCACCTACCGGGTACCGAATTCATTGAAATCTCGCAGTTCAGAATTAAAGTTTAATATATGTAATCATGCCCACAATCCAAATTCTGATTCTGCCATGTTTCTACGAGGTTAGTACTAAGTTAAATGAAACTACGTTAATTGATTGAGAATGAGATAACAGAATTTGTTTTCAACAAGTTGAAGTAAAACAAATGTTGGATGCAGTGGTTGTATCTGACCAATTCATCTTACTTGTGAATCAAATTGTGGTATATTCAACCACATTGTTCTTCATATCATATCTCTGACTTGGCAATCAAAATTCCTGTTCATTTTTGAAGATGGCTCCTTGACGTTTTCTACATGTACATCAAAAGTGAATGTCTAGCCCACATTTGTTTTGTTCCTCGATTGATTATTCTCTGGCAGCACCACATGTTTTAAACATTCTTCCTCACATAACACCATTTTGAGCAGATGATACAGCACATCTAAACTCCCAAAACAACAAATCCTAGTCTATGGAATATGTGGAAGTTTTCAGTTACCAAGCCATATATATATAAAAAATTAATCCTCTCTGTTAATTTTGTTAGGTGTCCACTGTAATTACTAATAGCAACCAAACAATGGCTATAAACATCTCAAATACTTTGACCTGTTTGCATGGTCAGTTGGAAGCTCTTGCTAATATCTAATACTCAAATATTTACTAGATGCATGCCTAATATAACATTAATGTCTTTCCCCCTGGCAATAAAAAAAAAAATTAACTTCATCAACCGAAAATTTCTTTTTTTTTGTGATTCTGGTTATGTTTGTGAGATGATAATTTAGTATTATATAAATTCCAGGTATAACAAGTTTAGCTCAGTCTTGTCCACATCTACAGATAGTGTTTTTGAGAAAGTGTGATAATATAACAGATAATGGTGTTATCGCTTTAACAAAAAATTGTCGACGTATACAACACTTGAATTTACGAGGCTGTACACAACTGACTGATAGATCAATGATTACTATTGCAGATAATCTATCATTTTTATCATCTTTAAATGTATCAATGACTCAGGTAGATAGATATATCTCATTTATGATTTACTTGAATAAAATAACAACCATTGTCATCATGGTATTTGGTGGGCCTTTGTAGATGGCATGGATGACTGAACTGCTGCCTTGATGCAGTGGCAGTATTAAGAATGGACATTTGGACTCTATCTACATGTATATATTTATTTAAATGTACACATAATGTGAATGTAGTGTACCATTATAATGGACTTATACAACACGCTACGTTATAATGGACCTATACAGCGTCAGCACTCTACGTTATAGCGGACCTATACAGCACTCTATGTTATAACGGACCTATACAGCACTCTACGTTATAATGGACCTATACAGCACTCTACATATATCACTTATCCCCAGTATATATAAATGCAGTAGTTTGTAAGAAAATAATAAAATATTCTTGTGATGTATTATAGATAACAGATAATGGTGTTTATAGATTAGTTAGCGGTGACTGTAACAACACATTAAAGGTAAAACATATTAGGTTCAATATTACTGTCATATTCACCTTAAACTAGCTATTATAATATAGTTAATGTGAATCATTTCCTTCCTTTCAAGGTCAAGGCCTGTGATGAAATGTATTACCAGATTTAGCACATATTTTGGCACCCCCATTACAAATGATCTTGTCTTTATGTACTGTTTATTCTCTGAAGCACTGGATATTTTACACTGTGTCCATCCTACCTAGAGGTAAGATGTACCTGTAGATGTCTGTCATTTGGATTGAGAGATAGACAGAGAGAGGGGGTGAGGGAGAAAGAGGGAGGGAGAGAGATTGAATATTGCATTAGGTTTGGTATTGTTTATATTTGTGTATAATTCTTGTTTATTTTGTAAGGAATTAGATATAAGTAGTTGTATAGAGTTAACAGATGAAGCTGTAGAAGGTGTTACTCAGTGCTGTAAACAAATATCTATATTAATATTCCATGGTTGCCCTAAAATGACAGGTTAGTTTTTTATTTCTATCTTTGAATTAAAAAACAAAATGAAAATATGCTTTTAGATCCAAGCATTTTTTAATTTCATTTCACATATTTAATGGCCGTAGTAATTACCGGTAAGCTCAATTGATCATAATATATGCTTGAATAAGATTGTTAGAGATTTCAACTATGCAAATTTGCAACCACAAAATTTCTGGTAGTGTTCATTATTCGTGGCAGCTAAAACCATCGCTGTGATAGACAAATTGTAATAACTTACGGAGATAACTTGACAAAATATGAAAGTTTTTTAGGTTTTTCTGGTATATCTAAAAATAATTTGTTCAACACCATAACTGATTCCAATTCGATTAAGATTGATGGAAATGAAATTACCCCTAGTAACTCTGTTCGCAATATTGGAGCTTATTTTGATAGTAAAATGACCATGTCTAATCACGTGAACAATATTTGTAAATCCTGCTACTTTCATATCCGTAATATTGGCAAAATTCGTAAATTTCTTACCCCGGATTCAACTAAAACGCTTGTTCATGCTTTTATTACTTCAAGACTTGATACTTTTAACTCACTTTTATCCGGCTTACCCAATAAATTAATATACAAATTGCAAAAAGTTCAAAACACCGCTGCACGACTTATTACCCTTATGAAAAGACATGATCATATTACTCCCATACTTAAACAACTTCATTGGCTTCCCATTCCATATCGTATTCAATTTAAGATCCTTTTAACTGCTTATAAATGTTTTCATGGCTTAGCCCCATCTTATTTATGTCATCTAATTGAAAAACAAACAAATGCTCGCAGTCTCCGTTCAAATGACATTTATCGTCTCAAACCAAGATCTGCTAGAATGGTTACATATGGTGAAAGATCGTTTTCATTTCTAGCCCCAAACCTGTGAAATGATTTAAAACCATCTGGTTCTGATACTGATATTCGTTCTAGCCCTTCAGTACAATCTTTTAAATGTGCTCTTAAAACTTACTTATTTAAAAAGGCTTTTAATTAGATATATATTATTTTATTATATTGCATCTTTTTGTAGTCTTTTAGTTGTTTTATATATTTTCTGTTTTACTGGTATATGATTGTAAAGCGATCTGAACACCTTTGGTGGAATTAGCGCTATATAAATGTTTTAATAATAATAATAATAATAATAATAATAATAATAATATGGTAGAGCAATTGCACAGTATAACTCAAGATTTTTGTTAGCAATTAGTGCATATTTTTAATTATTTTTTTCACATAACTTTAAGTTTTAAGGGGCATTAAGTAAGATTAGAAAAAGAGCTGACAGTTCCCGCTATAATAGTTAAAGGTAGATAATGAAAATAGAAAATGCGGAAAATTTCAGCCAGATTGCTTCACTCTGAACCAAGATATTAATGATTCAATTTTCGGCTAGCCTTGATCTTCATTGATCATCATTACTGACATTGGTTCTATTATTAACAAAGTCTCAATTATCCACCATTTTTACATTACATTATCAATCACAAAATGTATTCAAATCGACTACATATATATCGAAGGTTAATGATGGTATCAAGAGTTAATTATGGCCTGGATCACTTAATTAATGTCTAATTAATAATTTAAATTTTATTACAGAACAAGCAAGAATAGTATTAGAAGAAATAGCACATAGACAGGGAACCAAGATAAAACAACTGACTTTTACGGTTTATTAGAAACCTTATGAACAGAAACCTTTTTATGCGCCCACATTTCAGTGTGGGCATATTATATGTTGTCTCCCTATCTCATTGTGAACGTGATAGAGACCACAATTTTTAATGATCAAGGCCACTCTTTGTTTAATGTAGACTATTTTTTTGATAGTGATTACATGTAGTGCTTTTTCAAAAAGTGTTTCTATAAATCAATTGATATATTGTTGTGAACGATAATTGTACATACGCATTTATTAATGAGAATTTGTATTTGTTTGTTAATGAATTTCATATTTATGTTCTGTTGACCTATTTTCTTTTTTAAAATGAAAGTAGATCTTGTGCTGTTAGACAGTTAGTATTGTATTTTATTTTAGAATATATTTATTATAAAAACATTTTACATGAGTTGCCATTTGTTAAGTAATTATGAGGACGAATATGCATGTTTAGAAAATGCTCTCTTAAAAGTTACTTTGGCAGTAAAATGTAGTAGTCTCCCTTGCATTATTCCTGTCAATATACTTTCTGAATTGGAGCCGTCACAATCTCATTGTAGATTATGTTATTTACAATTTCAAGAATTTGCACATTGGAGTGCTGGCATTTTCACCCTGTAGTTCATATGCATATCATGTATTGAAGAATTAAGGTGGTGAATTTCAATTATTTTACAAGTAAAGGGTGATGCCACAAAATCACAATTGCCGACATGCCAATGGGTTGTGGAGACTGCGAATTCTGGTGTCTGCACAACTGTTACCACCTAATGCTGGCGGGACTTGTTCCTCAGCTCGTCAGATTTGTCTATGGTATAACTTATTATTCTTTTTGGTAGTTGGAGTGATCTACATGTAACTGAATAATTTGAATGTTCTATTCAGGCCCGGATAATATATGCAACAAATCACCACTAACACACTTATAATAATATTTCTAAAAAAAGATATCTCTTTAATGTCCTGCTAGATTTGAAGCAAGAGCACGAATATTAGTCTATAATAATAATAATAATAATAATAATCTCGAAATTTTACAAGGGTAGCAAATTAAGCCTAAGGCTTTTTTCAATTTGGCCCTTGGCAAAGATCGTGCGAATAATTTCGAACCTTACTGCAGGAAGAAACCGAAGAACTTGGGGGAAACCTGCCTGATGGGACAGGAGACCGAATATCCCTCTCACTTACAGCGATAAAGTTCTTGCCCTGAGCTGGGATTGAACCCTAGATGCATTGGTGAGAAGCCGCCTCTCTATCGCCACGGTTATCCGACCAGCTAAACTTAGACTTTACATAACGGTGTAGTGATACATCAATTCTTGACAGTAATTCAACCATTGCAAAGTCTTTTATATTGACCCTGTGTTTCCATCAAGGCCAATTTAATAAAAAAGAAGTTACTTTTAATAAAAAAAAAATGAAAAGTTCTTTGAAAATAATAAAAAAAATAGTTCCGTTTTAACTTACCAATCAAATTCATGTAAAACAATATCTCCTCGTGCGCTTTTTCTGTCAATTTCAACGATAATTCCACCCGTAACATTTTGTTTGTAGTCGTAGCATCACTCAATATTTTTGAAATTATACATCTTTGGATGGACACGACCAAGAAGAAGCTAATGCCAAATAAAATGATAAAGTTGACTTAATAACCACAATTGCAATTCCACCCGTAACAGATAACTTTGACCACAATTTATTTAGAAAGTAATATACATGATTTTATTACCCGGTATTATAATTTATCACCCAATAACACATTCTATAGTAGATATCGCTTGTATGATAATTTTCGTAATCTCCTTGAAATAAAATCTTTGAAAAAAGAATTACATTTTTTTATTTGTGCGTATGTAATGGGGTCCATACACGATCAATAATTCGGTTTCCGTCAATGTTATTGACTCAATATATTGACCCAATATATTGATTCAATAATATTGAACGTGTGTGGGCTATATTGATATAAAATATTGTCAATGACCATCAGAACGTCAATATATTGACGTTCAAAATCATATTGATGGTTCATCAATATTGACGGACTGTCGATTTATTGAATGACAATATTGATCGTGTTTGGAGAATCAATCAATAATTGCGTCAATATTTTCATTCCATCGCCAACCTTGGAAAATTAAACATGGCATCCATTTTGAAAATGACCAAAAAATGATGAAATTATTGATGGAAATATTGAATCGTGTGTGGGCAATTCCTGTCAATATTATGAACTCAATATGTTGAGTCTTTACATACACGATCATTAATTCCGTCAATATTATTGACCCCCATAATGGGGTACATAAACGATCAACAATTCCGTCAATATATTGATTCAATAAATATTGAACGTTTGTGGGCTATATTGATGTAAAATATTGTCAATGACCATCATTGCGTCAATATATTGACGGATCAAATCATTTTGATTTTTATTGATGGTTCATAAATATATTGACGGACTGTCAATTTATTGAATTACAATATTGATCGTGTGTGGAGAATGTTTGAGTCAATAATATTGACGGAATTATTGATCGTGTATGGACCCCATGATATCAAAAAATTCCAACGCTCATTAATAAAGTAAAACAAATCTACAAAGCCTCGTTCTTTTTTACATTATCCACTTGTGTTGATATTTTTTATATCAAAAAAGACTCGTAGGAGAATCTATAAAAGCTATAGGAAAGCTATATTTCTTAATTGTCATTCAAGTAGGTCTAAAATCAATCATTCCAAATATCCTTTCAAGATATTGTTCATCAGTAGCAAAAAATAGTTCCTACATTATGTTTCCTTTCATGTACTGCTGAAAACTGTAATTATGGATTTGGTGTGTGATTTCCGTCCGTAACAGGTAGGGGTATTTTTTTTATTTCACCCAAATATGATTCTAGACATATTCCCAAATTAATCTCGAGTTGACTGGTGTATGGTGTATTATGTCGTAACAACATGCAGGGTATGCGTTTCTGATTCGGAGACAACCCGTTTCCATCCAATGTCGACGTATTGGACGCTGGGCATAGATAGGCAAAACCTGTCATGTTGCCAATCCGGTTTTAGAAGTACTCGCAAATAATGTGCTCTATAACAATCTTTAGTTATTAGAAAATGTCGTGCAGGATGATGTATAACATAAAACATGACTATTACAAATCTTGTTACAAATCACAAGGAAATCGAAACATTAAATATTTATACGTAATTATTACTTTATCTAATAATGAGGCTTTACACACTCTCTCAACTGGCTTAAATGAACCCAAACAGATTAATTGCCCGCCAGGGTTTCCCATTCAGTTTGAATAAAAACATCAAGTACCACCAACAACACAAGAATTACAGATATTGATTTAGGACCGACTCATTTAGAATCAAGTTTAGTGTTTATAATCATGCCTAAATTATGGCACTAACTTGTTTGAGAGCCGGGTCATATTTGAAAGCATTTTTACTCATTGGCCCCAAAAAATGTAGAGCTGTGTATTTTTACAGGGTTTTCTACGGGGAGCAGTAAAAATACACACACCTATTATATAATATCGGCAACAAACACTGGACGGTGTAGATCGACTTCATCAAAATATAATAACCAATCTCAAGTTTGGAATTCGGGTGAATACAGTAAGCAGATCAACGTCAAATTAGCTCAACTAGAACCATAAAGATCAGACAATTTGAAGACTCAGATATGAATACACTATGCACCCACCCCCTCCCAACTCCCCCGGTCCCAATTTAGCTTGTGAGTTATTGTTTCAATTTTTAACAATATATTTATTAATTTCCAACAGTATTTTTCACCAAAGTTATTCGAATCTGGGTGTTTTTTTTCTCGTATCGTTAATTCATGCTTATCGGTTTCCAATTTGAATGCTTATTGTTTATAAATATATGGATTTTCTTTAACATTTGTTAACCCGTATGTTCGAGAGTAAAATGTCTTAATAAGTAATGTAAGGAAATTGAGATAAAACAAACGATACTGGAATGAAACACAAACAGTACAATACGAGATGCAGATCTATTCATATAGTTTCATCATTTGAATTGATGAAAATAATTTGAATCAGAAACTTGTAAGAAGAGGCGTGTTTTACTGCCCGGGTTAAAGTAACTCTTCTTTAATTCTGAACAAATGCGTTCTTCTCAATTTAAAACGAGTTTTTAATGACTATAATATTACTATTGAAATTTAATTCTACAAAGAAAAATGTGTATAATTAGGTGTTTACTTGAGATAAAATAGAAATGTTTTTTAATTATCAATTTCCTTAAATTAATAGTATATTTTGTTTAGTATATTTTCAAACAGTGCATGCAAAGTATGTCAAAATGTTAAAGACAAATTAAGGTTGAAGACAAATCTGATATGTGAGGAATCGACGTTTAATAGCCTGCTTACGAACAATGATAATGACCACCTATTGGATTTCCATCGTTTTTACAGCAAAATATTGAGCCAATAGATGGTATCGCTCGGTTCAATCGATGTTAGCGAGGCGAGAAAAGGGCGTTTATATGGTGACATTAATAAACTATGAGTTAATCTCCGGTGTCTCCTTCATATAAAATAGTTAGATTAAAAATCTACAAACAATCAGGATGGCAGTAACACATTATTGGAATGAACAAACACGTGGAAACGGCTATCATTCCAACCTTCCGCGCCATCAACATCAGACGACCAAAATGTTACCAAATGACAATCTTTTTAACGACAACGTACATCGATCTGTGGATACTATTTTAAAAGACAAGATTCCAAAGGAAAGGAATAAAAACAGAAAATCGCCATACAGACATGTTCCTCATAGTCAAAAACCACCTCATCTTGTGGCAAAACGCAATGCAAGAGAACGGCGCAGAGTACAGGCAGTTAATTCGGCGTTTTCCAGACTTCGGAAGCATGTTCCTTACGAACCACGCCATAAAAGATTATCGAAGGTTAAGACTTTGCAGTTTGCCATAGACTATATTCATAATTTACAAGATTTGATTTCTGATCATGATGAAAAAGTTCGTCTGTTACAAGCAACAATTAATCACAGACAAACAAACTATCATAGTGATATGTTCGCAGACAATCAGCAGACATCTTGGATTGCTCAGATCTCCAATGACGTAAGTAAATTTAATACATTTTTCCAGATTGCATCAGGAAAATATTTTTGTAGCTTTGGTAAATAATATCATTTAGAGAACTACAGTCCTCAACAGAGAAACATTCTCGGTTTGTGTGTGTTTGTGGTGGGGGGGGGGATGCAAGATTTATCTTTAATTTCATAAAAACTTTATTTCACCTCGCAGGTAAGCACCGGAATCTGCAGAATGAACCGGCATATGAATCTATCTTGGCGTCCATATCGCGTAGTCCGTTGATCGCCGAATGTCTCTTATAACCTAAATGCCAGATTCTGTTTTTGCTTACATATTACTGTGAATGTAAGTAATGCGGAATTCCCGGTGGAAAGTTTTGCAACTTGATATGATCGTTCACTGGGGTCGAAATTTAAGTGAGGTCCCTGTTGTGCGTTGTGTTAGAACACTACCAAACAAATTTTATTTTGTTTATTGCCCATTTAAAAACTTGATTTTAGTCTGAGAAAATTTCACAAATATGTCCTGACCAAATATATACTGTATATATGTGATGATAAATCCCCAGCGACAAAATTTGCTTCCTCAAATTAACTACAATTGTTTTTTTTGCTGTTTTTTTTTCAATTAGCATAGATACAACACCAGGTCTTGTTCCGGTGGCGCAGTATTACATCATTCACATGACGTCAACATGATGAACCAAGGCGTGGATTACCTCAACTTTGAGCCATTCTCAAGAGCTCTGGCACATTGATCAAGCATACAATTATAAATTTTAAAGTCGAAAAAGTGTAAAAAAAAAAACCCTTAAAAATTCTAACAAGTAGAAAAAGTGAAAAAAAAGGTGAAAATTAAATTAAGCCAAAAGTATAAAAAAAATAACAGATAAAATACTAGTAATATTTTTAGTTTGGTTTATTCGTGTTAAAACGTAATTTCTTTGTATTTAAGTTTCTGTGATATTTAAGTGTATAATGTTTATTAGTGTTATTAAAAAATTGTAAACGTGCATTGTGTTGTATAATAATTTAATACATCGGAAAGAGGTATGATGCCGACTGGATAAAATTCAATTTTAATACGAATTTCATCACTAAAATGCACAAAAGCGTTGAATTGGGTTAATCCGTTATTTCAATTAGTATTGCGACACCATCTATACAGTTAAAATTTTCATCTAACCATTTTAGTTTAGTTTTTGCTGTAAATGGTCGGCTATCGAATATGAAATTGAATATATCAAACATCGGGATTTTTCGGCTGGTTCCTCCTCGTCAGGTGCAAGACTGGGCCCGGCAAGGGACGATGTATAGTCGTTCAGATGGGACGAAAAGCGAGGCTATGTGTTCACATTGACATGCACGTAAAATATCCCCATGCAGTTGGAATTTGATATAAGAGTAGGCCGTAGCGCCGCTTTCCGGGCAAAATTTCCCGTGTGTCACACTGTAGGACATTAAACTAGATTTCATTTAATTTTTATTTCGGCTTAAAATACAAACGTTAATGTATTACATTGGATAGACCTCTGTGATTTGAATAGAAAAAAAACCCTGTTGAATTACATGTAACTGGTTTTTTTTTGTGGTTTTTTTTAAATTAGCATACATACAACATAGGGCCAAAACGAAAATGTAATTGTATAGGTTCTGTTCCATCACTAATCCAAATAACAGGTCAACTCAAAATGAAGACCTGTATTTGACCTATATTTATCTTTCTTTTTTTTTATTTCGTTATAAAAATAATCCACATGCAAATTATATTCAAATTAAGTCAATGAGAATCAGGAATACCCTGAAACAAACCTGGTAGTCTACAGATAATGACTGAATGGCAAATATTTCAATTATAAATAAATATTACTATTGATGAATAATCAAATATTCAAAATCACAGGACGAGTGGTGTCTCGATCTGGCCTTAAGTATAAAAAAATGTTAGTAGCTCAGTTTAAAACTCTTTACCCTATATTTCGTGGTTGGATTTATTTAGTGTTTATTATTTTTATTGTAACCAATCTCTGCATGTAACTGTGTATTTTGTTACAGTTGTAACAGATGAACTGATACCAAGTGACACGTTAAAGGTCATCTTTTAAAACAGTTACTTATTACCAACCTATTTTAACAACTTAAGGTGTATCAGTTGTCAACGTTTAAGACCACGACTTTGATTTTTATTACACAGCAGGGTGGTCCCGGGCTCGGGGCTGTAAGGGTGGATTTTATCTGTATCGTAAACTGTATTGCAAGTGGATTAAGATACACATGAAAATAAGTGATTGATACATGGGATGGTATTTACTACGGTTTTACGACACCCTCATTTAATCTCAACAGTCAACCGGAAATATATTCTGAGTCCTACTCTTTTCAGTTGCGGATACCGGGGCAACTTTTATAATAGTTTGATCGAATCAAGTGTCTCTCTGGTCGAAATGAAATTAAACGAAGTTAAACGTCCCACTCTTCTGCACCTAGCCTGTAGCCTGGGCTAATGGAAGACGGGCATACGCCATTCAGTGTGCTATGAGAAAAATTTTGCCCGGGATGCGGCGCTACGGCCTACTCTTTTATTACTAGTAAATTCCAACTTTAATGTCAAGGGATATTTTACTTGCACGCCAATGTGTACACGGGACCCCAGGTTTTCGTTCCATCCGAACGACAAGACAGCTGTCTTTGTCAGCCCTCTCTGGTCGAATATCTTGGACTGCTTTAAAGAAACTTAGAAGATACGCCAACACCCCTTACCCATATACTAGGTCTAGAACTTACCGAAGCACAATTCTGAAAATAACACAGCATTAATCCATGCCGGCTGATTTTTTTTCTTCCTGGAAATTTTTCTAATAAGCTGATAAGGTCGGACTTCGTTTGAATGAGAAAAGCGTTAGATTAATAAGACCCCATCCCTCTGTTTAAAACCCAAGTGACGAGGTCATTTCTGGACTAACATAGGTTTCAATTTTATTTCAATAATTCGCTTGCACGTAAGGGTCTTTGGCATTGAAAGGAAACCGGGGGACCCGGAGAAAACCTACGAGCTTGTACAGGCGACCCTACTCCTTACCACCATCAAGCGGTGAATCGAAACTACGCCACTTGACCCAATGACAGCTTATGATATCACTAGATCCCCCCCCCCTTACGTGACCACACCCGATTAAGTCTATAGTGAACTATAATATACCGTTGTGAGGGTTGTTTTTGTTTTTAAAATATAACAAAGATGATGCATACATTACATTTTATTGGTTATGTTCTGATATCTATCTGCCATATTTTGTACTGACTTCCACAATGGCACATTGTCGTGGACCCATGTCTCAAGTGTGCATTGCTCAGAGTTCGCTATAGAACGATTTTCTGACTGGAAAACGTGTTTGTGAACCCTCTCCATTATTGGTGTAGACAACCACCTAAAAAGTTCTCTATCTGCCCTTAGAGAAAGGAAATGTGGCCGATTGCAGATATATTTTGGTGTTCCGTACTTTTGATGTCATATTTTGTTTTTAATTTAATATTTATAAGCTTTTGTAACAAACAGTTACTTGTTTCAGTTCACCCACAAAAAGCTTATTTTTCTTCTTATCTGGTAAGTATCGCCATAAATTTCACGAAGGTCCCAACTTACAATCGTCTGTTAATTACCGAAACTGTGAATGGCGACGGCTAAAAAAAGAATCGTCTATTAAGCAGATTTACAACATATTAAAGATATATTTACTCGGCGGACGTAATCCTAAATACACACCAATTAATGTAATACAATATATTCAAATACATATGTATTGCCCAAAACTTTGCATTGTACATCCTTCGAGTTACTTCAGGAGAAGCCAAATCTATGATCAACAAATTTGAAGGTAGTCGTCTTTGAGGTATGGGCAAAGACGAATTTATGAATTTATGAGCGCTGGGAATACCGGACGACGCGAGGGTTACATGTCCTCTGAAAAATCAACTAAGAGTTAAAAAAGCATGTTTTACACCAACAAACACATATTTAACAGCAATAACACTTGTAATGGTTGCTCTGTTATTATGGCATATTTATTATTATTTTGAGCATACTGTATTGTGCAGTTTAAGTTAATAAAAAACAAATTCTTGGTCATTATAAATATCATACCTTTAGATAGACAAATAGTAAATACACCATTGACCAGGAACGGAAATTCCGTCAGGCACAAGCATTGCAAGTTTTATTTCGATCCCCCAAGAAGAAGAACAATAAGATGAGTAGCGCCGGGGGCCCAGTTACTGCCACCAATCAGATGACCTACTTATGCATAAAGGAACATAACTTTAATAACTTTTATATCAAGGATATAAAAAGTTAAATGTGGTTATTCAATATTATTCTCACTATCTCGCATACGTAAGATTAGCCATAATAACGAGTTCAAGTATAAGTGCCTCATTGTTCTTTGTTCAAGTATCTAAGATAGTCAATACTGTGTTAAGACCAGAATTTTCAAATTAAAACTTTTTCACGGTGAAAATACTCGTTTTATCTTACCACCCGACCTACACTACCAACAAGGGGAAACCACCGTGGGCAATCACGACGAACTTTCTCGGTCAATACCGGGATATAACCCGCCTGACATCCTGGTTAGTGAGCCAGCATCTTCAATAGAAGGCTTGATCTCGCCTTAACTACATACAGCTTATCAAGCCCTTCACTCAACACTCTACATTTTTCGGCACTAAATTTGATTGGGTACCGGCCCCAACCGTGACCCAATCAGATTCCTTCGTTAAATGAGTTACTGAAAATAAGACTACTTTCAATTTATTTTATTTATCCTTCCTTTAAAAAATCGTCACGATTATCAAGTCTCGCGCTTCTAAATAAAATGTCTATGTGACAATCGAGATAAAAAGGTCAAGGTTCGATTAATGTAAAGGTCCTAAAACTGCTTCAATTGCCCTTTTATGGTTTTCTGTGAGTTTCTCAATTGAAAAAAAAACTTACAACGGCTGTAAACTTGTCTCGTTCTTTTTCTGTGGAGGCTGCCATATTTGTTTACTACAGTCACGTGCTACAATGTGAGTGTGTTATGTGCCACGACCTTTGATTGGACAATGATTTGAATGCTAATTAGTCACGTGTAAACACAACCAGCGTAAAAGTTTAGTAAAAGCCAAGTGTTGAAGCAAGGGTTAGATGTTGTTAAACTCGCGGCCGTTGCTTTAGGAAGGTGGTGAGCCAGCGCCTTACTCGACGAGCCAACGTGGCTCTATTACAACCTATATTGTAATAACAACCCCTATTGTAATAAATGTAATAATTGTAATAAAATTTCAATCAACCCCTATTGTAATAAATGTAATCAGCATATGGACTGGTCCTCGTATACAAAATACACGACAAGCAGTGGTAACAGGTGTCCGGACGAGTAAGCTTACCCTGCCTGGCGTCACACCCATCATAGCTGCATCCAAACTATTAGGCGAAACGTCGGTAAAATAGGGTGATTGGCCAATGAACTATCGGTATGCAAAATACACGCGATGAACTGTTTTAACGATGTAGTAGACTTTATCAGGGAGATAGTAATAGTATTAGTGTCAATTAAATATATCTAGAATAATGTCTCGATCTACCTAAAAAATCAGAATAAAAGGAACAAGCTTTCGCGTAACAAATTAGCTGAGACGCAAACACTCCATGAGCTGGTGGTATTAGAATGTCACTACTAATAAATGGAAAGTTAACAATCGGAAAGTCAAAGTCATCCCGTTTATGACAATTGTCAAAATCGAGACGCAGATCCAAGTAGGAAGCGTAATTGTCACTGTCAGTGGTATTTTTAATTTCAGGATATATGAATTCTACATAATCACTAAATTTAGGATTATTAAGTGCTAAAAACGTCATCGATATATATATAAGTGAAATTAAAAAATCTGACTGATCGTTTATTTGTTTTTACGAGCATCTGTATGTACTCGGCTTCGTACAAATAGAGAAACAGATCAGCAAGCAAAGGTGCACAGTTGGTGCCCATTGGGATGCCAACTACTTGCTGATATATTTCCCCTTCAAATTCAACAAAGATATTATCAATTAAAACATCCAACATCTGAATTATCTTGATGGCCGTGTGTTTGTTTTTTGAATCACTGTGATACTTAACGAAATGTGTAGAATTATAATTTACAACTAAATATTGATATC
Source organism: Patella pellucida (assembly GCA_917208275.1). Classification (NCBI taxonomy): domain Eukaryota; kingdom Metazoa; phylum Mollusca; class Gastropoda; family Patellidae; genus Patella; species Patella pellucida. The sequence continues at coordinate 36,423,350 of OU795036.1, forward strand.
TAGCAGTATCCCATTTAGACGAAAAGACACTGTGAATAATGTCTTTCAACCGGGCTTTTAATTTACTATGGGGAATTTTAGTGTACAAAGTAGAAATGTCAAACGTTTGAATAGATGAGACTGAAGCAAGGGATCTAATTGCAAACCATCAAGTAATTCTTTGGAATTTTTTAATTTCCATATTTAATTTATACCACTTCGAGAGTGAAAAGATATTCAAAATTTCCACAAACGGCTTTGAGACATGATTTTAGTGTTGTTTTTTTTTTATCATAATACGCATACACTGTAACAAAATATCCGTGAAAAAATTGAAAAAATTCCGGAAACAAAAATTACCAGGAAAATTAACACAATTTCTCAAAGAAAGCCATCAATTAACCGAAAAGGGGTGTTTAACTACGGTAATCGGCCACAGGAAAACAAGTCACAGTTTTTTTTATTCAATAACAGATGTAACCAAACTGTTTTATGCTGTGTTCACACTAGCCTTTTAATGCGCATTTCTAATGCGCATTGGCTGAAGCGATATAACTGACGCGCATTACAGCGTTGAGATCGAACAGCGCTTGCGCAGTGCAGTACTTCCGTTTTATCGCATGGGGAAAGCTGTTAATGTGCATTGAGTGTGACGTGTTTTAATGCGAATCGAAAGCGGTTTAATTTGTAGTGTGACGCCACCCGTGGTAACGAAAGCGCCTTCCGTAGGGCGTTTTACGGAAAGCGCTTTGAAAGCGTATTAGGTGTGAACATAGCATAAGCCGCTTTAGCAAAACCGCATTTCTAATGCGCATTGGCTAAAGCGATATAACTGACGCGCATCACAATTACAAGTGTGACCCACTTTAATTCGCGTTAAGCATTGAGCGCGTTGAGATCGAACAGCGCTTGCGCAGTGCAGTACTTCCGTTTTATCGCATGGGGAAAGCATTTGTGCTTGTCGATCAGCTTTTACGTTCATTTTTGTTCATTTTCCGTTTAATTCTTGATATATCATGGCAAAATCTTCGGCAAATGCAAGAGGGGAAACTTGGGGACGCTAGGAGAGACTGCTGCTATTGCAGATCTGGCAGAATGAAGACGTTGAAGGCCAGGTAGGTGGCATACACCGTAACATTAATGTCTTCGGAGAAGTGGCGAAGCTCCTTCAAATTCGAGGTGGATATGAGCGGACGGCGGAACAGTGCCGCAACAAGTTAAAGGCCATGCGGCTTGCATGGTCCAAACAAAACGATCTGAACAATAAATCGGGGACATCAGGGGGTAGAACGAATGGATTCGATGAGGGGGAGTGGGGTATCCTCGATGACGTCCTTGGTCAAAGGCCTATCCACAACCCCCCAAATCTTGTGGACACCCTGTCATTGACGTCAACTCAACCGACTCGGGTAGACCATGCAGACAGTGAAGGGGAGAGTGAGCGAGAATCGGATGTGTCCTTGCTATCGTCCATAGACACTTCATCTGATAAGTTTTACTTGTCGGGTGGTACTGACACTCACACTGTCAGTGTCACTGGGTGTATAATTACTGTCTACTCTTATTTATAAAGGCCTCCAGCCCTACTAAAAAAAATTCATGGGCGCATCCATATTGGCATGAATGACCTTCACCCCATCTGATAGTTCCATTGATCTATCATAGATGTCGCACGCTGTTAATGCGCATTGAGTGTGACGTTTTTTAATGCGAATCGAAAGCGGTTTAATTTGTAGTGTGACGCCACCCATGGTAACGAAAGCGCCTTACGTAGGGCGTTTTACGGAAAGCGGTTTGAAAGCGCATTAGGGGTGAACATAGCATTAGTCTTTAGAAATCAGCACATTTTGGTATCATAGCACATGACGGCATATCAGCACATTTGACATTTTAATACATTATAGCACATCGATACTCTTTGTTATTTCTAATGTTCCATCCAACTCCATGTAAGAATTCTGGAGTGGATTTGGCACCACTGACACGATCTCTGAATCTTTACAAACTTCTTCTTGACCTTCCCGACAGGTGGATTTCTTCTGGAACCACTCCACCACTCTCCAAATGGATGGATGGTGTTGGCCGACAAGATTGTAGATCTTGTTGTTCCATCCCTCGCACTCTACTAACCAAACCTAATTAACTCAAAGACAAATAACTTAAAAGATCAAAGATATACTTATTCTACAATACAATTGTGACTTTTTTACCTGTGTTTTTTTTACTGTGACTTTTTTTCCTAGATGCTTAAAGTTAGGTGTCGATTTTATTGGCATGGCAAACACATTTATTACAATTATTACAATAAGGGTTGACATAAATTGTATTACAATAGGGGTTATGCCGTGTAACCCTATTGTAATATCAACCCCTATTGTAATAAATGTGTCTAAGTGTAGAGAAGGAGTTAAAAAATGCTATAAGGAGGATTATTTTTTTTTAAACTATATTATTTTATTCAATAAGAATAGGATTGGGGAACAGGTCAGGCCTATATCACCCCTCTCCGATATGAATACGCAAAAGATGTTCAAAATCCCCAGACGACCGATCTTTCAGAGAACATACTTTATGTTAGTTAAAAATATTATTGATTATAATAGGAGTTGACATTCCATTTTAATAATTTCTCTAAACTCGTTAACGGCTTTTAATCATATACCATTAGATATTGATATTCAACTGGTTATCAAATGTCATAGACTTTTTGATTTAGATGTCGAATTTATTGTATGGTAATGTACATTAAATACACCTATTACAATAGGGGTTGATATTACAATTTGGGTTGATTGAAGTTGTATTACAATTATTACATTTATTACAATAGGGGTTGCAACAGCTCTCCTAAATTCTTATGGGGTTCAAATAAGCTGGGTTACAGATTACAATTCTGTAGTTGTCCCCCTTGGATAGAAAATCGGATTTATTTCCTAACCGTTATTACACACCTATTTCAAACCTTGGCCTAGTTTCTAGAAGACGTTAACTATGTATCTTAACGAATGATTTATTTAGAAATTGAATATTTCCGTGCTTCAACTTATTAATATTTCAACCTGGACTTTGTAATGATGTCGCAAAGGAAGTTTTGGATCTACATGGATATCACATCCTTGAAAAATTTCAGGTATAGTATCAGACTAGGTTTCGTGTCGATGTAGACATAATATCTACCTGTGCTAAATATAAGGTATGTGTGTTAAACATTGGTGAACAGCACTGTGTGGTTTGTAATAGGGCATAAAGAAACTAAATAGTATAGATTTAATACTGTTGAATATGACCTGGCTATACGATATTCTTCACCCCTTCATGACATAGTATTATTTTGTGTATATTTCCAAACGATTAGAAAGCACAAGTTTCAATAGAGCTGGTGACGTATCTTCGGTAACAGCAGACTAGATTTACATTTCACATTTACTTATAGTGTTTCATGAAGTTGCTATTTCACACTTAGTCATACGATTTAAATGATAATAACAGAAACCTTCGGGTAATTATGGGGATCTACCCCATTCCTTCCCGCCTTTTTCAACCACGATATAACTTAATACATTTTTAAAGATATTAATGTTAGAAGCGTTTTTAAAGTTGTTAGATTTAGATGTAAGCTTTCAACTGTATTTTCGTTGGCGTCAAACTTTCCAAATTCAAACCTAGATTAGCAACCCCGGCCCCCACCTCTCCCCGCCTTTAGCTCCCTCGCTACCCCAATTTGTACTCGTCATTATCAAATAGCCATATTCGATATCCTTGTATCAAGGAGGGTATAAAGTTTTCAATGTACTTATTTAAGGGGTATTTCGATTATCTAATAATACGACAATTAGCCTACAGCCCCATCTTTACCAAATGTGACTATTGGTGCAACTGGGGTGGGCATACATTCTTTCGTTGATATGTGCGGTATCTCTTTTGTTCGGTATATTGTCACTTTACACATTATGTATAGCGTATACATATATATGTATATAATATGATATGACTGACAAAAAATTTTTTATGTAAGAAGATTGATAACGACTTCATGCGTTTTGAACCGTAACGGCGCGTGGAGTACACCATTTTTTTCCACACGAGTGGATCGCGTGCCTAAAGATAAAGAGCTTAACGCCTTGCTGTATGCAACACGGTATAGGTGTTCGGCTATATATATTTTATCTACAACATCCAGACGCCATTTTGAAAACTTGAAATTTTATAAAAGTTTGATAATTAATATTTATAATAAGATCTCAATGAATGTAATAGTAAATACGGGAATGGACATCCTTCAGCAAAATAATTAACATTAAAATAATTTTCAAATGAAATATAACATTAAAAAATATAAACTTAGTTTAAAAATTGTTTATTCTTTCAATGGCAATTGAAATTGACAAAGCACATTTTTTGTGAGGTTCAATGTTTTTAACACAAGAATAAACATTAACAAGCACTTAAACATAAACATAAATAGAAAAACTTTTGTTTAATCATTGAATTCAGTTGATTCTAAAGATTCGGGAAACGACATTTCAAAGTATTAATTTATATTTTATTTTTAAAACTAATATATCGCAAAAAGTAACAAGACATAGTTATAAAGATTACGAAAATACTTTTGTACTTTGACACAAAGCAAAAGTTGTGCTATCAAGAAATACTATTTCGAAAGTTTAATATAATGATTACATCTTTTGTTTCGGTTAGTTTGCAATAAATTAAGCGTATTCATGTATGACGTCATTAAATTATGTTATTCGTAAACTAAAAAAAAAAATTTGGTTTAATGCATTACTCCATTAGATAGTAGGCATAAAATAGAAAGAAGAAAAAAGACACAAGCCCGGAAAAGCAAATGTTTTAGTAAATAATCAAATGAAACTTGATTTTACATAATGTGGTGCTTGTGAATATCGGTATATGTGAATTTGCCTTTTTATGTCAATTTAAAGTGGAATTATTTTTTTTGCTTAAATTGATAAAACAAAATAAGCGCAGAAATATATTCAATAATCTGGGACAGTTCACATTGATTGGAAGTGAACAAGATTTGCCATAATCAGTGAGCGTAGTTAACATAGCAAATAATCTTTAGCACACTTAATCGATCATCATTTTGAAAGTGCGCGGCGCCAATCCAAAATTTTAATACATATATAATTTATTTATATGTTATTACTGAATTAATTTAATTTAAACATTTTAAAATAAATTCAAGTAAAAGTGTCGATATATCTATCAATATTTTTCCAGCTTTAGGGATACTCTTTGTTAAGTTTTGACTAAGAATTATTTTGAACAAAAAACATTATTTTTGTTATTTATTATTAATGGTACGGTTTTGATGTGATAACATTCAGCAGGCATACCAAATATCAAATAAACGTGAATATATCTAACCTTCTAGCGTAACAGGTTGTGATTTAACATACAGGTACCTAATTTACATACAGGTGTACGTTACTGACACGCCTACCTTAAAACCATCGAGACCTATATTAATACCGGGTCGTTTCATAAATAATTTTAAATACATATCAATTTACCCGAAGTAATTCTGCCCCCCCCCCCAAAAAAAAAGCCAAAATAGATACAAAATATGACAAAAGTCTGTTATCATAACAAAACAGGTATTATAACTCATTCAAGAACAATGTTGGTCTCCAGCCAATTTACATATGCTGTGATAGAATTGTTAAACAGATTCCAAATATGATTTTAACATGGAAATCTTTAATTTAAACCGATGCCACAATAATGCTTAGACCTAATTTTTTGATTGATTTTGTGATGAACTATAATACAATTGTGTTTTTAAAACCCGTGTGTGTGTGGGTGTGTGTGTGTGTGTGTGGGGGGGGGGGGTATTTGTTCTGACGGTACAAAACATTGCATGGCCAATGTCCGTCTAGTTAGAACAGTTGATGTAGGAAAGTAGGACTTGAAAAATGCCCAAGACGGGCATACGCCATACAGTGTGCTATGGGGGGGGGGATTTTGCTCGGGCAGCGGCGCTACGGCCTACTCTTATATCGAATTTCAACTGTCAAGGATCTTTTACGTGCACGTCAATATCAACAGGACCTCGCGTTTTCGTACCATCCGAACAACTAGACAGCTGTCCTTGTCAGGCCTCTATTCTGCATCACTGACAAGGGAAAACCACACCGGAAATGCGAGATAAACTTTCTCGGCCAATGAAGGGATCGAACACTCGACCTCAAGTTCTGGAGAAAAGCCATGAGGTTGGACAAGCGACCCTACTCCTTGTCACGTACAACCACGGAATCGAAATACGCCAGTTAACTCAATGACAGACCTTAATATGATACAATGCGCACCCACTACCCCCCCCCCCCATACAAAATTACAGAGAGAGAGGGGAGAGAGAGATAAATGCATATGGTTTATATTTAATTTCAATAATTCGCAAATCACTCCTTGTCACGTACAATCGGAGATTCGAAACCACGCCCATTGACTCAATGACAGTCTTTATGATACATCTCAGAACCACCATTCCTCAATTTCAATATTTCGCTTGTGCGTAGGGGTCTTTAGCACTGGGAAGAAAACGGAGGACCAAGAGAAAACTCACCAAGTTGGAGAGGCAAATCACTCCTTGTCACGTACAATCGGAGATTCGAAACCACGCCCATTGACTCAATGACAGGCTTTATGATACATCTCAGAACCACCATTCCTCACACCAATTTTTTTTTTTTTTTTTTAAAAAAACCCCAACAACTATAACCTATATCCCAGGCTTTGGGGTAAGGTTTCGGGTGGGAGGTGAATATCGATAGCGTTCACATCAAATTTGAAAAGAAAATCCCATTAAAACGGTAGACTCTATCGCGTATAAAAATAAACTAATTAATCTAAACTGTGATGTAGGTGCCTATTGACTGCTTTCTATTTTGCCGCCTTTGGTTGTGATTATGTTTGAGATAAAAATCGTTTGTGAAGTCGTTATTTCTCTCTAAATAACCGATTTCAAGTTTGCGTCACTCCCGGAATCGTCAAATCATGGCAAAGCTTTCTATGTTAGATTTGCGGACACCAACATTGTCCTTAAAGCTTTGCTATTCTACTTTGGTGCACCTACATAATATCAGTAAATGTTTGGTCATTTAATGAAATTTACGCCATTTGCTAGATAATTGGTTGTCAGATGACGTATGAGGAACCCCTTTCTGAAGCACAGGAAAGACTTGCCAGACTCTCCGTACTGCACCACTGGAAAGGGAAAACCGGACTGGAAAATCTCAAGTAGTGTTCTTTTCTAACATCGATATCGATCTCCTGATCTACAGATTAGTGTGTCGGCGTCTAATTCACTGAACACCATAACCGCCGAGAAAATTCTGATGTTAGAATTGGTTAAATTCTTATTCATATTATGCGCACTCGGTGGCGTCGGCGCCCTTGCAAAGCTTCCTAAAGAAACAAATATTTGATCATTCTATAGTCAATCACCCTGGTATATTTTTACGATTATAAACCCCCTTTCATGTTAAAATTGTTCACTATTCTGTCAATAGCTTTCAGCAGGAACACCCCTTTAGGGTTTGGGGGGGGGGGGGGGGGGGCGAACGAAATCAGCATACTAAAGAATACCAATTCATTGATATCCAAACAATTTTGTATACCTTTAATAAAGGTGCATGTTTTAACCCAACCGTGCTAGCCTCCAAATTGTTAAAACAACCCTGTCAAGCACTGCAGTGATCTTTCCCCTGTGTCTATGGTTCTAGAACAACAACCCGTCTGGAATGATTGTGAATCAGAAATCAATTCATTAAAATTGGTTTCTTGTATACCATCTTACCAAACACTAGATATTTGTTTTCGGTATTATCTAAAATCGTTAACAGAACTGACTGTAACTCAATCGTCTTATCTGAATGTGCACAAGGTCATCTTTGTTCCATTCAGAACTTACTTTAGCGCCGAACGACATTCAAAATCATTATTAATTTTTTTCAAATCAATGATCAATGTATTGAAACATTAACAAAAAATGAACATACCGAGATTGTTAACGGGTGTTGAACATCAAATATTTTGATTGAATCAATTATACAATTTGTAATTCAAAAAATCTACTTTTAATTGTGGTGTATTATCCCTGTCCTTTTTAACGAACCCAATGGCAGTGATGCTCAACGGTTTTGAACTTACAATATTTTGTCGCCTTTCAAATATTTGAAGTGATTTCTTACAAATATATTTCTTCTTACAAATTATTTCATATGTCAATATAACAGATCAATGATGGGCGTCCATCCTATTAAAACATTACACAGGCACAATTAACTGCAATAGAGCAAAAAAGCTCAAAATAATTACACCGAAAAAAATAGGCTCTGTGTAAAAATAATTAAACTCGTGTGACATTAAAAAACACATCCATAACCGTTTTGAAATAAACTTCTAGCCGTAAGAAATTGATATTAGAACGAAAAACATTAATGAATTATCAAATCGGTTTGAACTTGTAATAAAAGTCATTAGTAATCGAAATTGTTTTTTAGGTTGGAAAGCTATTTGTGACATATACAATTTGTGTATTTTGAATATACCAGATTATTTTGTCAAAAGTTAAAAATATATATATATATATACTTTAATATGAATTACATATATTATATGTATGTATATGCTTTATTTGGGGTAAATGTCATATTATTGTAAATATACATAAATAAAGCGTAAAGGAACGTGTCATGATTGATAAAATCTGTAATTGGAGTAATCCTGCAATCAATAACCTGTATAGTACAACAGTATATGTCTGTGGTTATAGACATTATACTATTATAAATATGTTTTAAAACCCCATTCTATGTTATGAAAACAGATCTTCTTGTGATTAGGTATATTTTTCAAACGTAGGTCAAATTCGCGTATGTACATTTGTACTGATAAATGCTTTCGATATGCTGATCTCCATAATTATATTCGCCTATTATTCGAATGGTATTTATTTGAACTTAAATCTAGAGATATTTTACAATAATAGATGTCAGTCATTCGATATACTTTTATACTACATATTTACTGCCGACTTATTAGATTAATATGCTGATAGGTATGAATATCTAAATCTGTGATGCATTTTAGCTATATGATTCAGTCTTCTGCTTATTTATTTCAATTATATCGAATTTATGTTCAATTTTAGTTCTAAAACCCCGAGCAACAAACTAGTCCGAAAATAAATAGATAATGTACACAGCCTCATGTATAAGGTATTCAACATAGTAATAAAGATGCGCTTTATGTTTCTTCATATACCAGGACCGAGACATTTTATGTATTGTGCAGTTAAAAATTTATTACCCAAAGAAAAGCTATACTAAACGACAATACTCTGTCGCCAGTCTAATCTTCACAAACATAGATTCTATTGTATATTTTAGCATCAATGAATTAAATACATTTGTACTGAAAGTCAAAATACTTTATGCCATTGATTAGTGTGAATGTTATGTAAAACTTAATTCTAATTTCGTGCATTAGTCAACTGAACACTATATACATGTACATGTACTTATGATATCTTAATATTTTTGTTGCCGTTGATGGTGATGTAGCCTACACTGTTTTTAAACATTTTAACATGTTCAAAGGTTTTTTAAATTTTATTTTATCTTTTTTTCAGGGGTTGGTACGGATAGCAACTCCAAATGCATTGTCTAGGAAACATGTCATTCAAAGCAACATTTATTGCAGTGGCGTACGCAAAGGGGACGTTTTATGTCACACCTGATTTATTATAGCTGAAAACATATTTTAGTTTTGATTGACATTTATGTGAAGAGTCACATATTCTTTCAGAGCACCCCAATATGATTTAACACGACAATAACAATCAGTCAAATAATAATTTATTAAAGAGATCCGCAAAAATTCTTAAAGTGCCTTATTGAATAAGTTATACATTTTCACCAAAAAAACAAAACAACAAAAGCAAGACTTTTTAAGAACGAAATTAGCTGTAACAATTAAATACGCGGATAAGAGATCAAAAGTAATCGCTGAAAGCTCAAATAAAATGGAGCACGCGATATTTTCAGTTGCCTAAAGGAAAAAAATAAATCTTTGCCGTAAATAATAGAAGTAGCTATTATTTGAATATAAGACTAAAAAAAAATATTTCAGAAGCATAGTGGTCTAATGATGGCTTAGAAAGTGGTAATGCCATTACAGAGAAGCGTCTTAACGAAATTAATATGCAAAATGCAGTTGCGTCTGCAACTCGATATTATCTTTCTCTGTGTAGGGTTACTTTTGGGATGCTGTGCAAGATAAAGATGGCAACATGCATCCCAACAAGACGCAGACTTACTTTTTTTGCTGTTCGTATTTAGAAGAAAGAAATTTTAAGTGAACGTATTTCACAAGCTTATTAAAACATGGAAATTGTAAGGCAACACTTCATTCTAAATGCTATATATCATATGGAGTGTTGCATACCAATCTGGTGGCCCACGAAAATTACCATTTTTAGGGATAATTATAATAATGTAGCGGAAATGTTGAAAGTATTCAATAATATTCATGCAATATGGGATTATAAATACTTTTCAAACTAGGAAAGTAACTTTTTAAAGCCCCAATTAATACAGTGCCAAAATTTGATCCCATTTTATTCAGATAATCAATATATTGGGTCCGTATTTAAATATGGGGCTTACGAGTCAGTTCAATAACTTAGTCTTAGTCAACCATGGTACTGTTTTAGGCATATAATCTTAGTGTGGATGTGTATTATTGTCTATTATTATTGTGACTAGTCCATGCTGCAAACAGCTAAAAACTATAAATTAGTGGAAGTTTTATTTGCTAACACCGAGGACATCTTTTAAAAGTTTTTTGTTTTTTTTAGGGATTGACTTTTGGAACATTTAAACATCATCCGTAATAAGATCATTGATGAAATTCTTTAAATTTAATGAAATTTAACCAAGACTTATTAATATTCAAATTTTTTCTTTTTTACCCCTTGACTTGCAATTTGCGGCGCTACTCTCGCATACGGTTTGGCTTTAGAACTTGATGAACGCCACTGAAGCAATTATCTCACTTTTTAAATTTGGTAATATTATCTGGTAGTTCATAAAGATCAATGTCAATTATAGTACTAGAACCCCCCACCCACTCAAATGTCAAAGCCAACCCAAACACACCTATTACGTTTAAACTTCTCGTGGTTATTGATTGGGTACTTAAGGGGAGTCCTATCGGAAGTCAGAATGTACTTTTGCAGATCGTGATTTGAGCTCATCTAACTACATTTTGGTTCATTAAAGTTTCAGAAGGTAGTGTATAATCCGAAGATCGAAGATCGCAGACCTGTATAATCCGAAGATCGCAGACCTCAACTATAATCCGCAGACCCCCTATACTATATTCCGCAGATCCCAACTATAATCCGCAGACCCCCTATACTATATTCCGCAGACCCCAACTATAATCCGCAGACCCCCTATACTATATTCCGCAGACCCAACTATATTCCGCAGACCCCCTATACTATATTCCGCAGACCCCAACTATAATCCGCAGATCCCCTATACTATATTCCGCAGACCCCCTATACTATATTCCGCAGACCCCCTATACTATATTCCGCAGACCCCCTATACTATATTCCGCAGACCCCAACTATAATCCGCAGCCCCCCTATACTATATTCCGCAGACCCCAACTATAATCCGCAGACCCCCTATACTATATTCCGCAGACCCCCTTTAAAGCTTCAATTTTTTTAATTTTTCACACTTTCAGAATTCCTAATACAATGTTGCAAGGTCACAGTAATTTGACTTTATGTCCAAAGCTTTGAATTCGATTGATTTTTGACTTCTTTCGTAATCAAACGGTCTCTTTGAAAGTTACACTACAGCTCGGCAACAGATTATGGTTTATGGAAACTGCCGAGGATTGCACAATGTATTTTCCACCAATTTTGAACCCTTCTCATTCTCATTTTCAACATACAAGGATGTCAACCCAAAGCGGTGGAAATGAAATGAAATGAAATGGAGTTTAACGTCCCATTTTTATGCACTGTAAGGCTAATTAAAGACGGGAATATGCCAAGTGTGTGCAATAAGGGTGAATTTTGCCAAGGCAGCGGCACATGGCCTACCGATTTTTAACTGCCGAGGTGTCTTTAACGTGCTCGATCTAATGAACACGGGACTCCGTTTATCGTCGTCTCCGATGGACTAGAACGCTTTTCCATGTCAGCCCTCACCTGACAAGGAGGAACCCAGTCGGAAAAATCCAAAAGGTTGAACCCGGGACCTCCTGCATGAGCGGCAAGCGTCCTAACCACTCGGCATTCTAGATTTTTTCACTCCTCTGCCTTGGAACGATGGCAGGCCAACCATATCTCTTATTATAAAATGTACATACCTCTGGATGTCTAGATGATCTCATCTCGAAGTCTAATTATCGACACATATCGATACATTGCTTGTATATGAAAAAATGTCAGCGCAAAAATAATGGCTTCAAATGTCCGTTGTTGATTCACTGGAACATATGATATACTTGTACAAAAAATGAAAATAAGGGGCCATGGTGGTTATAGAAAGAAACCATCAACCCCTATACACGGTCCTGTACAAGGTTGCTTATGAATGTTTGGGTCTGCGGATTCTAGTTGGGGTCTGCGGAATATAGTATAGGGGGTCTGCGGATTATAGTTGGGGTCTGCGGAATATAGTATAGGGGGTCTGCGGATTATAGTTGGGGTCTGCGGAATATAGTATAGGGGGTCTGCGGATTATAGTTGGGGTCTGCGGAATATAGTATAGGGGGTCTGCGGATTATAGTTGGGGTCTGCGGAATATAGTATAGGGGGTCTGCGGATTATAGTTGGGGTCTGCGGAATATAGTATAGGGGGTCTGCGGATTATAGTTGGGGTCTGCGGAATATAGTATAGGGGGTCTGCGGAATATAGTTGGGTCTGCGGAATATAGTATAGGGGGTCTGCGGATTATAGTTGGGGTCTGCGGAATATAGTATAGGGGGTCTGCGGATTATAGTTGGGGTCTGCGGAATATAGTATAGGGGGTCTGCGGGATATAGTATAGGGGGTCTGCGGATTATAGTTGAGGTCTGCGATCTTCGGATTATACAGGTCTGCGATCTTCGATCTTCGGATTATACACTACCGTTTCAGAACACTGACTGGATAATTGCTTACTTGGTATCTTGATTAAATAAATAGTGAAGCACTAGATTCACATTATTTAAATTTTCTGCCAGACACACAGTCACATAGTCTACAGGAATATAAAACGGTTAATTTTGTTGTATTTCATTCTGTAAAAAATAGATAGAAGATAGATTACGCATTTTAAACTTCCCAAAAATAATTCATAATTTTAGACATGTACTTAAGATGTTTCACCTGCTTACGGCGACTTCCCCTCCTCCCTTGTCACTTCTTCAAGTTACCTTAACCTCCCCCTGACGTTCCAAACTATCCCGTTAAAGATTTGAACAACACGAGACCAACACGCGCCACTCGCGACCGGCACGTGATGACGCTCAGATAAATTGAGCATATTTTCAATAAATCAAACCGGTAATAAACAGTTAAAGAACTTTTTGATTTCTTGTAAATCAAATCAAATAAAAATACGTTAATGTTAATTTGTCATTACATGGTATTGTATTGCATTATGATTACTTGTTCGCTATGGGTTAGTATCACTCTTTCTGATCGATGCGACCAATTTCAGTTAACAATATACATCTAACTCGAGGTGAAAATCTTGATAGTAAATATTAACGTAAATGTACATTTGTCTAAGAAGAAATTATCTTGTATTTTGCGCGTGGCAACACAGACAGGAAACCTATTATTAGGATTACAAGTTAATGGGCGTAGGTAAGATATATGTTCCAGACATGCAGTAGCAATCCATTTTAATTGTAAATCAACTCATGTTTTAAATAAAGAAAAAGAATGGGCCTGTTTGTTAAATTTTTTCCACACACAGATCGTAAATTTCATCATTACACAACATTTGCATTATCTTCTTACAGCACAATACATTTATCTCTTACACCGTTACGCCAAACCTTAGTCTACATGTACATGTATATATAAATAAAGAAGGTAACAGGTAATTAACATACAGGTGTATTCCAATCTTAAAGTATCACGTGATTAAACGGGGACGCTATCTTAAGAAAGTGGTTTGTGTAGGGCTTCTCGTCTATCTTACACCCCTTTCATACGTAACAGAGATTACTGTTAACTCATATTCATTATTATTCATACTTTTATACAAAATACAAATGAGACTGGTATAAGCGAACCACCCTGTCTGTCCCCCTCTTTAAAAAATCTTTAATCGTTGAGTGTAATGAATATCGCATTCATTGATTTCGGAATAAAAGAGTCTCTTTTTAACAACCTGATTGCAATTTAATTTTTTTCAAGATAAAAGTACCTGTATTTTAGGGGTAAACACGGTTTTGTTAACTTGATGAATGGTTTAGAGAATGTTTGAAATATTCGAAGTGATGGAAAGATAGTTCAATCTCGCGAGTTATAGAATTGAGAATAGATTCATGTATTTCATATGAACGACCGGAATACAAATTGTCAAACGAGTTGATGATTTTTTCTTCTTTGTAGTTTATTTTTATGTAATGACTATTTATATAAAATACAAATTATTGCTAACTCTCGCATAAAAAAACCCCAACACAATAACACCAAAGGACAATGTCATTTTCACATTCATTTCTATTTCCACACAATGCTGTGAATTAAATTTTAAAAATAATATGTGAACAGATGAATTTGGATAGCCATAAAAGAAAAGATTTTTTTCCCTACTGTTTGGTTTTACACACGGTAAATGCGGATGTTAATGAAATAATAAACAACGTTTGGGGGTAATAGACCTTTGCTCAAAACAAAGTACTTTTAACTACTAAACAAACCGACCTCCGTTTAATCCTTCAATAATTAAAAAAAATATATATATAAATAATCGGAATTACGTATCATTAAGTTAAACGGGAGTCGGTTGGTTTACTAATTTTAGTTTCATTATTGATGTGACAGGTGGAACTATCTTGTTAGTTTCTAAAGACGTTAAAACAAATTTCAACTTAGACTGATTGTCATCCCACAAAACAATGCAACAAATAAAATCTAACCAAACAGACACTTTTTTTTTGAACCTAGTCATTTAATTAACAGTTCTGTAATCACCAAATAATAAAACATGCAATGTCGGTAAATACGACATCCAGGCGGAATAAATTTTACTTTGATTTTTGAAATATTAGTGTTTGGTACTAATGGACAGTCTCTAAATTTAATCCTTTTTAAATAACACTATGACATCATAAATCACCGAACTTAAATCATTTCCCGATTTATATAATAATGGATATATAATCTTTTCACGATTTATGCATTTTATCACCTTTAGACGATAACTTTTCTGTTCTTTGTTTTAAAAAAAAGTCGCCACCGTAAGTATCACTTTGCCCGAAGACCATTGTTAACGTGAATGACCTACGGCCACATAACCGATGACAGAATATTGATAAACCAGATCATAAAATTAAGATACAATAGCAAAGTCAGATAATGTCTTTATATGCATCACCACCGTTTATTTTTTGAAAAAAACATCAACGGACAGTTTCATTTTGCGTTATGTGCAGTACCTCATCTACTAGGTACCGCGAATCTAGTTCCGAAGGCATTGGTTGTTTTATCTCCAGGCTATGTACATGTACATACCAAACTAGTCTAGCAAATTAAATAGTTATGTAATGAATACATTTGTAAATACAAGAACATTTAAATATTATTTATATTAATTTATTATTAACATCTAATAAATAATACCTACTACAATTGCCATAAACCATTATTTGAAGCTTGGCAGAATTTCTGTCCTTATTACGAGATTTTCAAAAAATATATCACCTTTTAAATAATATGTAGTCAATAGATCAACAAACAGTGTTTTCACATAGCTTGATTTTAATTCTTTTTCAGTAACTATTGAATCTGAACAACCATAATGTTTATCAATTTCTAGTCATTTGAAATTATAAATCGACCAGGTGCCTTAATGTGTATTCTTCCAGTTTTAATTGTAAATTTTGAAGGACTTTTTACATCAAAGTAAGTACAGACCAGCCAAAGAGATAATTACTTCTTCAAACAGATAAGTACCGATAGCGTTCATTTTCTTGTTTTACATTAGCTTTAATTAGTGAATGATGTTTTTCTTTTCTCTTTGTGGTCACATCTTCAGGAGTGCGAGCTCAAGCAGGTGGCCGATCTCAAACTTCACTTTGGGCCGTATGTAAGCCCAGAACAATAGTGATGTCATCGCAAGATCTACAACTTGTGTGACGTTTTTCACATACACGTGACCTTGTGTCGTTTGTAACATGTCTGCGTTCTTTGAATGTCGTCGTCTTCAATCTGATATAACCAAACTGATAATCCACAATCACTTGATTTATGCAGTTTATCATGATTCAATGCCCGGGGAGGAATTGTGGGCTTAGTCGTGTGAGCTTTAAAAAGAAGTAACAACTCCGAACCATTTATTGATGTATATTTAGTTAGCACAGACCAATTACATTCATTCTATGGAAAGAGAGGGAGAACATTGGTTATCTTTAGGCGTATTTTTTCTTCTTTAAAAATAGATTTATTTTACGCTGCCGTCAAAGAAAAGTTGAACAATAATGTCGAAACTAACCAACCTTACACAACACATATATTTCAATTAAAAGGAGTTGCTCGCTCACCGTAAGTGTACTTGTGGGTGGTGTTTATCACGTGTACGATTGGCGGGTCTGGGCGAATCCTGACAATGGCCCGTGACCCTTTAGAAAGTTTGCACACGGGTCGCGTGTCATAAAACAACCAGAGCAGACCATCCTATGTACTGGATTAATATATCACCAGCATATAATGACATGATAGAACGTCCCTTAATACAGAAAAATCCATAAGAATAAAACTTTAATTAAAATTTAGGTAACACATTTTCCAGAAAATGTCATGTATTGTACCTCTCCATCATTTCCATGCCATCATACAGGGTGAAATAGATATACAAGCGTGCAATACCTGGCAGAAGGCTTTGATTTTCTTATCATATCTATCTTACACGTGTGTCAATAAATTTAGAAGAAAGTATTTTGTGTTATCGCCAATGACTTGCCAGTTGCGGTTGATATGAGTAGAAGTTATTGAATTTTATCGATGTTATCTGTTTTAACACACCACTTATACAAATATTGGCGTTCTTATCGCGCGTTCATCATCTATTCCACTATTCGGTGTATTGAAAAACATTATACGACCGTCGTGCAGAGATCAATTAATGACAAAACATTTTTCATACAGTCAACCTGTTTGAATGAAATGTTGATTATTATTTTAAAAAAAGATTCGAAATTCAGATTATGAATAATTAAAATAAACTTCTTTAAGACAATCATTGTCCAGTTTTGTGACAGCGATTAGAATTATAATATGCCACCTATCTGACATCAACGGCGAAGGTGATAAGCTCAGATATTTATATTGAATCGGAATCCATCCTCTATTAGCACTCTTAACATTAACAATGAACAGATTCCATGAACTGTATATCGTTTTTTGCTTTCAAGTCCCACAGGATATTATCCACAAACTCCATTGATATAGCAAATTTTTATACCCCGCATATTGAAAGATGCATTAGTGCACCGATATATATTAATTATACAAACTTTATTCCAATGACGAGTACACGATTTCGCCACCATGCACGGATAATACTATGTCAAATGTGTGGTTCTTACCAATTTACAACTTTTTCAGAGTGGTGTTCCTCAGGGTTCTATTTTAGGACCAATTTCATTTACTATGTATACAAAGCAGCCAGGAGATGTGAAATGAAATGAAATGGGGTTTAACGTCCTACTGTTCTGCTCCTTAACTGGGGTAATGAAGACGGACATAAATCAAATTTGTTCTAAAAAACCGACACCAAACAGAACACCTTGAAGACGAAACGTTGATAGAGGATGTTTATGCATAACTTAGTTTTTATAAATTCGTCACTTACATAGTTATAGCTTATCCCGATAGCCCTGTGGCATAAATTTAAGTCATGTTATTGTTAATTTTTTTTCAAAAAGAATAAATACTGCGTCCGCCACATTGATTACGAAAAACATTGCAGCTGGACATAAACAGCTTAGTTCTAATGCGTGCACAGTAACGTTTAGGCCTACTTACTGATAAGTTTAGTGCTGCCATAGATACTTATAAATAACTGATTTGTTTAAAACCCAAGACAGGTGTACAGATATTGGTCGATTATTATAAAGTTACGTGAATTTCAATCGTCTGTGTAGTTGTTGTAACTGTCTACTTTACTTAACAACTGCTTTCCTTTAATTGCGTCACTTTTTGGTTCTTCAAATCTTTGTTGCGGATCAACCGTACAGCTGTAGCAGCAATAGCCTTTTTTGATGTTATATTTGGAATGTGTTTAGCAAGTTCAATTAAGTATGTAAATTTGGTGGACACTGCCCTTTTATACAATTTGAACACCTTTAAAATAATAACTTATCTGTCGAGCACATACATCACTAATAGAAAATTTGATATAAAGACAAAACTATCCAGTACAATCTCCTCTTACTAAGCCGTTTGTAAAATTTATTTATAACAAAATAACCAACTGAACTGTTTACAATTGTAATACTACATAAACAAAGGACTGAAATCGAATATTTTAAATTATACATAAATTATTTCAGTTGAGTGGGGCATATCACCAACCATCTTATAGAAAAGTAAAGTGGGGCACGGCGAATGTTGATCTAACGTTTTACAAATGCAAATAATGTACACAAAGCCTATAAATATTGTGTCCGGTACTTTTATTATACCTTCAAAACCTGGTACATATGTTTACACAGAAAATGTTTAAAGCTCAAATAAAACCCGGTACAGCTTGTCATCAATCATAGTATTTGACAACTTGTATCAAAAATTTTATTTAATGGTTAGATGAAATGTGTAAATTATAGCTGCAAGCATTTACTGGTCGTAAAACTGAAATATTTCGGGTATCTCGACTATATTACTGGTTTCTTTTATCTTTACCGGCAATATAAATTTTCTATACCAAACCCGTTAGATTTCAATAGCCTCGTCATAAATCTGTAAATGTTAGTTGAAATTATGACAGAGGACTCTTAGTCACCTGTAGGCGTGTCTCAAAGGGCAACCAAGCTGGCGCCATGTCAGCCCGGCACGTGGGCAGCAGACGCCTTAAAATCATCAAAAAATGATTGGCAGGTAAATGCATGTAAATGTTATCCATAGCAGGATTAGGATTTCATTAAATTGTCGGTCCATCTAATTGTAAATAAAAGGACAGTATATCTACTATTTAAGATAAACATATCGTTATTATACTCTAGAATACTGCTTTGTGAACTTCAAATTTTAATATTTGGCAAGATAGACACAATTATGTAATGCCCGCACCAAATCAGTTCGTCTATTAGAATTGTTTTTAGCTCTCATGATTTAAACTAGCCCAGTGACTGCACATGGTACTTGATAAATAACTAAATATTTGTATCAAAATATGCTTATTGTACGGTCAATATTAGTAAGCTATACGACTTCAGTCGACTTCAGCTATACCTGATGGCATAATTACAAGGGAAAAGAAGAAACGGAAAAGAAAAAAATACCCCCCCCCCCCCAACAACGAACAAACGACGAAAAAAAACCAACAAACCCAAATCAAAACAAACAAAGGTAAAACTAGTTTGTAATACATATGTAGATTATAATACATAATGAAAATATTTATTCTCCTACAAACAACATTTCTATTAAAGACATAAAATATTCTGCATTATGTTTGATTTGAATGTGTATATAATAACGTTTTAACGTTAGACAACTACCGAAATTTGAATCCGAATTCTACTCCAATTTAAATTAAGAACTACCTATTGTGTGTATTATAAAGATTTCTAGCAACTTGCTATATCTACATAATTATGTTATCAGTTCGTTACAGTATATAATTTCATTTTTGGTGAATTTGAGACACTATAGCACCGAAATAAGATACTTATTGTTTGACGTGTCATTTTGATGGAAAAATAGGACGTTCCGTTAAATACAAAATTAGCCAATCCAGAATTTTGATTCAACTTTCAATATATAGGCGTTCCTTTACACAACATATCAGATACTGAATTGAAAAAGATTTTCTTTCAGTCCATCAAAAAAAATAATAAGGGACTTTAAAAGATATATCATCAGTTACTATTTAAAAGAGACCGCCCTTGTCTGGCCTCAAATCACCCCGTGCCTTTATGTAGAGGCGCGCGACTGCAGGCTCATTTGCATACAGCTGGCTATGGGTCGCGTGACTCAACAATACCGTTGATCCCGGCAATTTTTCACCCCTAGATAACAAGTTATATTAGAATTGTTAGCATGGTTGGTTATTAAAGCACTTACGTAGATTGAGGTGAAAACCCATGTTCAAACATTCGTCCACAACCCCAGTATTGGCTAATATTATTGATTAGATAATTGTATGGATGAACCCTACTACCCTTGCCACCGACAATTAATCCGCCTCATTAAGTTGTTGTGTTCTGATCGAAGAATTCCTGTGGTTTTGATGCCATTACACTGCTAATCATAGTGTTTGATTGGCATTACGGACTAGTGTTTTAAGGAATCTCCCATCGCCTGTTCAAATAATGACCAGTTTTATCACGAGGCTGATATTGTTAACAGCAGTTCGTCAAGGCGGAATTTTAATTTAAAGGGGGAACCGCGGTGACTCAATGAGTAAAGACCCTGGCTTGCGAACCAGGTGGTCTCTAGTTCGCTCCCGGTGTCGGCCGAGAAAATTCCTCGGGATTTTCTAGTGTGGTTTCTCCTTGTCAGTGGTACAGGGCGGAGGGTGTGGCAAGGGACAGCGTCTAGTCGTTCCCACGGGACGGGAAAAACATACCCCATGTACCCATTGGCGTGGGGAAACCCCGTGGCTAAGTGGGTAAGGTGCTGGCTCGCTATCCTGGAGGTCGGGTGCATTGACCGACAAAGTTCATCTTGATTTTCCGGCGTGGTTTCTCGTTGTCAGTGATGCAGACGGAGGGCTTTACAAGGACAGCTGCCTAGTCGTTCGGATGGGACGAAAAACACATTAGCGTGCACGTAAAAGATCCCTTTTCAGTTGGGATGCAGTTGCTGCCCGGGCAAAAATTCCCCTCATAGCACACTGTATGGCGTATGCCTGTCTTCAATTAGCCCAGGTTAGGTGCAGAAGTGTAGGGCGTTAAACCCCATTTCATTCATTCATTCCCATTGGCGTGCACGTAAAATAACCTTTGACAGTTGGAATTCGAAATAAGAGTAGGTCGTAGTGCGGCTGTCCGGACTAAATTTCCCTTTATTAGCCCATACGATACAGAAAAGTAGCACGTTTAACGTATGGGCTAATGTAAAACCCCATTTCGTTTTATTTAATTTAAAGAGATAAAATTGAAAGAGCGGAATATTAATAAATATACGAATACTATTAGGAGATATTTTGAAGAAGGAATATATATAAAACAAATCAATTTTCATCATACTGACAGTACATTTTCTGCAAGAAAAACAAGAAGCAACACCAGGAAACCTTAAAGCGATAGAAATTTCAATCCTTTTCTAAGAATAAAGAAATGTTTGTATCAAAAAAAAAACCCATCGTGGATAAATATCGCCCTTTGAAATCTGTAACAGACAAAAAATAAGCAGTAGAAGATTTAGAATAAAGAGTTTCAGCAACAACTATATTATAAAGTAATAGCAGAAGATAAAGGACAACAGAAACAGTTTACATAGAGCACAATCATGCGATAGGAGAGTACAGAGGTCATGGGTTGAATAATTCTGTTTTCATCCTGAGCTTCATGGTTGGGTAAAGGTTCCCTTGACAGTTATACAATTCCAGGAAAGGTGGACAGAAAAGTGACCGTTTGGCTTATTTTGTCCCCAACCATCGGAATGAAACGTTCTAATTTTTTGACGAGAAATTTATATTTCCGAATTTATACGACTTGGCTGGTGGAAATCTATTGATTTGAACGGGTGAAAAATCACAGAAAACCACAATACGCAAACTTAGAAACAACACTATAAACCACAGGTTACAGTATATATTCGTAATTTTGAACAGCAATACGATTATATACGCAACTACATGATTTTACACCACACCGGTGCCGGATTAACCTCGTAGGGGGCTCAGGACATACCAACTGTGTGGGGGCCCCAATGTTGTTTGTTCAAATTGTTCGTACTTTCGGCGGTTCGTACTAGTATGTACAACGCCCCCTTGAGTGTATTAATTTCAGTGCATCGGAGACAATTTAGGCAGCGATTTCATTGACGCTTAGAATTCGTTGACAATTTGAGTATTTTAAACAGACTCTTTCTCTTATGATGTTTTCATTTACTTAATTTTAGTGAAATTATTTTAGGTGACATAAAACATTAAACTCTGATTAGAAGGAAATATCTAACAAGAACACACACGAGCACAATGCCTCCTAAATTCGCAAGGGAAGCCTCTGGGAACGTTATTTACAAAGACGTCCTCAGTAACTTGAGGAGAGCGAAGGTGGAGATGATGTTGTCAATATCGAGATCCCTAATCACATAATAGTCGATCGACATTAATGAGAGATTTACCAAACGTTCCTTGCCCATCGTCGAGCGTAAGTGATTTTTGATCATTTTAAGTTTTGAAAAGGACCGTCCACCGCTGCAATTGGAAATCATAAGTGAAAGCTAGATCCTTAGCTGAACCTATTGATTGGTAGAAACTCTAAGTTATATAATTTAGTTAATTTTAGGGTCTAACCGATCTCTAGGCCCTCGAAAATCTGTTGGTACCTACCAATCCCAGGGCCTCCAATAGCCTTTACTGCCCAGTGCCCCAATTCTCGCTCCGTCCGGGTAAAAATATTAGTATGACCCAGAATTGTGGGGGCCCGGAACATTTGTCCCACTTTGCCCACCCCCTCCCCCTTGATCCGGTACTGCATCAGACGCAGGAATATGTTAGCCAAAAAATGTCCAAAACAACTTTGAAAGCTGTCAGAAAAGTGACAATCATTCCGCCGCTCAACAAATGAATATCAAAAACATCAACTTCGTAATTCAATAAACGACTAAAGCGAAGCCACAGTAAAAATAAGTTAAGAAATAATGGTAGACATGCTGAACAAATTTCAGACGGGATATAAGACATA
Source organism: Patella pellucida (assembly GCA_917208275.1). NCBI lineage: Eukaryota > Metazoa > Mollusca > Gastropoda > Patellidae > Patella > Patella pellucida. The sequence goes on from OU795036.1 coordinate 36,446,679, forward strand.
ATAACTCCTAATGGCTTAAAACGAATTTGTTAAAAAAAAAAAAACAAGTTTCGCAAGCTGTAACCAGGCGTTTTCTATTACCAAATTCGATATCATGAAGATAATATGGTTTTTTTATGAAAATAAAAATACTTTTTTCGGAAACTTTTTAATAGCCATTTTTACAAGCTGATGGAAAATATAATGCCCAGCGTTGGTAATAATAAAATACGTGTGTAGTGTGGCCGCTTCAGTCGTTCCACTTATACTTCTCACCTACGACATCTCTTTTGAAATAACCTCAGCCACAAAGAGATATAAAATTGTCATAATAGTATTAAGTGAGACATATATATTCATACTATACGCGTGTTGAAACCCGCTGTAACCCCTTGCTGTTACAGGTATTCTAATCACACGTGGCGTACATAGTTCTTATTATACTTCATATGATAGTGAATGGACGTTATCAATCTTACACAATCGTTTAAGCGCGGCCAAAGCTTGCTAAATTTGGGGGTTTTAAATTATGTTAACCTCTAGCCAGCTACCAATCATATAGCCTGTAACATTAATATTATATCATTTTATCTGAGTGAGTAAGTCGCTGGCTTACTAACAAGGGGTCATGGGTGGCTTCCGGTGTTGGGCAAGAAAGTTCCTCGGAGTGAATTCCTCTTGTCAGTGGCACAAGGACGGAAGGCCTGGCAAGGTGCAGTGGCCCATCCTTCAAATGAGACGAAAAGCCGAGGTCATGTATACACATAAGCGTGTACGTAAAGGAGGCCTTAAGGGTTGGTGATCGAAATAAGAGTGGGCTGTAGCGCACAGTTTTCCAAGTTCGTGCAAAAAAGTAGAACGTTAAACCCCATTTTATTTCAATAACTTTTGCGATCAAAAATTCGTCAGAACAACACGGAAGGCGACAAGTCAAGTTCATAAAGTTGTTTTTGTGGATGACCGAGAATAAAATTCCGGTAAATGATAATGTCCGATAGGCACTTGTATACCTGTTTTTATTACAAATCTGCTAGCAGTCTTTACAAATGGGGTTAAGTTTTTGACATTAAAATGCATGAATTTATGAAAAACGAATTGCAACTGAGAGTTATATATAATATTCATCAAGTAAGGAATATTACTTACTACATGAGAAATTTATAACAATTACATACTACGGGAAAATTGATTTTATATGTATTGATATTTTCTCCGAAAGGTCTCTTTAAAACAGTCACCCATGAAGAATACATAGACTGCACTATGTGACATTTTAGTATCTATAATGCAGTTTGGGTAAAACACAATTTAATTTGATATTATAGTGCTGCTTATTTTACAAATTACAGGATATTTCATTTCATGTTCATAATATTAGATGTCATATCTGATATCCCTTTATTAACGGTGATATCAGAGTTTGAACAAATGAATTCTTGTGAAAAGTCCACGTGTGTTACTTTCTGTTTTTGATAAAAATCGTTTCTAAAAAACATACTAATTGCTTTTCATATGGATTTTTAGTCAACTCGAGGGATATATACGTACTTGTTTACTCTAAACCTGGCGCAGATGGTCAACTTTTCGTCGCTTGTTGCTGCAATAGGCAACTACTGGCAACTCCGAGCAACTGGCAACTCGAGGTCTCCCGTGTGCGCTGACTGGCAACGAGAAGCAACTTTTAACCGAATGTGTCCCGAATGCCGATATTACGTGATCATTCAAAATGTCGCCGTGCTCTATCTTAAAGTATCACATGACAGTAGAGCGCTCGCTGATTGGGTAGTTAACCAGTTGGTTGTTGCCTGTTGTCGGCTACCGCCGCAGACGAGCAATTTTGAGGCAACAGATGAACGATTTCTCGGCGACGAGCGATTTTCTGTGGTCGAATATCAAACATGTTTGATATTTGGCAACAAGAAGCAACTCGGAGCAACAGCAGGCAACTATTGTTGCCCGTTGGCGCAGACGAGCGAATTTTTCTTTCAACGACCAGCGATTTCACTGTTGCCCGAGAGTTGCTCAAAAATGTTGCCCGTCTGCGCCTGGCTTTAGAAAAATGGACTATTGCTTATATTATAGTTAGCTATCCGCGAATAAGCATCTGTTTGTCTACTGTTCCATTTCGGATACAAGCTCATCTAATAGCAACATTCTGACAGCCCACACACCCTAGTCGATTCTGTATCAGCCCCCACACCATAAATAATCCTATATCACCTACATCCACTAATTTTACTAGATATCCTTCGATATCATCAACAATTTTAAATCACTATTTGACATCGTCTCCGCGCTCTTTATAATAAATAATAGGGTGGTAGGAGAACTTCGAATTTACGTGAGTTGGAGAAAAAAATCTGGAATAAATATTTTTTGCATTTTATGAAAGGTCAATATGAGTACAACTTTAGGAAAAAAAATCCACCAAAATCGGCCACGGGCAAAAAATAGTTACAGGCGTTTTGGGTCTTGTCCTCATACTACTTTCAAAATCCACATTTTTTTCTAACGTTTTATCACTTTTTTGGACATGCTGAGGACATTTTTGTGATTCACTAATGCTTTCCCGCTATTAGAGCAGTGTCAAAATCAGTATATTCAGGTGTTGAGAAATTGTAATTGTAAATATGTCCATAACCTTTCCTGTCCCACCCAAAAGGATAAGCTAGAACAGCGCATTTACCAACTGTATGCTCAGCATCGTCACGTGCATCAAAAGCTATATTTTCAGTGCTAGTTTAAACACGACAGACGTTCCGAATTGCCAAACTTAAACCATTTACTAACCACACGAAACATGTTGCAAAATGTGCAGCGAATTCACATGACTATATTAAAAACGATCACCTCCAGACTTTTTCAGTGGTGTCCCCGCTGGACTGGGCGGTTTACTTATAACTACTGCCCAATGCTAACTAAATACTACCTCATTATTGTGGGAAACTATGTTGGGTAGTATTGGATAAATTTCCCGTCGTCACATCCAGACGTTCCTATTTCCCTACACTAAAGGCTCAGCCAGATGTACCAATTTCCTTATCAAACGAAACCTTTTGACAAATTCTCAGCATAAGAATGGCAATGATCAAATTTTTTCAACAGTGGGGTATCGCAGCAAGAAATCTAATTGCCCCCCCCCCAAAAAAAAAGCTAATGTGCATTACTACCTAACTAACGTGTAAAATGTACCCGACAACCTTCAACATATTCTAACGCATCATAAATGGCCATCCCAGACATATTCAGCGATGAAGTATCCCTGTCACGCGGAACTGTACAAACTGTAAATCGGACCGTTCCCAAAAGTAATTGTCTCACCTCGCTCACTGTAACTCTTTAGTGCGAGAACGAACGTATCGTTTGGTGAACCCTTGACAGACAGACGAATCCGGGCGTATACTAGTCTTCTAAGCTGTCCACTGAATACCACATACATCCCTGTTATGGGATCTAGGGCCACATGGGTCGGTCCTGAAAAGGACATATTCCTGAAGCAATGGCCCGAGAAATCCCTCTCTGGCCATTGCTGGAATGGCGTCTGTTTCTTGAACTTGCGCGGGAATGTGTCTATTCTTTCCATTCAATGAAAGCTATCACTTAAGTACAGCAACATGGCAGCCCATCGTTTATTCTGGGCCTTTCCTAAAACTTTGGACAATGATTTAATGTATTAAAAACCGTGAAAGTATGTTCGTTTACAAACAGTATTGTTTACATTTTATTCGTCTTGATAGCCTCGTTTGTCACGCAATTAGTTTTACTGCAGTATTCTTCTATGCACTGGTTAATTAGTCATAATAAAATCGTGAGCCATGACGTAACGTTATGTAAACATATTTGATCCAATACTGGCACTCGTTTAAAATGTAAAGCTTTTGTAGGGCAGCTAGTGATTGGCCAGTAGACGGACTACTGACCAATCAAAATTTAAAACAACAATATCCACCCAGAATAGCCGTGTGTAGTGGGATTACCTCTAATCAAACGAAACGCTGCGAGGACTATGGAAAAGGGAGGCACAAGCTGTTTGTTGAACATTTAAAAAAACAAATTCTACCCGCAAAACAGGAAAATTACCTCCACACAACTATATACAATTTAATCCTTTAGTTGTGTTTCTGGCTGTAACCTGTGACAGCACAAACGCACACTACTGTATATTCTAAGCCATTCCTAGTGCAGCTACAAGCACGCGTACCACATAAGCTTTCACTCTTGCATCCACATGACAGAACCCGGAGCAAGTTGACCGGCAATGATATTTTCAGTTCAGTGTCCTTCTCCCAGCAATTCAGTTCCTGATCAAGTTCTGGCGGATTCCGATCATCCAGTGAACGACACACAATACCTTTGTGATAAAATAAAACCAAGTACGAACAATACAGACCATTAGACAAAATTCGAAGTCCTAAAAAAACGGTATAGGCAAAATAGTGTAATAAGACAAAATAGTGTAATCAGCATAGGGACTGTTAACCGTGTACAAAATACACGACAAACAGTGGTAACAGGTGTCCCGAAGAGTAAGCTTACATCATTTTACCTTCGCTACAAATGCATCATTCGTTGAACTAGACTACATGGTTTAGGTTGGAATGATGACGATACATTTTGCCCCCCCCCCCCAGTGTGTTTCAGTCAACAATTTGCAAGAGCACTGTCCATAAAAAGCTTATGTTGAATCGCCAATTGAGGAAAGAACAACCGTTGGCAATGGTCAAACTATGAAGAACTACATGTTAATTATCATTGAAATCCTGCAATCGCATGCTCTTACTGGATGTGAAACGGTTATATGCTGCTACTTCGTGGGAAAAGTCACAGCTTTGAAAGTGGTTAGAGTTTGATTGCATTCTTACTCATTCGTCTGAGTAACAGACACTTCAATAGAATCATTGCTTAAACATGCCACTAAAACCTAGATATGTAGCGTTATTATTTCCACCCAAACCACACAGTCTTGCTCAAAGAATGATATATGTGCAGAGAACGTAAAACGAGTCATCACCAAGCTATCGTGTAGTGTACACTGGGGAGAACGCTAGACCGAAGACAGTCCTTAGCCTTTTATGGCGTCATATTATGTGGATTATGGGTTAGGGTAAGGGTTATGTTTGGTCTAGGGTTAGGGTTAGTCCTGTCTACATCCCGAGACCCTGACGGATGATGCAGGTCCTAGCCCTTATCCGAACACTTATCCCCTAACCCACAATCCAAATATGACGTCATAAAATGCTAAGGACCGTCTTCGATCAAGCGTTCTCCATGCACTGGAAGTTTGTAATCCACCTGAACTTGATCTGGAATTGTATTGCTGGGAGAGGGATACTAAATTGAAAACATTACAACCGACCAACGTGCTCCGGAGTCTGGCATGTGACTCATCCGGTGTGGATGCAAGAGTGACAGCTCCTGTAATACGTGTGCTTGTAGCTACATCAAGAATGGCTTAGAATATACATTATTTTGTGCTTGTGTTGTCACAGGTAGAGCCATAAACACGACTAAAGGATTAAACTGGGTATTACCTAGTTTTGTGGAGGTTATGTTCCTGTTTTGCAGGTAGAATTTGTTTGTTTTTTTAAATGTTCAACAAACAGCCTGTGCCTCCCTTTTCAGGGCCCTGTTAGGCATGTATGTGGCGTTATCGTATCGCTCCCATATCCAAAAATAATATATACTTTGTATCTAGATATAGTTTGTTTTCGTGAAATAATGACCCGCAATGGCCGCTTACGAGTTGAAGGGCAATATTGTCTGGCATTTTGAATTTTAATATCATCTAATTCCCCCCACAACATAATGAACGATTTCATTGTTTTCCTTGACCCAAGAAATATACGGTTAGGCACCAAAATTATCACCCTAGAATAAATACTATTCTAACGAGAACACCCCAATACGACTAGCGGCGTTGAGCTGAAATGCTTCTGTCAGCAAAGTGTAATTTCATTAATAATAATAATAATAAGTCCACTTATATAGCGCTAGACTCCCCACATATAATGAGCTCAGAGCGCATACAATTGTTCATAAGAAAGTTACAAATGGAGGTTACAGAAGTGTCCACAGCTTTAAAATATATATCACATGAGAGTCAGGATTAGTATTACTGCAGAAAGAGGTGAGTTTTGAGTTTAGATTTGAAGGCTGAAAGAGTTTCTATGGATTTGAGATTGTCTGGCAGATTGTTATATTTTGTGGCTGAAAATACACTAAAAGAGCGGTGGCCGAAAGATTTAAGTTTCCACTTTGGAATTTCGAGAAGCTGTTGGCTGGCAGATCGGAGATTTCTGGTTGGTCTGTAGGTTTTGATGAGTTCGTAGAGGTATTCAGGAGCGGTCTGATGTTCACACTGGTATGTCAGAGACAGGATTTTGTAGTCAATGCGAGCTTGAACGGGTAGCCAATGGAGAGATAACAACACAGGGGTGATGTGTGCAGATTTGGGTGTTTTGGTGACAATTCGTGCGGCTGTGTTTTGAATTCTCTTTAGTTTCTGGATCAGTTCTTTAGAAATGTTTGTGAGTAGGCTATTGCAATAATCGAGTCTTGACAGTATCAGTGATCGTGCTAGTGCCACAGCCGTGTCTTGATTTAGAAGATGACGTACGCTACCTTTGTTGTGGAGACGGTAATAGCATGATTTGCAGACTGCGGCGACTGGTTTTTAAATACTGAGTTCAGATTGCAAGATGACTCCAAGATTTTTCACTGAGGTGGAGAGAGGAACTGAAGCATTTCCAACAGATAGATGATCAAAGTCTACCTTCGAGGTTTTCATGGAAGGTCCAATTAACATTACTTCAGTTTTACTCTCGTTCAGTTTCAGCATGTTCGCCGTCATGTGCAGGTCTCTAGTTTGTTCAGGGCAGAATCTTTGCTGCAGTTGGGTGAGAAGCTGTCCTATAACTGAGTGTCATCTGCATAAAGATGGTGAAGGACTTCATGATCCTGTATTACTTTTTCCAGTTGTTTGGTGTAAAGGGTAAACAATATTGGTCCAAGGACGGAGCCATGTGGGACTCTACATGTCAGTTCGGTGCGAATGATGACTGACCGACTCCTGTCCGATATGTATGATGAGAACCAGAAAAGTACATTTCCGCAAATGCCATATTCCTCTTGTAGTCGCTGTAGGAGATTTTGGTGATCGATCGTATTAAAGGCCGCTGAGAGATCTAGGAGCACTAGCAACGCAACCTTTCCATCATCAACAGAACTTTGCAGGTCACTGACAACACGAAGCAGTGCAGTCTCTGTGCTATGTGCACTACGATAGGCAGACTGAAACTTGGCGATGAGATGGTGTTCTTGGAGATGAGCTGAAAGTTGTTTCCGACTGCTTTCTCTAACACCTTAGATAGTATTGGAAGGTTGGATACCGGTCGATAGTGACCAAGTTCATTTCTAGCTAGAGTCGTTTTTTTTAGAAGGGGCTTCACAACTTCTTCCTTGAATGCATTTGGAACCATTCCACTGCTGATACTGTTGTTGATGATTCTCGATATGACTGACAGCAGAGTATCACAAAATTGAAGCATCAGCTTTGTCGGAATGGGATCAAGTTCACAAGTGGTTGGCTTCGATCTATTCACCAGGGTGAGCACCTCTGTTTGGGTGAGTGGGTGGAACTGTCTTAGCTCTCCGCCTTTGAATTCGTGAGTGACAGATTTGGATAGTTGGTCCCCGCTCGCTTAAAGATTCCGTCTGATGGTAGAAATCTTGTCTGTGAAGAACTGGTTGAAAGATCCGGCCAATACATCGTCCCTATCAGCATCCGGCAAGGTTGTATCATTGGTTTTGCCGAGAAGCTTAGATATGTGCGACCATAGAGCTTTGGGATTCTGAAGATTGGAACAGATAACATCATTGTAATATTGCGACTTTGTTTTAGCAATTAGTCTGTTTACATCTTTTCTGCTTTGCCGGTAGATCTGGCATCTACTTGATAGTTCGACTAAATATTTATACCAAACAAATTGAATGACACATTGATTTAAATATTTGTTGCTATGAAAAGTGTAAGGGTTTGGTTAGTACAGTTAAGTGTGACACTTGGGGAATCGTCTACCTTATTACATAGAATGATATCTTATTTTGGTAATCTGTAGTCTATACCGACTGTGTGTTATTTACATAAACATATCCATTTACATATATTACATTATTTATCATATTTATTGTGGTATTTCCTTTCTCTATATATAATACGAAACTGGTCCATTGAACTGAGTGGTGAAAGTGATTATTAAAAAATAAGATCGGCTGACTTGTAATATGGGCTGAGCCAGGAGCATACGAATATAGTAGGCTTGAAGCCGCTAAAGAAATTAATCTCCTCGCGTAGTTTGGGAAACCTTTATAGTCTTGAATTTGCGTGGCTTTTGATGAATTGGTAAGATTGTCGCACGCTAAATTTGTGCAATAGCTAGAAGCATCGTGTATACTTTATAAGTACCGTTTACAGTCAGTTTTTCAAAACATTTCTTGTGTCGGTCCGGGCACCGATCGTCTCCGGCTGACATATATTATTGTAATATGCTATCTTGTTTGGAAATGAAAACGTCCGGGCAAGTTTAGATTAAATTCCAATTGGTATTGATATTTTGTCATTCATACCATTTATTAAATATACTTAAAACATATCTGTGGGCCATTTCGATCTGAAACGTACTATGTCAACACTGATTGAACATGAAGCACGCGTAAATGTGAATGTTCGTGATATATCAAGATTTAAAGACCTGGATGAATAGAGAATGGTGATGTAGGTCAAATGACAGACGACTTAATGCATGATTCAATCAACATTCATAAAGAAAAGTTTTCTGTCAAATTTCTCTCTTTTACATATATATGAGGCGCCACGAGCTAGTCGCGTGCCTGGTCCACCAATCACAGCCAGGCACGCCGTATCTTCAGTATATATATTTACCGTTGCCTGGACGACGGTAAACGATCACCTTAGACACTTGTAAACGTCTTGACCTCAAGGTCTCAAGATTTGATGAAAAGTGAGATAAATTTACATCACAGAGACCTGTCAAGTAGTGACGCCACAGCACACATATACATTAATCGACAACATTACCATACAGCTGATACAACGGTCCTCGATGTTTTCATCACGTGATATTATGACGCCATATGCTAAAATCATATTTTTTTTTGTAATGCATTAACATGAGACAAAACAAAAAGTACTACAAATAAACACTGTAATGTATGTTTGATTCAAAAATATTTCAAAACGTTTTATGTTTCACAAGAACATGTAAAATGGATTCCGTATTATTCTTCTAAAGAGAGAGATAAAGAAAAAACGCCTTCAATTATATAACATTTTAAAGTCTAATGCTGATGTAATGGGCGTCGGTGTTTTTTGGGGGGCTGTGATCCCCTAGGGTAAAGTGTGTTTTATTGACATTTTAATTGGTACATGCAGATTTGAAGCCAAGCGTCTACAATTGTTTACCGTTAAGAAAATTGTCTCCATTGTCTAAGAACCTTTTACCATTTATATCATATCTCTCATGCTTAAAATCTATCTTTGAGAAAGAGACAGAGGTGTTCTCAAATCCTTTTTCATTGAAACAGTGAGACAAAGGTTTTTGAAAGAAGCACAAGGTGTTTCATTTTTGGGTGAAGCGTTAGTATATTTTTTCTCAAGTTCCTTACATTAAGTCCTTAAAGGCAAATTCAATAAAGTATTACTCCATAAAAATTCCACAGAAATTCGTAAGGCAAAATCACTTTACGTTTGAGTCCCCTTTATTGTATTAAGATTGATAAAAACGTTTTGTGTATTGCAGATGATTGAGTATGGGAAGCAGTTAAAGCTTGATATTACAAATTTATAAGATATCACAATCAAGTGTAATTATATAACCTGTAATATCATTTGAATAATAAAAAAACTACTCCCGAATCTGTAATGACACAATCCATACTGGTAAGATTTAAAAATATGTGACCAATATATAAATATTGATATGAAAAACGTCAACACTTCAAGATAATAGATTTAGCATCTTGGTTTAGCAAGCCACCACCAACCTGCATGATTACCATTCGTCTACTTTCTCTTCATCGACCTCATTTTACATTCGACTAAATTATCGTGGTCTTGATCCGGCTTACTTATATCTGAAGAAAAGAATGTTTTGCAACTCATATTGGCAAAGGTGCTGATAAAAACTAACTACATTTTATTAATTACATTAGTATAAAAAAAATAATCAAAATATAAAGTGGGGGTTATCTCCCATTCTGTCTAGGATTTGATTTACGGAGTCGCCATTTTAATAACAAGAGACAGAGAGAGAAATGGGGTTAAACGTCCACTCGACACAATCTAGGTCATTTCGGGACTAACATATGGTTCAATTTTATTTCCATACTTGCGCGTAGGGGTCTTTAGTAGTAGGAGGAATCCGGAGAAAACCCACGACCCTGTTCCTTGTCACGTACAACCGGGGAATCGAAACAACGCCAGTTGGTTCAATGGCAGACTTTATCGCTAACCATTCAGCCCCCTACCCCCAATAACAAGGGACAGACACATCTCAAATATGAAGATTTCCAGTGGAATTTAGCAAATGATAATTAAAAAAAGACAATAATTGTTCTACATAAGATTGGGATATTTTAAAATAATTTACATTCAAAGCGAGACGAAATTGGGGCTATTCCCAAAATGATCAATCAGAAATAGGAATATACTACTTGAATAACTGCCAATGTCTGCCCTAAACCAATTTCTGTCCTAACTTAACATTCTTAACAACCGGGAGTCACAGGGTCTGTCGTTTTGCAACATTGTGTCACCATACTATTCAGTACCGATCAACAGAAAATAATGACGTACTAAACATCTAGCCAGGTTTACTATTACTATTAAAAAGACTCCAGGTTCCATCATTTCTTTGCTAGTTTGTTAAAAAAAATTTTATTATACCCTGCTTCTAAGAAGGCCAAGTGGGAACATACAAACAACAAAGAAACAGGGCCACGCAAAAGTCCATGGAAGAAAACCAGTATTGAAATTTGCTTGTCAGAAATTCTATTTAAAAAGGCCTCCGATAATTCAGGGATCTGTCTTGTTGAAGTTTTTCATAGAAACCCGATCTGAAGTTAGACTAGTAATTATCTGGTAGACAATTAATTTAGAGGCGACTTTTATCACCTACCCAAGGTGTTGTTGTGTAATGAGAAAATATCTTAAATTGGATTAAACTAACCATGATTGAATTTTTAAACGATTACTGACAAGCTCATAGCACACCAATTACACCTGAAAAAAATCAACCGTCCATCCTTCCATTTACACACATTGGGTATTGTCTAGGTCATAATCTGCCCCCCCCCCCCTCCGCCATGTCTCATCCTAACTAACAAAACTTTAGTGTAGATGTATTTTACTATTCTTTATGGTTGTAAGTCCTTTCTAATCCTCAATAAACTTAAGTGTTTATTGTTGAGTTGTTTAATATTGTTGATAGATCACATCTTACACATGTATTTAATTTCTTGATAGTATGATAACTTTCGAGATAAAGGGGACTAGGGTCCTAACTTTGCTCACTTCATCTTCTCAATTTTATCACAATATTTGAAGTTGGCACACGTTTTGGTTTATTTTTAACTATATGTATCCTTAGCTTGATGTTCATCCCACCCTCATGTTTTGTAATGTTATAATCGATCTGTATCTTCATCTTGAGTCCAAATCAGCAAAGTCTTCTATACACGTTGTCGACTCGTCATCTTTCTATTTCAATATAACAACATTCACTCCGAAACAATTACACATTTCTATCTATAGCTTATCCTTATCGCTTTCTTCTTTTCAAATTTTCATCTTTCTATTTTCAGCTCACCTTAAAGGAGCTATATCGCTAACATCTAGGACCAAAAAATTCACAAAAATGGGTCGCAACGCATATAATACTGTAATATGAACGTACATGTATATAAACGGACTTACATTCAATGGTTTCGGTTTTTACTCCAAGTTCAAATCAGTTATGTTCGACGAAATAAGCCAACAGTCACAATCAAGTGCACATTTATAATAGCGTCTAGTTTTTCCAGTGCAGTCTACATAACCCCGTTTAGTTTGGTGCAGTGTGTCTAGCCTCGTCCCTCGAGTCTCTCAATACAACTGGGACTTATCTTTAATATCGGATTTTAGAAGCTCATCTATTCCCGGTAAGTTTACATCATCAATGTTGATTTAAATTGACTAATAATTCGTGTTTTCGATGTCGAAGATTTTGGAGGATTTTGAGTTACGGACTGAGGTCCTTTAATCCCCCACATCCCTAATCCATCTTACTCACTACCCTAAGATCGTCTACATCTCAATCTCGAGCTCATCTTTATCTTTATTATTACCATATATCTCTAACTTATCTCCAAATATCATTTATCAAAACGCTAATAAACTATAATAAAACAGTCCTATTATACTTGCCAACATTTGAATTTTTGCTAACATTTGACAAAGGTGACTAAAGGGTTCAAATTTTAATTTATTCAATACAGCGAAGGTATAACACAACTTGGGTTCAATAAAATCATGCTCGAATACTGTTCATTTTTAATATTTTAATGTGTTTTGACTTCTTTGTGATTAATTATAAGTGTTATTGGTTTGATATGGCGATGCAGATTGGTGTCTTTTCTCGTCGATGCTCAATGATGCCGTATCAATACTGTTTAGGGTATTAATCATTAGAAGTACAGCCATCTTTGTGTCGAGGCAACGCGTATTTCTAGGACACTTATTTCAACACCCAATATTCTTTCAATTATGTTCAGAAATACCCCAAATTTCTTTTCACCCTGCACGTTCCTATTTCTATTTTGTTTTTGACAGCCTTCTTTGTCGCAACGTGGCCCCTAATAACAAATCATGTTTCTTTCAGCTATTGCTCAATCGATCACCTCCACTGAATGGATGTGAGAATTGTGCCCGAGCACATTTTAAACCGTTTGGTTGAATATTTCAATGACATCTATTATACGCTAGTTTTTCTTCATTCTAGTTATAATATTTACATTTGCATGCGAAGTAAGGATGTATCGTTTGATGCTGAAAAGCTCATTCTTTAGTATACATCCTTCCAGATTGCAAGTTATTCAAACCACAATATATATTCTTCGTAATGAAATATGGTTTCTATTACATAAAACCAAAATCTACAGTTAAGTGTGTTTTAGTTTCGAAATTTATGAACGAGGTAAATTGAGATTACTATATACCCTGGCATGTTCTAAAGATACCTCCCGCTCTTCTATTTTGAACCAGGAACTAGTCCCCAACCATTACTAATCTTGCTGTTGTTCTTGAGGGCGACGCATTTCGAAAAAAGCTCAAGGCTCCGCCTATGTATTTACGATAGACATGGAATTCCGCATTCTTGAACGCCATGTCTCTTTATCATGTATTTCAAAGAAATTAATGATGCAAAGATTGTGTTAAGGTTATATAAATAAATAAATAAACAACAAATAAATGTAAATAAAGTATCCCCTAATCCAAAATCCCAAAAGTACCTGCGTTGATGAAACAAACAGGTTTCAATGATAACATTTCGGTCTTGAGTCGACATTCATCAGATACATAAATCAACGGCTTCATTCAAGATTATATAAATTCGCCACTCTAAAATACTCCCTTCCCTCACAATTAAGTTTGCTTACCCCTAAATAATCCATCACAATGAACGACATCTACACCCCCATCAGAAGATGGAGAATTTAAAGGTTTTAAGTCCGTACATTCTATAAAAGAAATATTTTAAGTTGAGTTCAATGGATTGTTGCAGGCGGGTTGAGGGTAATGATTTAGATGCTTTCTAATTTCTTCATAATTTTATAACTTGCTGTCGTTTGATATTGTTAGGCCAGATATACATGATATTATATCTCTGGTGATGCTTGTAGTATAATCAACCGTGTGTCACCACACGAACGCTTCATTAATTTAAATTAATTTAAACTTGCTTTTAAAAAAAATAAAAACCATACGAACGGGATGCCATTGTTAAGAAACCTTGCGTCATTTATAGTTTAATGCGAGTATGTAAAGGCACACACGTTTCTTTAACAACGGTATAATGGAAATGGGCATGCGCAGAAAACATAGTACGTTGTAATAAATGAGTTTGAAGAGAAAGAACTAACGAGCCTTTAGCTTATGAAAATCTAAATCAATACATTCAATGTTCTGTTCAAAGGTCTTTAAAATTACACGTTTCAAGCATTTCCTCTGGATTTAACGAAGGTTTTCCTGTTATTTGCGTTAGCCGCCGATAATTTTAGCTTCCCATACCCGGACTCTTCGTCCCCTTCCGTTCTATGAAACATTTTGACACTTTCTCCGTTCGTAACAATCTCATCGGACACATCAACTGTATTTTGAATAATAATTATATCGTCTGTCGAGTAGCAAAATGCAGTACATTTGTTCGAGATGATTTTAAAGCTAAACATGAAGCTCAAATATCCGCACACCAGGGCTCGGTTTCTAGAAATTCTTAAAGTAAGTACAACGTGTTATGCTTCACTTTTTCTTACGCAAGAAACTTTATAAAATACCGTCTCTAGAAAATTCTCAAAACCGTTCTTACGTAAGCACAAGTCAAGTATGAGTCTAAACACATTTTGCCTGGTAAACTGAGACTTTGATGCTCTCCAACGCCATAAAACATTTTTGGTATGCGAATCACTTCATAAATTTGTCGTTTGCTTCCCGGCAATTGGTCGATTTAGATTTATTTGACATGTCCCCTATACACATATAAAATGTGGCACAAGCTAAAAAACGCAAGCACATTCAAAACACTCTGAATAATAAATTGTGAGAGCGCCTGACCTTAAAGTAGCCTGTGTGTTTGTGTTGTTTGCTAATTGGTAAATAAATAAAGTTCAGTCGATTTGTCGGGGCGGTTTACAAAGATTTTAACTGTTGGAATTCGTTCAAATCTTTATGTAATAACTGGACGTATTGAGCTTTCATAAACTTTTAATGGTAAACGGGTGATGTGAAATTTTTAAAATACGCTTTTGTCCTATAGGCCTAACTTGTAAAACAATCTGGACAAGTTTCAAAACGAACTGTAGTGGAACGTTCAGGCGCTTATATTTAAACTAGTTTAAGATCGCCGTTTATATTAAGACAAGGTAGTGCTGCGTTCTACGTTATATAAGCCAACCCAGTTTAACTATTTTGACCTCATCTGTACAGGTTAGAGTTAATTACGCATGGACACATGCCATCGTTTTGCCAGGAAGAAAACATACTGCGTGTGCACAAAGCAATCTGGAACCGGCCAAGATAAGCCATTTTTAAAAAAAAAAAAGAAAACCCTTCCCGAAGACAGGTAGTGAGCCCTATACAGGATTGCAATATAATCTAACACTAATTAAAAACCGATTTAAAAAGACCGCTCAAGAATGGACCTGTCGAGTATTTCCCAGGACTGGATTAAACATTTGGAGATTGGCCTTAAAAAAACAGTAGGACAATGTTTTACCAGGGCAATAACTCTGTGAAGAATTGATGCCTACCTCCGAATTTCAATTATTCGAATATACGATAACAGAGCGAACATTAAAGTACTCTGCTGAATTGCGAAATGCTATTTCACTAATTCCGACTACAGTACAAGAAATTGGACGGCATTGATATGCTATAACTATAAGAAAACAAGGAGATAAGATACAGACATCTTGTTTTAGGTTCATAATATCCTGCTCCCCCCACTTCCCTACCAATCTTCTCTTACATCAATTGCTGGTGGGATATGAAGGTTATTGTGAATTTATCAAATCATACCCAAAATCCTCTCCGCCGCTCCGTCCTGGTAGCACAATTATTAAACTACGGTTTAATTGCATCGCTAATATTTACCCATGTAATATTTATTACAACCCAGCGTTTTAGATTTAATTACCCAAACCCGTGATCAATCATAAACTGTTTTAACAGGGGCGACGGTACCCAATGGGGTAACAAGTTTTCGTTTACAGGGGATTAAATTATGATTAACATAATTATCTCATTCACACCTTTTGATTGCAATAAACCTGCCGCATCACGTGGCTAGCGACAAGATAATATTATTTATTTAGGGTCATTGTCTAGCAAGTTCATCTGTTTAACAGTAGGAAACGCGTGGCTTTTATTTCTGGGAAACTGTTCATTTTTTTTTACAAAATTTCATCAATATAATTTAAAATATATAATCAATCAAAGTAATAAAACATTTTTAAATCTATCTCGAAAATCAAGATCGATAAATAAGCATACATGTACATATGGTCATACGAAAATACATCAGATTTTTAATTTTCTTAAATTTAATGTTTGAATCTTAACCCGAATGTTTTTTATTTATTTATATTATTGTATGTTTCTGCTTGTACTTAACTACATGTGCATGCTATCGCTCCCTTTATATCCGTGAGAATATTATTTCTTTCTGTTTTATGTAAGGAATAAAATCAGAAATCCCTTCATCTAAGTGACAAGTCATGAATAATTAATGGTAAATGAAACACCCTATGAAACAGTCTTTTTGAAACTGTGAAAATTTCCAGAAAGGCTCTGTTGAAATCACAAGAAAAGGTTAGCAGAGTTGTGAATAATTTAAAACTATTAAAGACAAATATGAATAAACAGTTAGCTGAGGTGAAAACGAACAGAAGTCGCAGATCTGTTGTTACCGTGTTTACTGATGTAAAACGCCACGTGCATATTGCGACAAAGATGACAACGAAATAAAAGATAAGCGCAAGAGGGCGGGGCCTATTTCAATCGTAAGGAGAGTATAAAATTGTGCCGTGAGTCTCTGGGGATAAGTATTCTTCCAAACTACGTCACGTCGCGACGGCATCAGGCACGCAGGACAAAAATATCCTACATTAAAGACACGTGAACCATAGAACATGGAAACCAAAATGTACAGTGCTCATCCGCTGGAAACTGGACTATCGCCAATTATGGACATGTCCAGCAGTGCTGACTTCTTTGCGGCATTCATGGACAGACCGTCATGCATGTTTTCCAGTTCTCCGACAAGTGTTAGTCCAAATGTAAATGACTTAAATATGAATACGAAAGAAAACATCCGAGAGATATCCCAGTGCAAACGAAAACTGGATTTTGCCGAAAACAACAATTACTTGGGACTTCAAAGACCCCAGACGGTTTCTGTTGCAAGAAGGAACGAGCGGGAACGGAATCGCGTGAAACTTATAAATATGACTTTTGCGACATTACGGGAACACATTCCCCAGTTGTCAAAAGGGGGCAAAAGTCGTAAATTGAGTAAAGTGGAGACGTTACGAGCTGCTATTGAGTATATTCGATATCTTCAAGGAATGATGGATGAGAATACCACTGTGGATCTAAGTAAGATAGTCAGCGAGGGTTGTCTTTCTCCCGGCATGTCTTCTGGAACATCCGTCAACTCCCCATCATCCCCCTCTGACTCACCAGCTTCTGAATCGTCCTATGAAAATCTCAGCACAGAAGAAGAAGACTTATTGGATTTTGCAAATTGGTTTTAAAAGCCAGAGATGATACAGGTAATTATATTTTGCTGAAAATATTTATAAATCACACTTTCTTTTATTTTCTTTAATGGGAAGTAAGTAAGTGTTATTCCTGGCAAAAGATGTTGTGGTGCCTTATTGCAAGATTACATGTTAAACCATAATTATAGTATTATCTTTGTAACTTATTAATTATTTTCAATTTTATTATATAAATAAAAAGTTGTACATAACATAATATACGTTTATATTCATACATCATTCGGCTAAAATTGGAGTTGATGACTTCACAAATGATTAATCAATGTAGTAAGAATGATAGGTCTAAAATAGATTAAATATATTAACCTAATCTAAAACGTTTGTTAGAAATTTATTCACCAAAAGGATAGGTTCCTGAAATTTTCTAAATAATACATTTCAAATGAAAAAATTATATATTTTCAAAATTTTGATAACCGTTGGTAAAGATGCCAGTTGAATGCAATAACAGATCTTTTGTTTTGTTCTTCACAACAAGTGTTTCATGCTTGAAAAGGCGAGAGTAGAACAATTTATTGATTGTTTTCATTGATTTTTATTTTCATGCTCATGGTAATACCAATATCATTTAACATGGCCTATTATTTTGATAATTTATTTCATTAAAATTTCATAAGCTTTCAGATTGATCCTCAAGGTAATATTTCAAGCTAACCTTTTCTTTGTTCCCTTTTTTTCATTGTTAAGTAAACATTCTTTAATTTCTGTTCTTTTCTTAACCCTACAGATTGTGAAGTGACGCAACTATAAGTGCTATGTTCTGATTGGATGGCCATTTTGTAAGGAACTGTTCGATTGGCCAATTGCGTAATTCTACTGACAGCTGGATGTGATGGTGCTAATAAGGAATAATGCCTATCCAAAATGAAATGAATGACTTTTACCCCCATAAGCTTACGTGAAAAACACTTGAAGTGTTAGACAATAAAATCGATGAAGAAACTTGAAATTGTTAAGAGCATTAACGACATCGTATCGCTTGTCGGACAATCCCTTTATGTGATTTGCCAAAGTAGTTTCTGATTTTTATTTTTTTGTATTTAAACTGAACATGTTATATTTTTGTAATTAATACATCTGATGATCTGTAATAGAAAACCTGAAAGTTTGTTTTATTGCTTTGCCTGGACTTAGGCAACCACATACTGTAGTAAGCGTTATATTGTATGTACAGGTCCACCATATTGTATCATAATCTTACGTGTATAATTTTTTTAATTCATTTTATCATTCAGTACTTTAGCAGAAATAATCTTTTTAAAAATATTTGTATATATAGTGTTTCAGAACCTACAAAGACAATATGTCACTGCAATGCACACAGATTCATCGAGGCTCACATTTGATAAAGACGCTATAAGCATAACTGTTATATGTATTTATCAATCAACTTTGAGATATTTCAAGAGATAGTCATTTATTCTACACAATGCTGAACCTGTTTGCAGTACAGATTTTATAGTTTCTTTTAAGAAAAGGTTCGCAAGTTAAGTGAGTTCTGTAAATTCATCATATTTGAAACCTCGAAAATATAATATAAATTTACAATAAAAGAACATGCTTGTTCATGGATTTGAAGACATTCTGAGTTCTGAGATGTCCACATTTACAATTTTAGTGCTATGTATGTCGACAGAAGCAGTATTATAAATTTCGTATGAACAACGAGGAAACCATTTATTTTTCTTCCAAATGCATAATCAAAACGGTCGATAGTGTTATTTCTAATGTATTATTAAAGCCAATACTTTGTACTTGTATTTTAATTTAATTTGTTTATAATCTATAATGATTTAAAAGTATTTTTGTAAAGAATTTAGAATTACAACAATGGTGTATATTTTATTGTAGTTGTTGTTTGCAACATTTCGTCCTAAAATAGTTATATTATTATTCATAAATATTTAACGTTTTAAACGTTTATAATGCAGACCTGTCTCAAGAAGAACTCGATAAATCCACATTGCCCGGATTACTTGTTTTCTAATTTAAATTAGAGATATACATTTTCAAAAAATGTTGCCACAGATTCATAAAAATATTTTGAATATTTGTCATACTCATTTTTGGGAATATTTATGTCGAAACACGTGGACACGATGCCAGTTGATTTGGCAGGTTACATTACGAAGTCACTTCGTATCTATGGACTTTGAGATTGAATGCTAGAATTGAAGTATTCAACATTCCTGGATATTCTTTGTTCTTCCAATGAACACAGTATTATTATAGCCCGTTATTGTTAGTTATGTGTTATTAATATTATGTGCTAAATTTACATAGAAGACCAAATCACAACTTCACGCTCAAAAATATTGCTCACGATTTGTAAAGTAATTTATTTTTTCATGGAATCTGTAAATAACCCTGTTAATTTATTATTACATATGTATTCTATTTTGCTACAAATAAATGTCATATTCATATACCGAAGAAAGTGTTATAATATATATAATAATATTTTGTCTTGGGCAAGTTTGGAAAGGACCCGGGCCTCAATTGGTTCGAATATCGTGGTCCTTTAGTCCTCCTAAACGGAATGAAATGAAATGGGGTTTAACGTCCTACTGTTATGCACCTAACCTGGGCTAATGGAAGACGGACATACGCCATTCAGTGTGCTTTGACGGAAATTTTGCCCGGACAGCGGCGCTACGGCCCGTCTTATATCGAATTCCAACTGCCAAGGGATCTTTTACGGGCACGCCAATGTTGCACGGTAACTCGGTTTTCGTCCCAAACGAACGACTAGACAGCTGCCCTGACAAGGGAAAACCACGCCGGGAAATAAAGATAACCTTTCTCGGCCAATGCAGGAATCGAACGCTCGACCTGCAGACTAGCGGGCCAGCGCCTTACCCACTTAGCCACATGACCCCCCCCCCTCCGGAGGCAGCAGTGACATACCATTGCCAAAACGGAATCCTTAGGACGAAGGCGTCGATTTAACTTGAACATTATGTTGTTTGTGATACACAAAAGTTTAAAGTCTATGACGATTTTGATAGTGGCAAGTTCGATGAACAGTTTTAAGCGAATAACCGTGACAATGATCTTCGCCTTGGTTATAGTGATAAATACAACTTAGACCCTTCGGTGATGAACACCATTTGAGTTGTGAACCAGTCTTGGGCGTATGTTTTATACAGACTGCGCCATTTAATTTGGGACAGACTAAAGAATGCGTGCATACTTACATTGTATTTTCATTCCAATTCTGTTTCCCAAATTCTTCATATAATACCAATAAAGACACGGTATTCATTGAAGAGAAGGGTCGTATTTTGGCATTTGCTAACTATATATATTAGTATAACTGTATGAGCAGTACCGTATTTCCTCGAATACAACCCCGGGGTTCTATTTCGTTCAGCACCCCCCGACCCCTGGGTTCTATTCAAGGTGACATGAGACAATTCTTCTTCCTGTGCACCGATCATCAATGGGTAATTTATATTTTGACAGGGATTATTCAGTTTTTACGTTAGACCCGGGTTATATTAGAGACCCGGGTTCTATTCGAGACCCGGGTTGTATTTATCTCAACACCCCCTTACCCCCGGGTTCTATTCGAGGCCCGGGTTGTAATCGAGGCCGGGGTTGTATTCGAGGGAATACGGTATATACATATAGGGAGTCGTAGTGACTTAGTGAGTAAGGCTCAAACTCGCTAACCGGGGGGGGGGGATCTAGGGTTCGCTCTTGTTGTTAGCCGAGACATTTCCTCGGGATTTTCCAGCGTGGTCTCCCTTCCTAGTTATTGAATGACGGAGGGCCTCCCAAGTGTCTAGTCTTTCGTGTTGGACGAAAAACCGATACCCCATGTAAACATTGGCATATTGCATGAACGATAAACCCATTTCATTTCACATTTTATGGTAAGTGCAGGAAATTAAATGAAATGGGGTTTAACGTCCTAATGTTTTGCTCCGCCATGGATAATGAAGACAACACACTACACACTAACACAACCGAGAAGACAAAACTTGCCGTCTACACAGAAATTGCAAGCAATAAACAATAAATATCAAATCAAGTAAATGGATACGGAGTCCAACCGTAGGCGTCCACTGTGCTGTACAGAGCCGGGCCAATGATTTACAAGAAATGCGTAATAGATAATACAAAATAATACGGGAGATAATCCGGAAGAATTTCGAAAAACGCTAAAAATTATAAAATAAAGTGTGGTCAGATCTGCACCACACATCTATCTAGAATCCAATACCCGGTCAGATAATTTTATTGAATTGAATAATATACTGGTTTTATAAATGGTTTAGTATGGCATTTAGTAATTCGGACATAACCAAATAGAAAAAACCCCAGTATTTATGGATAACAAATTACTATGGTTTATTACACTGCGACGTTTAAACAAGATTTCACAAGTCGATTTGAAAGTAGTTGAAACGTCGCAGCGTATGTAACGCTGTCGTAGTGATAACAGGGAAGAGTTTCGTGGATAAAGGATTTATTTACATTGGGTATCTAAAACAGCTTCGGTTACATACATTCAACATGAATACAACAGCAATACATAATACAGGAACTATTACTACTCCGGAAACATCTACAGGAACACATCTACATAATACAACATTTACTATTCTGCCCCTCTGCCAAGGCAGCGGCTGGACTCGGGTGAGTCCTTACACTCGTTCAAGCCTTTCTTCTCACCCGGCTCCACGCTTACTAACTGTCAGCGAATTACTCAATTATATACCATAGGGACAAAGATAAGACACATAGTCATATCTGCAATTGTTTCTTTTATCTCGTCACGGCATGTGCATAAACATTTGAAGTCGTGTGGTTCTTGTAAACAGATCATGTATAGCTTGTAATGGACATATTAAATTAATTAGATTTAATAAGATCGTGACTGGACAACAGTTTATATAAAGGTGAAAGTCAAAATCATGTATTGTCAAAACTAGCAGAGTTCAATAAGTTCTATGCACCTAAATCATAAATATGATATCACTGTTTAACACGTAATACACCGTGATAATTGTTTTCCATAATAGTGTTTTTTTTAAAATTTATTTGGTCTCGTCAATACATTCTTTATGTCACTTATAAATGGTTTCGCCTTGCTGGACTCAACGGTGCTTTCTGTGTTACACGACAATTGGTCAACAAGTGCTGTAACAAATGCCGTTCTGAAAAGTAAAAACGTGATGAAGAAAAGCAACAAAGAATTTATATACACGTGTGTTCCAAGAAGAATTTAGGACAACTCGAACCTCAATCAAGCTGCTGGGCTTAACAGTACTCTACGGGGGTACAAAACTACTACTAGTAACAACCTTATTGATCACTGATCTTTTCAATTGTGTTTAATTTTTTATCATTACAAATTTGGGGTTTATTATTTTTGGCTGGGCACAGCTGCCTGAATGATAAAAAAAAAGTACAACCCAAAACTTTATAGTCATATGGCTTTTGCGATAAGTTTGCAAACGATTTATTTCTTATTCTTCGTTAGGAAGAGCAGATGCCGTCGTAGTCTCAACCATGGCCGTATCTAGCGGGGGGGGGGGGGGGGGCGCCCCGAGCCCGAGAAATTGCCCCCCCCCCTCCAAAATTTTTTTGACTGTCTTTCAATTATAAAGTGACAACCTTGATTATGATCAATATCAGTAACTCGGGCATTATTTTGGCGCCCCACAACACTGCTGCACCCTCGTTTTTAAAAATTCTACATACGGCCCTGGCCTCAACCACAACACGCGAGATTAATTTCCTAAGTTGGTTAAAGAAGAATATTTGTTATTTCTTGGGATCGATTGGTGGCCCCTCCGAAGTTGACAGGAAACTGGTTTGGATGGGAAGAGGAAACATCGGTGCCCTCGGAAACTCCCCATGTTAATCTCACAGTCAGCGATTTTTGTGTTGACAAAACGTTAAACCACATATTGTCAAGAGGATGGTAATAAATTTTCTTCCGCCAAAATGTGACAATTTGATAAATCTACATAAATTCTGTGTAATATTGCACACGTCATAGTCTCTACAAGTTGTAGTACAACATGTAGCTTAGTGTTTTATTGAAAATAAATAATAATTAAAATAAATTGCACTTAGAACTAACAAATCTACGAACATCAACGATGTGAATATACGAACTATTTAATTAAAAGTGTTTTTTTTTCTATTTCGGAGTTACCTCCCTGTAATACGGGGACCTAGTTAACCTAAGATTCGGATTTAAATATTCGATCAGTTATCGTATGACGTGTGCAACGACACTCGAAAACAAAATTGCTCTTTAGATCAATGGCGTATTTAGGGGAATGCCGTTAACAATACAACATTTTAAAGTTTTTTTTTCATATAATAGTCTCTCAACAAATAAATCGATGTGCGACAGCGTACATGTATACAGAGTGACGTCTGATATTACATCACTGTTTTATCACTGTTTTTTTATAGTCAAACTTGGCTAAGTAGCCCAGCCCCCTTGTATGTCTTTGGATGACAAGAAATGTTTTTAAAAATCAGCTTATTTAAACCAAGTGGATACAATCTAAATTTATTAAACAGTTTAATTTATAAAGATTTTTTATTCTGCTCTTTTTATTATTTCAATGTTATTCACAAGATGGCGTAATGTTGCATCCGAAATACGTAACAGACAGATGTTTCTAAACGTCATAAAACAACAATTAAAAAGACAACCGGGATCGATGGACAGATAACATAATCCTCGATTATATCATAAAATATGCTCGTTATTAACTGGACACAGAGTAGCGACTTCGTACATGGCTAATAAGACCTTATCACATTAACTTATTACTTAACCTTTGTCGGTGTTTGAAAATGTGTTAACTCTATAATGATTATTGTTAGTTCTATCATAATCTAGGTTGTAAAAGGCCCAAGGGCACAACTACCAATCTGTTCAAAATGGCCCCCTTGAGAGCCGGGCTTGCAAATTAACATCATCCATTTTGTTTAATTGGTAAACATGACATAATTTATGATACTAGCGACTGAATAGTAGTTCTAATGGTTAAACTCAGTTGGGTACAATTTGGAATTTTCTCTCATTCACTGTTCTAGGAGTGAAATGTTTCCAGATCAACACAACCGATTTTGGTTTTGGATAGAAAAACACAGCATGTTGATAAGATAAAACAAAATGGCTCTGAATAACCGGAACATACATCCGTCTATAGAAAGGTGAGATGGGCTGCACTATCTCCCCATTAACACGCAATTGTGTGGATAATTGTTTTTCTGTAACACCAAAACTACAAGTTTAACAATAGTTTATGTACACACAGAAATCCTGTTTATGTGTTTTTAACAAAAGAACAGTAAGCTAGAGTATACTATATATAGCTAGAGAGAATTATTATACCCATAAGAGATATAGATAATATTCACAAATTTATGTTTATATGACGTTTTGTCAGCTGAATAAAAGTAACCAAGAGGAAAATAACTTTATTAAAGTAGCTAAGTCTCTAACTCAATATCACCAAAAGTCTTCGACGTTGAAAAAACGAATTGTTTGTCAATTTAAATCAACATAGGTGTGGTAGTCTTACCAGGAAAAGGTGGGCTTCTGATACCCAATATTTAACACAAAATAAACATTTTACCATAGATACACGAATCGTGTACCCTAATGCGTTTCGACGTCATAATTTGTAACAAGTGACTCAAAGATCAGGGCTATACATATCAAACGATGACGCTATATTCTTACATAGAGAGTATGCGCAATAAATACTTTCGGTGTAGACTGGAATAACCCGACGCTAGAGATTGCCATTTGATTGAGACTTCTGGCGTATATTGCCGAACATAACTGATTAGAAATTACAGTAAACAGAAACGATTGAATGTAAATCTGTTTATATACATTCTATTTGAAATTGTTTATAGGACTTTCATGGCTTAAATTATAGTTTTTCAGAATAGTTCAGGAAACCTTTTGAGCAATCTAATTAAAATACAGATCTATATTTCGTTTCGTTTTTGTACATTCGATGGCCTCGGTCCATAGTAAAGACAAGTTAAACGAAATTTTGAACTATAAAAAAACGAAACGAAATTTGATCTGTGTTTTATCAGATTGCCTTTTGAGTTAGCTTTATAAATATCGCTCTCATTCGGCCTTCAAGGTAAATACCGTTGTTGTCCTGTGTTTTCACAAGTCCCGCTATCATTCCTCCAATCTGGTGGCTAGTTTTAAGACACATCTGTCCCGGCCACCAAAAATGACCCAACACCTGCCAGTAGTAGCGGCACAAAACTTTATCCAACAAACCGATTCGAGCTCAAATTTTAATAGAGTCCAATTTTGTTTATGGTTCCGCGTGAATAAATTCAACTTTGATCGCCATCAGCAATCTGTCACGGTTGGCGGAGGGAGAGCTGTGCCTCTATCGGAATGGGGTAACCATCTGTAAGCTCACCCAGAATAGAAATGATAATCTTTTTATTCAATAAAACATATCCCATTGTGTCCTTGTACAGGTTAAAAGAGATAGAAAACAATACATGGAAGAAGGGCTTTCATCACAACAAAGCTTATTACAAAAGTAAACGATTTGTACCCATGAATATAGAAAAATAGAAAACATCATATGAATTGTTCTGTATTATTTGCTAATTTTGTAATTTTCTTTCACGATGTGGCGTTACCGAGAGGCTTTATCGTGGTTCCTGTATTGATTGAAATGATAATGTTGCTTGCTGTGTCTTCAACAGTTTTAGATTAACTACAATTGATAGAGACAAAGCCTCAATTATTGATTTGGGCGCGTGCTTTTCCTTTGATCTTGCTCACCGTTATCTAAATTTCAAATGTGTATCAGCATTTTTCTATATGCACGTGTTCAAATTACTCTCGCTATGTGTTTTTATGAAATATTAATTAGGTCCTAGACCCGTTT
This sequence comes from Patella pellucida, assembly GCA_917208275.1. Lineage (NCBI taxonomy): Eukaryota > Metazoa > Mollusca > Gastropoda > Patellidae > Patella > Patella pellucida. The sequence continues at coordinate 36,473,186 of OU795036.1, forward strand.
ATCATATTTAAAAAATTGAGCTTCGAACGTTTCAATAAAAATTCCTTTAAAGAAACTCCTGGTGCGTGGAAATAAATTCTTTCTATTTTTTAAAATTTAAATTACACTATTGTTAAGCATTTGTTCGCCTATAATAAATGTTCATTTACTTTGAAATCATTCTTTGAAGTAGAACAATAGTGATAATTAGATATTCTGTGCTTTTAGTTAAATGCGCAGGAAAATTTTGCGTCCTTTAACCGATTTTCTTGTCCGTTAAAACTAATTCAACAAACTAGTTCAACCCTTACGGTTTTTTTAAGTTTAAAAAATAATAATAATTATAATCAAATGAGTTATAATAATTTATTACTCTGTTATTGGCATTTTAATGGCTCTTCGGTCAAAAAAGATGAAATTTTATTAACCCTTTCACTGAGCGGATTTTAATAGTATGGTAGTATTGTGCATATTTAACGTGTCATGATATTATACTGTTCAAGTTGTTAAAAAGAAAACAACTAAAACTCCTTTATTTTTAAAAACATTAAATCATTGGATGGATTCTGAAAGGGACATTCAATTTTGAATAATTAATATGTCACCTGTGTTTGTCAGGAAACAATTTTTGCTGAAGCTAATCACGAACGGAATGTGCTAAGTAATGGACGTTCGAAACAGACTAATTCTGAAATTTTACTTTTGAAACACCAAGATGTTAAATATAATTGAGAAATTGAACATCACGAAGAAAAAAATATCAAAAAGGAGTTACGCCCCTTAGGCTACCTTTAGACCAGTGGTCAGCTTTCTTCGTCCTGTTCATCACAATGTTAAAGTACAGTTGGTTACTCTTATCGCTTTTGTGTAATAGCAGCACAGTGGAACACTAAAGTATTCGGATTCATTTGAGTCGATTATTGGTTCTGATACCTTCTCCAACGTGTATTGAAAAGATTGGTACATCATTGTATGCAGATTTTGCAACAAAGAATATATGGTTGTTTTAGATTCGTCCATAAATATAGATATTAAGGCAAACACTGACGGTTTAGGATGCCCTTTACTGGTCATGAAATCAAAAAATTCAAACATGACAGTTTTACAGCCTTCTGTTGCCAGTTGAAAGCGTGAACTGGTCCGAACCATAGCATGTGTAAAGGAATGACACCGGGCTTTACCGCAACTGAAAGGTCGTGACCCAAATAGACCTCTTACTAATAAAATAACAAAAGCAAGTAAGAAACATAATTAGTCGTACAACTTGTGAACGACCTCTCACAGATGCTAACCCCCCTTCGTTAGCGTCAGTCGTGACGGGTTACGCAGAAGGAAGGGGGTCCAGAAAGTCACCAGTAAAGTATCACGTACGTATAACAGTCAAACTTGTGTCTCAATGCTAAGCGGCTTGCCTAATTGCAATTATTGCTGTTTTCTTGTCTAAGTAAATAAACGCCTCCTTTGTAAGACAACGACTAGCGGACTTAACAAAATAAACCCTAGTTTCTGTTATCCTGGGGGGCAATCGTATGAAACCCCTCTGGGTGGTATAGTTACACCCCCGTGAGATAAGTATGAAGAGAACAAGAGAGCCACGCGTACCGCTCTTACAAAGTTGATTGCAATTAATTTTTATGTCTGCGCTTTCATCGAACTTTTCGGCAAGCTCGACTTGTACGAGCACATGTTAGAAAAGAAAATAATAATTTGTTTAATTTTTTAGTCTTCTATCAAATTCCTCTCCTACTAAACCCATCTTCGTTAGCCAACCCGGAACAGAACAGTAGGACGTTAAACTCCATTTCATTTACTAATTAAAAGAGACGGAAAAGATAACACAACAAAAAATTAAAGTACAATTAATAAGCTAGCATATGCGAATCATAGGTTATATGTTATTATTGTTAACTGTGTCAACTTCCCAAATATTTTGGAATATAAGTAATCAAAGCTATTTAGTACTGTTGATTCAAAATTATTAAAAACAACTGTATCAGGTGTTCGAAAGGGGTAAACATTCTTTATTTATCAGGTATACGAAAGCCCAGAAGGCTCTTTGCATATTCAAAATGTGAAATTACAAATTCATGTCTTACCAATAAAATAGCAAAAACGACAGCCCCACCCCACTCAATTGAACAAATTAGAATTTAAACAAATTGTAATTTTACTCAACTAATTAGTGCTCATTTACCTATCTGATGCCTGGGGAGGGTAAACACCCGTTCCAAATTACTAGATTCGAAATTCGAAATTCCATATTCGACAAAATCGCGTGACATTACAATCAGTGTAAAAGTTCCTCGGATATTGAATGTATAGGTCAAATCAGCCGCATCGGCGACTTCTATCTTCTATGCAGCCGCTATGATTTGGAATTTGAAATTTGTTTTTGCTTTTGTTACTCGAAAAGGGCTTATTCTAAATCATGGGCGGTCGATGATCGTTTGGAATATCGATTCAGGTTATATGTTAAATATACCTCAAAGATAATCTGGAGCATTATTGTTCAAACATTTATGTACCAACAACAATACAGATAAATCATTCATTAAGCACATCTGGGTTTATATTAACAGTACATATAAATACTAGTAAACACTTTATACATAACAATATCAGCGACTGTAATATTAGTTTATGTGCTATATGATATGTTTGACATAGTGCCATGAAAACCCCATTAATCACACCATATTTGAAAGTCAATCTTTGCTATCTCTTAAATACGGGTAATGTTAAATATCCTGTTCCATTATCGCAAAATATATCGCCACTCCTATTTACAGTTTCAATCTGGTTAATTTAACAAACATTTTTAAAATATAGTTTAAGCATTATGGAAACTCAAAATGTTGGCGTGAAATATACAAATCGGCAATACATCTTTCTAAAACATTTTAATATTTCGGGAGATCGTAGTCTTTGAGCTTCAGGAAACAGTAAGGCAACTGAAAAAAACAAAAAAATAAAATATCCCTTTTCTAAAGAGCATGTCACTTTTGTATCTTTGAATGCAAAGGAATGGGAAGAAGGCGTTACTGCACATATCCTTCAGAACAGATATCGACATCTAAGACACGTTTAGATTCCCTTAACCTCCGACTTAACCCCAACTCCCCCAATTAAGCGAGCAAAAACATATTTGGGTGGTCAAATCCTAATGACAACCCATCCAATTTGTAATATTTATTTTTGTGAAGTTCCATTTCATGAATACAAAATATGATTATTAATGGGAAAGGGCCATTTTGGATTAACAGGGGTAGCACTTTTATTAACTAGACAATTTTCGTTTAATCTGTTCGAAAATGCGATGGATTTTAATCAAATTACAATGGTAGCGTTGAGTGGACTTTTGCGCCCCTTCCCCGTTTCATACACACATCAATTCTGACCCCTTTACTCCTCAAAATTAAAGGAATAATAATCGGTCAGAGAAGAGAATGCGAGAAAAGTTCCGTGCATTCTTATGTTTTGTTTTTTAAATTCTCTATTTTCCTTTTTTGCACCGTTCCTGTTTCTTAATATCTTCGATACGCATTTACCGCCGCAAAGATTTCTGTGTTGAAGTTATATTTGGTATGTGTTTAAACATGCCTATCAGGCAAAAACTGTCCTTTAATCAGAAGTCGATTTTTTTTTATTGGCAATTAAAACCAATATTTCAAATCACTGTTATTCATTTGACAAAATGTTGACTCTGCTGACGTTATCAAAGTTCATGCTGGATTTCAAAAGATGCAAGAATAAAGAATAACGATTTTATTTCTTTAGGAATAATTTCTTTAGCGTCGACTGCAATATGATCACCATGACTTGAGAAAGAAGCACAGCTATCCTTGAATTTAGATAATGTCGCTTTTTCAATAGCTTGAAGTGTTAATAGAAATTAACAATTATAACTGGAAGGCACTAAAACTGAACAATCTTATCTGAAGACGACGTCTATTAACCTTGCTAACGCCCAATAGTTAACGTCTTAAAGAAAGCCAATGGTCAATTATCTTGTTAATTTTACCTGTTGACAAGAATAAAACAATTAAACACGACTTCTAGGTGCCAACTTGTCTGTTTACTCAATGTCATGTCAGTACTGACAGCCAAATCACATTCTCACATTTTGACAAAATCCCCCCTTTTTAGTCAAGAAGATGGCGAACTTGTGTTTAGGTAACAGCGGGGTAAATTATAAAGAGGGACGTGCAAATTCCATTATTGCAAATTATAGAGTGCCCATTTCTTTTACAATCCGAGGACGTGCCAAGATTCTTGAAGATGCTGTTTTAACAAGTACTAATTAGCCAGGCAACTCTCGTGCCCGTCGTCCACTAAATGTCCACTGGAGGGCTGAAGCGGTCATTGTCTGACCACTGACGACAGTGATAATGCTTGAAGACAATAAATCAGCAGCAGAGTGACCACCTCTCCGGACAGAGACAAAAGCATTTAATCCAATTTCGGTTCACCCCTCTGTGACGTCGTTACTAACATATGGATACAATTATCAGATTGAATGGACTAAGCTATTGATAGATAATTACTTTAAGACTTTTCTAACTCCATAAACCAGTTGAGGTGAAAATTGCGCTCTTTTTGTCTCCCAGTGAATATTTATGAACTGTAGACAACCCACGCGAACAAATTAAAATAGTATTGTTACGGAAAACGTGCAGCTATAATCAATTACCCACGAAAACGGCATCTAAATACGAATTTTATTTGAACTGCTATAAGATTTGCACATTTCAAATTACACACTCTCAGTTCCGATACTAACATTCAATAACTAGAGTTAGACATTTCTCATCACGATATAAAATTTCATCCGCCAATAGATGTCAATCTTTGTAAAAAAAAACCTGCCAAAAATGATCGGCTTTGGCATTCGATTAATATATAGGTACTCACTTATTAGGAAGACGCGAAAATGTAAGCTTACCGTATATCTGCGTATCGGTTACTGCCAACTCTTATCTGGCAGCCATGCTACTGTATTCACTGAAAACGATGTCGATACCTATACATATAATTATATTAATTTAACATGTATATGTACGTCGACATACGAGTCCACCATTACTGAAGAAAATGAAGTAGGATTTCAGATTCCTAAACTCCGCCTTTGATGGGTTGGATTTTATGTGACGCGAGGGCACCACCGTATAACGTTCTGTACCGCGCTTAACTTACGTTCAACCCAGCTATAACAGGATTAGTGCCATGAAAATGATGAGCCTAAAACCCAATAATTCATAGTAATTTATTACCAAACTATGGCTATTAACTGTATTGGCGGTAAACTTTTGGTGTCTAGCTTTGTCTTTCTATCGGATTAGAGGGAATTTGGTCTAATATGATATATGAGCTGATATCTGCTTAATCTAAAAAGTGACCGCCAACTTGATTTCTTTGTGTATTTTCGGCATATTTAAAAATCTTAATTTGACAGTGCGTTAATTTAACACGTTCTGCTCACACGATGTTATACTATTTATCAATTTTATATCCGTAGAAATAAGCAGGGAGTTTGGGGAAACCTGCCTTATGTAGTGATTGTTTGTGAAAGATTAACACCTGGGTTTTTAAATCCAATAATTATCAATTTTGTTTATGGATGAAATTCCCGGAATTTGTGATAAGTAAAGATATTTATATATAATGTGTGTGCTGATATAGTATACAGGTATATATGTATGTGACATGATGTATTTATTAGTATATGGATCAAACAAAGTGGGTGATCACTTGTATGATTGACACATCCCTTTATTTCTATCTTGACATTAGGTGAATGTATTGTCTTGTATATTCATCACATGAATTTATGGAATACATATCGTCTAAAGTTGTGAAACTCTTGATTAATAAATATCATATATCTAACTCTATAATTACCCTATTGGTAAGGGTTCATCGGGAGTTCGGCAGGGTGGGTACCTGTCTGAGCTCCTACTTGAGAGCAGGATATTACGAGGAACATCTAACATAGCTAAAACCACTGTCTCTAATAGTTATCACATTAACTTATAAACATACAGATATATTCTCATATTTCTCGACATTCTAACAGCAATTCAACTGTCGGTTTGGCCAAACCGTAAACAACCACATAAGACCCCCGACCAACACACCACACCACTCACAGCTTTTCAGGACGTCACTCCTCTGGACTAATTCTCGAAGTAATGACAAAATATTTGCCAAAAGATAAATCTAAATACTGAGTACGTCCTACCCAGTTGATTATTTGATTAACAACAAATAGAGGTTCAACTGTCGACTCGAGGAAGAAAACAAGTTTTAACTAGGTTAAAAACAACCCCTTGAAATAGTTGATCCAACCAATCTATATAAATGATATATTTAAGAATACCTTAGTAAGTTCGACCTATAGATACATAGTTGTGGTTTTTAAATTTTGCTTAACGGAATGAAATATGTTTGAGATGGGCTATTGCATAATAAATGTCAAATGTGTTTCTAGCCCAAAGTTATGCAACTGGGAATACATTTATGTGTTTACAAATTTACATACATATATCTTGAACGGTTTATCAGATATGCCCCCAAAAATAATTGTGCACTTATAATCAAGTCAAATCTTTCTCAATGGAAACACTGAAGCTATTTAACTGAGGAATTTGTTAAATGTATAAAGTTTCATAAAGATATCTTGAACAGTTTATGAGATATGCTCCGGAATAAAAATCGTATAACAGAAACTAATTCAAAATCCTGTTTCCATGAAAACACAACAAAATTAAATTCAAGAATACATTATAAGGAATTAAATGTACAAAGAACTTCTGAATTCAAAAACATTACAACAATAATTCTTAATTTGGCGAGACCGTCACTTTAATCTAAATATCACGTCTGGTGTACTTTTGACTTATAGCTTTCACATTTCTCTGTTGAAATATCCAAACCAGCTCGGATGATGAAAACAATAATAACATTGTTTACAAAGAATTGTTTTAAACACAATAGGTAAAGTATGTAACAGCATGGTTTCAATGATGACGGGTAACACTAGTCAACGCGAAACCTGGAACAATCACAGATCATGTATCCTCGATCGTGTTGCTTTTTAAAATTTATGGCCGACCTCACAGCTAGATTGGTGACCAGAGATATTCTGATTCCATTTTGCAATAAAATATTTTTCTGACAAAAAAAGTAGGTCTAAAAAGTAGGTCATGTCAATTGATAAAATTTGAAATAATGGAGGCAAGTAGTCGTTGATCTACATGTTCTTGTCTTGAACGACCGCGATCAACTGATTCTGACTTCATGAATAGAAAGGGCTTGCTTCAAATAGGGGTCCTATCATTGGGATATATTGAGTGAACTGTACATCACAATATAGACTCCCAGAACCCCATACACGACATCGTTTCCTTATTCAAAATTCTGTTTTCTTAAGGTTACTGATGATTCGACAGGTTTTTGGAGTAAGCTGTCGTGTTCGTGAAGTTCAGTCAACCAGCGGTATTAGACAACGGCATATTTGGTGGAGATCCCGCGGGCAACTGTAGATAGTTAACAATAAAATTGTAACAAGCGGGCTTTAGTCTATTGTGGCTTGTTTAATAGAAATACGTGTCTGTGTAACACCTAGTGAAAATGTCTCTAGAAAATGCAACGATCAAATGTTGAAGAAGAGCGAGGGGTCGATTCTGGAGTGTTTGTTAAGTTTCAATTACCCGACACAATCTAAGGCTATGTTATAACTGTTTACAAATCGACTCAACTTCTTTATCGTCTCAACGGGTCTTTATGTCCTTGTTTGGTTTTGGTAATACTTATGTATCATATTGTTACGACCTACAACTCTTTCGTCTGGCCCTGAGTTTAAGAACCATGGTGTTTCTAACGTCTTGCTGTGCTAATGTAGCATATTTCTGTCCTTAAAAGCAACATGGTGACGATATATGACATATTTTGTTACTACATACTTGAAATATAATAAAGTCGATTGACCTGACGATGTTATAACTTGAATGAAATGGTGAACTAAGCCATGAATTTACATATCCGAAATAACAAAGTTTAATTGTCATGGAGTACATTGATATCTACAAGGTAGTATTTTATTCTTCCAAAGATATCGAATAAAATGTATTACTTAAATTAAGATAAGTCTATCATAATTTATTGTAGTTTGAAATCACATTTAAAGAATTACCGGTCATAACTTGTTTCTACAGTTTCAACATTCCTCAGCCTGTTGAACCACCACACCAGAAAGACCAACTCAAGTTTCGCTATATGAAGCAATGCTGGTCCATGGTGGATGTGTGAGATAGGTGTTTTGACAATTAAGAAATTTTGTGAATATACAAATCCTATTTTTCTTTGTCCAATTGAAAATACCGGAGATTCATTCCATTATGTTTAGTCCAAACAGCTATCATGGATGTTTGATCTTCACCCCTCCACGAAAAACACGGAGACAAGCATGTTGAATTATAATCTATATTTCAATTAAATGAAGACCACCCCTCCCAATCATTTTACAATCGAAAATGTAAATTTCAAGATATAAACAAACATTTTTAGTAGTTAGTTCCCACCCATCACGATTATATTTTAACAAAGGTGGCCTCCGACCATGGAAGCGAAGACCAATAAGTTGAAGGACCACTTTTGGTCAAACCTACATTGTCATGTCTCTACTAATGCAAACTTTAAAAAAACACACCCTGAATACCCCCAAATTAATACAAACTATTATACCATTTATATGATACCCTTAAATAACATCAAAAAACAAACTTTCATTTTATTAGTAACAAGAAATGAAGACCAGTAGCCGTTGTCTGGGTTAAGTATGTATTTCAAGTAGGTAATTTGGTATCAGTAATTGAAAGTTTAGCAATATCTATCAAAATTGAGGGGTTGAAGTGTCCATAGAAGTCTTAGTTTCAAAACACTATTTAGTTCAGATAAGAATACTTCAAGTGTTTTAAAATATTTTCGTTTCAGCCTCGAGTGGTCGTTACCTATTACTGGGCCATGAATTGTAACACTTCTGTCCATCAAGTTGTTAAGCTCTGTCAAAGCCAGGGTAGCAATTCTATAAAATCGCTGTTTGAAGTCTCATCTTTTACCGCTGGTGGCAGTCTTCTTCTATACACGTTTTACCCCTTTTATGATTTTTTAAAATTAAGGGACATCTTTTGTGCTTGGTTTCAGGGGACAGGGATACACATACATGTAAAATGGTTCTTGTTCAGTTATGATTGGTAGCCCCATTACATGTTTAATATAAATAGGAAAGGGAGGGCGGTTTCTGGTAATTAGATTCCTTATCATATATCCAGGCACGCAAAAATGCACGTATGTTTTAACTTCCTGGTATTATAAGACAGAAAATCTAGTTTTTAAAAAGAAGTATTCTGATTGTCATCTTCATGTAAAACGGAGAGATGCTTTATTTCAAATTCTTCATTTAATTATTACACGCCCACATTTTCATGTGGACGTATATTGTCATCGCCCCTGGACGTCCGTCAACAATTGTTTGTGAACACACCACAGGTCACAATTTGTATCCGATTTCAATGAAACTTGAAATATAGATTTATCACCATGAGATCTCGGTTCCTTTCGATATTGGCATATTTCGGACCGTAACTTCATTGATTATGGCACTTGATTGTACGAAAAATCACGTTTTAAGCTTGTGAACACGGTAGAGGTCACAATTTTGAACCGATTTTGAAATGCATGTTGATAACCCACAGATCTTTGTTCCTTCCGATATGTGCGCATATCGGATGGTAACTTCCGGGATTATGGCCCTGATTATACGAAAAATCGGCATTTTTAGTCTGTGGCTATCTTGAGGTCACAATTATTATCCGATTTTAAAAAACGTTTGTTCATATCGCCGTTACGCCGTAATGAAGGGTTTAGTTCAAATTTCGTTAAAATCCGACCAAAACTGACGGACAAAATGGCAGTCACTTGTACGCGAATAGTGTAAAACATATGGTATATATAAAGGTTGTGGAACCTGTAGAATGCGTAAATATCGAAAAGAATCAAGATCTTTAGGTCATAAACATGCATTTCAAGTTTCATCAAAATCGAATTAAAATTGTGACCTAGACTGGGTCCACAACCTTGATATACCATATTTTAACAGTATTCGGGTACGAATGGTGGCCATTTTGTATGGCATTTATGGTAAATTTTTCCGAAATTCGAACTCAACCTTCCTTAGGGTGTAACGGTGATATGATCAAACGATTTTTTAAATCGGATAATTATTGTAACCTCAAGAGGGACCACAAGCTAAACCAAGGCCATTTTGCCATAATCAGGGGCCATAATTCAGGAAGTTACGATCCGATATGCGCAAATATCGAAAGGAACCAAGATCTTTGGGTTATAAGCATGCATTTCAAGTTTCATCAAAATCGAATTAAAATTGTGATCTCTACAGGGTCCACAACCTTGATCTACCATTTTTTTAACAGTATTCGCGTACGAACGGCGCCCATTTTGTATGGTTATTTTGGTCCGATTTTTCCGAAATTTGAACTCAACCTTCCTTAGGGTGTAACGGTGATATAATCGAGCGGTTTTTTCCAAATCGGATAATAATTGTGACCTCCCGAGGTACCACGAGCTAAAATAGGTGATTTTTCGGACAATCAGGGGCCATAATTCAGGAAATTACGTCCCGATAGGCGCAAATATCGTAAGGTACCAAGATCTTTGGGTTATAAACATGCATGTCAAGTTTCATCAAAATCGGTTCAAAATTGTGACCTCTATAGGGTCCACAAGCTAAAAACGTGATTTTTCGTACAATCAGGGGCCATAATCCATGAAGTTTTGATCCGATTCATGCCAATATCGAATGCAGCCGCGATCATTTGGGGATAAACCTATATTATTTCAAGTTTCGTCAAAATCGGACAAGAATTGTGACCTGTAGAGAGTCCACAAACAATTGTGGACGGACGTCCGGTCGGACGGACAGGGGCGACGACATAATACGTCTACATGAAAATGTGGCGTATAAAAACACCATATTTAGCTTGTGGTCCCTCTGAAATTCACAATTATTATCCGATTTACAAAACCGGTTGATTATATCACCGTTATCCCGTAATGAAGGTCGAGTTCAAATTTTGTGAAAATCGGACCAAAATTACCAGGCAAAATGGCCGCCGCTTGTACTCGAATTTTTAAAAAAAAAAAATATGGTATGCATGTTTATAACCCAAAGATCTTGGTTCCATTCGATATTTGTTTTTTGCTTGTTCTCTATCCAACTCTTGAATGTGGGCGTATCCTGCCTGGCAGCCGCTGGTTTTGTATTTGTATATGCACATAACCTTCTAAAGTCTTTTTATGCAATAAAGTCTTCTTCTTTTTTTTTAATGTAACCTGCTAATGTGATGTTCACTGTAGCCTACATGTATATATTTGACAGGTATTGGTTAATCAATCAAGGCCGCAGCTGTATGGGAACCTTTAATTTTAACTATCACGTATACTCAACATATCTAATAATTAGCACCGTTGGGTGTAAACAAGGTGAATGTGGTCTAATCAAATAGAAAGATGCAATAGCCGGGGCATACAATTTACAGTGACTCGACGACTATCTCGGTAAAATAATTGGAGGGGTGTCCGAGAGAGTACATGATCACCAACTATCTTTGAAGAAAACTATAGAGTGAACTATTAGTCCGCCTGAAACGATGTTAATATCTACGTACTTTCAAATTATAATCCATGGACTAACTTTTCGTATCGTCTATTGCACCTGGTGCAAGATAGCGAAGTGTATATATTGGTGCATGTGGAACATAATGCAAAGGCGTTGGGTACTGCGAGTACATCACCCAACGTGTGTAACCTCTAAAAATACAACCCGTAACATATTTTCAGTAGCCAAGTCGTTAGTTACTCGATGAATTGAAATTTAAAGTAATAAGTGTGAGCTTTAAGCACGTTTAAAGCAGCAAGTAGTCGCAGTTACTAAACAAAGCATAAACTATTTGAGGCTAAAATCAGAAAACAAGCACGTTCAATCGGCTCAAGTATCGGGCTGAAGAGCTACCGTTATCTTTTTCTTAGCGAGACTACACGAGATCTTGTGGAGAACAAAGACGTGTACGTAATGTGATTATTGCCTTATCAAATTACACCCTACATAATGTCATAAACCACCTGCAAATAAGCGTGCGTTAACTACACATATCCCCGCTTCCTTTGATGTCTAAATAGGGTAAATGAATACCTTACCGCAGGTTGCAGTTATCATGTTAATGCGTCTGTCTTGGTGGTTAGGACTCTGTTACCCAACATACATTTATTTTTTTACCCCTCATTTATGAAAATCGAATGGTCGTTATTTCCTGTATTTTTTGTGTCGCTTGTGTAATTAACACCCCTTTTGTAAGCATCAGCGGATAATACAAGCGATGTTCTCCTATATCAAAGTACATGTAACTGGTATTAAAAGAATATAAATAAAAGTCTTCTCCGGGTAATAACATATCGCATATGACAGGCTTATAATATGTCAATTACATTCAGGAATAAACAACCTGAAAAACTGTAATATTCCAACAATAGATATTATTTACCTGTCATTTTGGAGATTTTTGGTTAAACAGACTTCCCTAGTATCTGTTACGTTTTATTATAAAACTGTGTATTCGTATTCTAAATCAAATTAAAATCTGGTTTTGCAAATAGTTCGTGCGGCTGTACATGATTTTACCAAAAGTAAATTATTGGAACCGATATTTGCGTTCCCATTGGCAAGATAAGAATTCGTCTGAAGCAGACGATTAAGATTAATCTGACACTTAAGTGTGGTTTAATTTTATTTCAATATTTCGCTTGCGCGTAGGGGTATTTAGTAGTATGAGGAAACTGGAAGACTCGGAGAAATCCCACGAGGTTGGGATGGCGACCCTAATCCTTGTCACTAACAACTGGTGAATCGAAACTACGCCAGTTGACTCAATGACACAACTTATGTTACAGCGCGCACGTGCTAAACATTCGGCCATCAATCTCCCCAACAACCCACTCAAAAAGGAAATTATTAATACTGTACTATTTACTATGGACCCAAATATTACTTTATTATAGGGACACTAATTTCCTTTGGCACGTAACCCGAATGTAGATTATGACGTACAGTAATTTCAGTTAATGAATGCCCTGATGATCGAAGGTATACTCTATGTTACTTACAGAAACGAATGACTTGGTGATGGAATTTTGTCCGTATTCTGGTCGTATTTCTATATAATTTTTATATTTAAATGTATAACAACCAGTAAGTTGGTTTTATCTGTACTGGTAGCTTGTTTCTTACACAAAACCTGATAAAATACCAGACAGGGTTAGATAGGAACTTACAAGGATAACCTCCTTTCTTCAGCTTTAACTGGGGTTACGTACCACGGATCACACCCTGGCTGACAAAACAAGCGCCTTGAAATAATCCCCTTCCCCACAGACTAAACATGTGTCTGCACAAAGGGAGGGTGATATAAACGAGCAGATCAAACTAATCTCGGTCGTGGCGGAGAGATTAACTTAGAAAACACCGTATAGTGAGCTGGCTCAATGGTGTCCATTAGATTACCACGCAACGTTGAACCATAAATAAGTTTGGTTGCGATTAAACATTAAACATTAAAGTATTTATAAAGCGTATAAACACCAAGTTAATGGTTTCAAATGAGCATGTTTGATTAAGAGATCCACCAATTATCCAAATTGTAATTGAAACAAATAAATTTGGAGTCTTTGTTTGAATATGTTAATTGATTCAGAGTTCTTCAGGTTGCTGTTAGATGAGATTGAATTCCATAATTTATGTGAAGAGAATTGGAAGGGGCGTCTACTCATTTGAAGGTTGGATTTAGGGATGACAAGAAGGTTTTTGTTTTCTGAACGGAGAGATCGACAATAATGTGGCGGTGTTATTAATTTTCTTATGTAATCTGGGGCCAAGCCGTGTAATGCTTTGTAAGTCAACAGACGAATTTTATATTCAATTCGGGCAATAATTGGCAGCACAACTGCAGTGATGTGGTCTCGTTTCTTGGTGCCAGTGATGAGCCTCGCGGCAGCGTTTTGAACGCGTTGGAGCCTTTGGATTTGATGGTCAGGAATTCCGTATAGTACTGCATTATAGTCAAGTTTAGATACTACAAGAGACTGGACAAGAAGTTTGGGGTTATCAAAAGAGAGATATTGTTTGATTTTACTCAGTTGGTGTATTTTATAAAATACAGATGACGATACAGCCGGTACTTGAGGTTGAAATGACAGGTTTTTATCTAGAACTATTCCTATGTTAACACGAGGTACAATTTTATGGATACACAATTACTGAGTTTGATACTAAGCGACGTTTCGATGGGGATACTCTCGTCTTTATCAATCATTTGTGTCATTATGTTTATTTACTAAATGCCAATCAAAGAAGATATTCCTATGTTCTTTACATCTTTTCACCACCAACTGTTATGATGCAGTCTCTGATTTGTTGGAGCTTCTGTCTTGTACCTGTGAACATCACCTCTGTTTTATCAGGATTTAGATTAAGGAAGCGGAAGGTCATCCAGTCGGGAATTTACTTTAAACAGCGCTCGATGTTTGTCATGGATGCCTGCTGTCTGACGGGACGAAAGTTGATGTATAGCTGAGTGTCGTCGGTGAATAAGTGAATGTTTAATCCATACTTGAGTGCTACCTTGCTCAGAGGTTTGGCGAATATAATAAAAATGAATAATAGTTCAAGACTTGCTTCAAGTATGAGTTTAGAGGTGAATCTGCACCAACATATTACCAATAACATCTTTTTATAAAAACCAATCAATTAGCGAGATTTATAATAAATTCGTTCGATCATAATATTGATCGTATGAGTATTACACTATGTTTGTGTTTCTATTTTACCATGATGGTGATTTTCTTTGCCATTTTGACAATTAGTAAAGTAAATAGCTCAATACAGGCGAGCGTCAGTTATACTAGCACATCAGCAGGTTAAATCTGTTGTTTTGCGTTAAATCAAAAGATCTTCAATAATGAAGGGGACTAAAGTACATCTTATCGCATAGTGGCTATTACATTAACCAAGCGAGAGAATTAGAATAATGAGGAGTGCGTTTTATAATTACATCGTTCGGGGCTCGTGACATCGTGACACGCGACCCTTCTCTAAAAATGCTTTCAAACAAAGACCCTACACGCAATTCTTTTCGTCTTTGTGTCCACGTCTTAAGTTTAAATTTGCATCGATACCCGATACTCATTTTTTCTACTATACTTGGCAAGGGTCCGCCTAATTCACTTCTGGTTAAAAATGAGTTTATCAAAGGGGTGTCCCTGTGGCTATTTCTGACGAAAGGCTTAAATTTGATGCAATTAATGACTATCGTGAACATAGCGGATGGGGGAGCGATACAATCAGAGTGTTCAATACTTACAGGGATTCATTATGTTACGATTCAACTCCATATACTTTGTCGCCAATCATTTTCTCCTCCATTCAATGAAAGTCAAATCAAGAGCTAACAACCATCTTTTTGATATTCTGATTAAGAAACCTACTAATTTTCTATAGAAGACAATTACTGTTTATTACTTTACATTTATGTATCATTCGATCACATTTTATGTTTTTTTATTGCTTGATGAATATTAATAAGCAGTAATTATATTCCATAGAATTGTGACCTGCGTATTTCCAGTTCAACCATGGACATTATAATACATTTTATTAAATAGGTCCATGATTCAACTACTAAATGCCATTGGATCAATTTAATTATCACGCGTAATGACTGACAATGACGATTGTATACTCTTTCTCACAAATAATTTTCTTCCATAAATGGAAGCGAGCAGGTACTTTTGATCAGATGCAGATAGAACTGTCGCTACATTTTTCATATCTTAAGAAAATATAACTTTCGTTACATGTATATCAAAGTAGGGAAATTTTGTAATTATATAATTTATGACTCTTTGCAGAAAAAAAAATAGCCACGATGTCAATCATATTTCCATAACATATGATATTATGATATTTTGATGAATAGACAAATTTGACACCACTTGTGGTACAACCTGCCCGGTTTTGTTTTTTCATAAATGGCAGGTTTTCTCATGCTAATATATTCAAAACTCTCAGCAGATGACGGTTTGAAAGATTTTTTTAGCAGAGACTATAGCTTATCTCTTTGTTAGCTCTTTACGGAAATTCATGTCAATCTCTATCACGCTTTTAAAACGACCCTGCATATTATATAAATATTCATATTTGTATCATACAAATAGATTATGTTAATGAGCATAAGACCACATAGCATTAATCTCGTGGGTTTCTTAACAAGATCTGGTGTATAAAAGCGTTTATATGTCGTCCATTTGGAAGGTAACTTGATACTAAGCCGTTAAGCAAGTTAAAGTGTTTTTTTTATGTTAATAAATGATTTTTGTTAAACCATGAAGTCTTTGTCAGTTTTTCTGTAATGCATTTAGATTTTGTTTAAAACAGATTAAAATGAATCAAGGAGAATGTTTAATTTAATAATGTTTCGCGATTTAATGGCTCTGGGATATTTTTTGGCTCCGTTATTGTGTCATGTATGTTTATTTATTCTAGAACATATGATACCACTTCTCATTTGAGGAATTCATATTGCTAAAATAATTTGTTGTTCTCTTGTATTTAAACCACTGAGCTGGTAATGCTACTATTACCCATCTGAAGTCCTGAATTAAACCATTGCATCCGTTATAACACTTCTCATTTCATGGGTTCACACAGATAACACATTTTTGTTGAATAATTTTATCTGAAAAGTTATTTATGCATGCTTAAGATGGGCAGGTATATGTTATCTTTTTGGGGGGCATCGGTGCACCGTGAACAATGAAAGAACATGTAAAATATTGATGGATGAGTTTAGATAGGGTGATGCATCCACAGATATTAATGCGATATTTTATGTGAATATAAGTAATCATGTTGTGTATATTAGCTGAAAGGCAGACTGTAAGGATTAATATCACCATGTAAACGCGGATTAAAAAGATATAAGTTGATTCGCTCTGACAGTTGACCTTAACTTTCACTTATTATGTCAACAAAGAACAATTATGCAATGTTTTCTTCCGTTTTTAACATACGTTACGAGTAAATACCAACCCATAGATATGTGCTTATCTTCGTTTAGTACATAAAATATATGAAATTTATTACCGATTCATGTTAGTCGGTGAATAATAAAAAATCATTAATGGCTCATCATGTAATAACTTTGCAAGAAGTCAAAATAAATTGTTATGTTGGTGGGCAGTGTTCGTATATTAAAATGGATTTGCAGCCCGAAACACACGAATTTATAATGTAGCCCGGCAAAGGATGCTTATTTCGATATAAACCGTTATGGAATAAAGATACAAAAATTTACGTCGATAAAAAGATAGGTTGCCAGACAACGAAATATACGCCCCGGCAGTTAAATCGTCCGATCGGGCGACAATTGTATAGCTTTTGTAGGTAATATGAGCATTTACAAGATAATGCTATCAAAATCATACAGTTCGAATGTTCACAACCACAAGTTTAAACGAGGGAAATAACTGTAGAAGTTTTTACCATAAACTGCTTAAATTCAATGGAATCCTTCGTTTTACTAATCTCAATAATACAATTAAATTTAATACAGATCGGACGATAATTTATGTCATTATAGTGTTGTCAAGTGTTTCAACAAAGTGAAGAAAGGACCATAACTCTAGAATAATATGATTTTTTGTTTTACTAATCTTAATAATACATAACAATATAAAATTTCATATAGATCGGGCAATAACATTTGTCGATTGTGCGTTCACAAGGTTTAACAAAGTAAAACGAGGCCTCTTTGATTTGGTGTTCTAAATAATGCATATAAACTTTAAACGGATCGGATGAAAACTGTAGTCGATAAGGTTTAACAAAGTAAAACGAGGCCTCTTTGATTTGGTGTTCTAAATAATGCATATAAACTTTAAACGGATCGGATGAAAACGGTAGTCGATAGGGTGTTCACAAGGCTCAACAAAGCGAACCAATGGCCATAACTTTATAACTTATAAACAAAAATTGCTGAAATTCGACAGGATTCTTTATTTCACTAATTTAAAAATGCATGTAAATTAAATACAGATCGGCATGAGTCGTTACAGCTTAACAAAGTAAAACAAGGGTCATAACTCTGGAATTAAAAGACGGAAATTGCTGAAATTCAACAGACGTCTTTGTTGTACTAATTCATATAATATATGCAAAGTTAATACAGATTTGATGACAACTGTCGTTAGAGCCTTTCGCAAGGTTCGACAAAGTAAAACAAGGACCAATATACATGTATATAAATTTCGAACTGATCAGATAATCTGTAGGTGTTAACAAGAGGCGACGGCAATATACGACTACATAATCAGACGAAGGCGAGTATGTGACTATCCCCAGAACTTTAAACATATCACAAACTCTCATTCGTCATGCCACTAACAATATTCCAATAATTAAATTCAATCAATTATTAAGTACTAAGTAAGCATACTGTATTGCCCGGGAGCGGGAGAAGCGAACTTAATAATTATCATGATATTGATTTGGGACATAGACTGAACTATTTATTAAAAGGATGTGTGGTATTAATCATCTGATTGGCGAAGGGCAGCCCAAGACAAAATGGCATGAACGGTTGTAATTTAAATGGGATCAACGTTCAGATTATGGTTGGTCCCAAAACGCTATTAATTTTGTTGTTGTTGGTTGTGTTCTTGGATGTGACGGGTGCGACGCTTTTCGAAAAATACAATCGACACGAAAGTTATCATTCCTTGGACAATCGCGCATCTATGAAATGTTGGGAATAACGTCATGCTTGTATCCTTGTTTATATTGTAGCGCAATCTAACACATACCTTGTATTATGTACTATAATGACAAGTGAGTTAATTCGGTATTAATTCAACGGATCCGCAAAAATACTATCAGACTGAAATCTTATTTCATAACTGTGTATAAGAGTTTCATATATTATCTAAATGTTTCTTGTATACAATATTTTACTTCTGTGTAAATATGTATGTGCAAAGTCCATCTGTTATGTACTAGATGACATGGGTGTGTTGTCAGCATTTTATTCTGATATTGAAAAGGGCATATTATTTTCCAAAAATGGAATTGCACTCATTTCTCCGGTAGCAAACAGTGACTGTCAAATGTCTTAGAACCCCTCCATGTCATCACATAAAAACACAACTACGTGATTTTTTTGACACTTGCACTGACAGTCCTGCAGGTAGATTAAGTATGACAGGTAATCGGACTTACAATACGCCATCTTGAAAGATAAGGAGCAACAAGGTTTTAAAAAAAACCAACACGACAATAAGTCAACAGTCACCAACATTTCACTCATACATAGATTTCTAACTACTCCATTGTCCATATTGTTTTCGAGGGTAGGTGGAAGCTTGTTTTTTGACTGATTAGTTATTGAATGGCGAAGGGCGGTCAAGTGGAGGGGGTAGAACGAGGCCAAATAGGTAATTCATTAATTAATGAATTGAACTAAACTTCACGTCGAGTCGATGCATAGACAGTTGACAGTCTCGACATGTTCCTTTTTTTATTAACAGCACTGACCATCGACTTGCCAATGAGTCCACTGGAACGTGCATTTATGATTAATCATTCAAGCGAAACCAACGATTAAGAATTAAGTATATGGCGGATATGCGGCCATTCAGATAGGTGTAGTTTTGGGCGGAAGTATTTAAGGTTTAGAGATGTGCTTATACACATTGATTGGGATTTTAAAGTGAAGGTGAATTTAACTACCAATAAAAATGCACGAGCACAAGGTTTACGACTTCCTTATAAAAACTACAGATCAATGGAAAATCATCACATCAAGTCGACGCGTGTATCAATTAAAAAGTTTATAGCCCTTGTCCGTCTTCACTATCCCGGTTGGGGCACAAAAATTGTATAAACTTAGGTTGAAAGAAGCCTTGTATGGTAACTCTGATATCAGCAGGTGTACAAGCTCTGACATAACTAATCAACAAGAAATGTAAACCTTACGTCTTCTGAAGAATGGGTTAATAATTAACGGTTGGAAAATTAAAATCACCTCTGAAGATATAATTTCCAACCCTTTAATGCCGTTATTAGTGTACAGCATGGAACGCCGAGTTTGGTTTAGCATGGGCTTTATAATACTATAAGGACCTTGGGTTTAGGTGAATTCTCAGTTGAATAAATACCTCAATCCTGACATGCACCAATACTAAAATGACTAGTCATAAAAACTCTTTGTAATTAAACTAGCTCACCCTATGATACCAGTGGCTTTCAAACACGTATTGGTCAGATGGCATTTATTTACCTTTGGGTGACAACCTAATAAGACCGACGAACGTCATGTTGCAGATTTCGAAATGTATTCAGCAATATTTGTTCATTAGGCTATGAAATCCTATAGATAGGACTGCAGGATATATAATCTAAAGTTATTATTAAGAAACTGTCACATTTCTATGCAGTTAACAATAGTGTCAGGTCAGAATTAAACACAAATATTACTCCCGAAACACAAAACAATACCACCCAATTTCTACAAGGGTGGGCAGTAGATGTTGGCACATGCCACGACACGCGAACATAAACAAACATGTAAAGCAATCTACAGAAAGAAAAGGCCTAGACATTAACTATAATTATATACTAAACATAATTACGGATTACCAGAAAAAGAATGCAAATTAACCCCTCGAAACACGCGTATAAACAGACTGTGTAAAGTGTAAACACATTCATAAAGTATTGTCCACTTTACAAGTGTATGAATTTCACACTTGACCACCACACAACAGACAGAACAATGGTGCTGCATGGTTGCCGAACAATAGAAGGTGATTAGAAGGTGGACATATCTACAATAAGCAAACCAATAGCAAGTTAAAATTTGTGAACGAACCAGCTGGAGGAGGTTAATAGAAACACTCCAAATTCAGTGGGTATGTAAATGGATTGAGGATACCGATTGAATTTAATTAGTTTCTATATTAAACCCCCAAAATGATGATGGCCACCGTAGCGTATTGTGAAATCCAAACAGATGGACAAACCAGTAAAGACTATCACCTCCAATATCGTAACTAAAAAAAATAGCGTGAATAGGTAACATTGTAATATAGGAAGAGTAGGCGACATCACATCCCAAATTTAGTAATGTTAAACCAGTTGACGATTAAATAATGTATCTATTACGTTTGAATCAGTAAACAGTCTGCAAACCCCCCACATAAATGTTTACCGTTTGAAAAGATATGAAATGTGGTTTAATGTTCCACTTTTCAGATAATATTTGTGACTATCATTTGCTTGTCTGTTTGTCCCGAAGCTGAGATTTTGCGCATAGGGTTAGCTCGGACCGGGGAGTATAAAAGATACAACAGCCAAGATTTAATAAACGGATTTTAAATTATCGTTTTGGTAAATACCGAAAGAATAAATGGTC
This sequence comes from Patella pellucida, assembly GCA_917208275.1. Lineage (NCBI taxonomy): Eukaryota > Metazoa > Mollusca > Gastropoda > Patellidae > Patella > Patella pellucida. Next base: position 36,494,758 of record OU795036.1, read on the forward strand.
CAGCCAGTTTATAGCATTGAGCTCTTGATCATAAGATTCGATGTAAATCAGCTTGGCGCATGCCACTGGGTCTAGGATTTCGGATGGCAAGACATGCGTTATGAATACAAATTATGCGGAATAAGTTGGTGTATCCTGAATATTGATATTATGATCGAAACAATAAAAATACAACGCATTTCTGCTTGAAATAATTAATTTCTCCCTAAAATTTATTAGAGGGGCTGACTTCAGTTTGACCTATCTCTAAACGAGGAATAGTACCACGAAGGCTAATGTCATTCTCTTTTCGGCAATTTCATTTTAATTTGAAAATTACAAACGTTGCTAAGCATGAGACTGTCGTAAAGAAATTAACAGTGAAAGAATGTTAGATGGTGATTGATAGGGGTTTTGTTCGCGTGCAGAACCTTAACGATAAAATCCTTTAATAAATCTCACACAGTTCATATTGATTAAACTCATAAAATTTCCCTTTGAAGGATCAATCGGGGTTTTTACACAGATTTGACGATGAAAAATGCAAAAAGTTAATATAAGTAATGTCATGGGTGCTTAAATGGACGTTAAGCGGCAACAGATTTGACCGACAGTAGATATCAAAAGAAACGATAGCCTTTACAGCAGAACAATACATTACTATATAAAAGGTAGTATTAGCTCGCCCATCGCTTATTGATAATTTACTTGTTAAATCCCGGATCCGAATATGTGCTCATTGTGAGATCTAGGCGTTATCGTTTTAATACACTGTCGTCGACAGGTATCAGTATCTTTAAGGTTGCTATGCAGTCTAAAAATACCACTTATCAATAATCAATTAAATCTATCAAGTTAAAAGGCGCCTGAGTACAAGAGAATTAGCGAAAGTTTACCTCCGAATGAGAATATAAGCTTGTATGTCACTAAGAGCCACACCAGTTGTTAAGAAGGAAATATTTTATTTCAAAATCTTTGAATTGCGTGGTTTTAGATAATCTGGTAAGCAAATCTGCTTCCAGTACTTGACAAGTTTCTATCGCACTCGAAACATGTGTGGTTTATTGGTATTTATGCGCAAGACCTGGTTACTACATTATCATAATGAACGTATAAAAATGATTCATAAAATAGAAACACTTGACTTAAATAAAGAAATGGATGGCGGTTATCTGGTTATAGAAATATTCTCAGTATAAATCTTCTAGTTTTGTTTGTAATCAGATTAACTTATATTACTTTCATAACTATAGATAATTTTATGGATTATTGCATGACCTATATCAGGTAGCAATGTATCATAGTTCATATTATGCCAAATAAATTATAAACATTAATAAGAGAATCAAAGTTTTGTTGATTTTAGAATTTGCCAGGCTTTAGAATTTTTGTTGTACTAGGAGCTATGGTGGCTTTGTGGGTAGGGCGTTGGCTAGCTAACCTGGTGGTCCCATGTTCGATCCCTGCGTTTTACGAGACATTTCATCGGGATTTTCCAGTGTGGTCCCCCGTGTCAGTGGTGTAGGACGGAGAGCCTGTCAAGGGACAACGTACAATCGTTCGGATTGTACGAAAACCGAGGTAATGTGTACACATTCCCGTACACGCAAAATAACAGCCATTGACAGTTGGAATCCGAAATAAGAGTAGGCCATAGCGCGGCTGCCCGGGCAAAATTTCCATCATAACACACTGCATGACGTATACCCGTCGTCATTATCCCACTCGGAGTAGAAGAGTAGGACGTTAAACCCCATTTCAATTTTTGCTGTAGGCCTACTATGGTATGCAATTTGATGGATACCGTTAAGTTGGTCGTGTGTATTTCATTTATCTGGAACGCTCAAATATCTAACACAGAAGACCACACTGGTATTGTATTATCCATTATATATTTCATTGTCAAAAAAATCTTTCCCCTAATTTTTTTTTATATATCATCATAAAATGTGTAAATGACATTGATGTGAAGATGCTTTAAAATTTTAATAATAATTGTTAGGTTCTGAAATATGTGCATCTCTTTTTAATTCAAAAGACATCCGTGGCCACTATTGGCAGATAATTTCCTTCAATGTGTTAAGAGTGGGTAAAAACTGTAGACATATTTTCAAAACATTGAAGTGTTTGATTTAGTTAAGTTTGTCTTTCTGTCCCCTCGCACAAGCAGTGTCTTGATAAACTAAAGCATACGTAAATTTATTGTGAACATATGGTTCATTTCTGTTACTTCAATTTTTGTACAAACCTGGTACATGAAACAGAATATTGAAAAATATACTAAAATCAACACGAGGTTTGAATACACGCAATAGAAAAACCACAATCTATTATACCCCCAAACATAAGCAAATAAATCCGAACACGCTAATATTTTTTTGTTCAATTACTTGCTACGCCCCACATTATGACCTCCACCCACTTAATTGTGTTGTTAATTGAACAAAATGTAAATGTTTGTCCATCTTTCCGTTCTTATATATAATTAAATAATCATGAACAGGTACTCCAAGTTAAAATAACACTGTCGGGTAATTACGGATAGTAAAATTATATATTTGTGGATTTGCTTTTAGATTGTGTGATCTCAGCACAGGAAATAAGACCAGCAATTTACTATTTCAGTAGTTTATTCAATGTTAGTTACAAATAAAGAACATGTTTTCAAAAATGATGTACTAAAGAGTTTCTAAAAGGAATTTGTATTTAAATATAAAATTCGTGTTAATTGACACGAAAAAACTAGGCGAACATCTTCTATTTATAAGAGTATACTAAAGAGTTAAAGACCTCGTTAGCAGTACGGAAGAGAAAATTACTGACTCCAAATGATCATCACAATGAATATTAGCAGCAATCAGAAGGATCTCTACCTTTTCATAAGACACTAACTTGACATATGTCTAAATCCAGACAAATTATAACAACCCCTTAGCCCTTGTTTACCAGACTCAATGGTAACAAATTATGAATCAAATATGTCAGTAAGTGAAGCGATTCAAAAACACTGACAATTACCTGAAATTTTAACGATAGCCCCAGGGCGTCTTGTGTTTTCTGTGGAATAAAGATGGTGTCGATAACGCGCCATTTCTTTCCCGATTCTAATCGTTTCGACAGGTCGTATAATTGTTTGGTACACAAGTTCTGTCTACGTCATAAAGACGGGTTACCGCTTCCGCCTAGGTCTACACCACGCTAGGGTGCAAGTATAGTAATCATAATAAAATAGGAGGTAGTTGAGAGCCTTGAGGCACACCGTATTTAGGATTATTTCGACATATAATTAGTTTTTACATGTATTAAGCCAGGGGTTTTGTCTATAATTCTGTACATGACATGAATCGTAAAACTACTCGACCGTGTATATCATAGGTAGGACGTACGGTCATAACCCGTGACGTTATGACCAATAACTGCAATATGGTTTTATAAATAATATTGTCATAGAAAATCCTCGTGGCTTTTTGGCAAGTTCACAGTCGGTTTTACGAGGTAACTACTGTATGGTTTGAACAAAGAGAAGTCGTAAAATTACTTCCAGAAAAAAGTATATAGAGAATAGAACAATGGGGAAAACAAAAATTGGCGCCACACTTATGGAGTGAGAGTTTGTGTAATGGCAGCTACTGAATTTAATGCCGTTATTTTGGATTTTTGAAATCCAATTCGTGGACGTAAGATAATCACCGTACAATGTAAATCAATTTGATTGTCCAAAAACTTAAGGTATTTATTTTACAAGATTTAACGATAATACACACTTCTTGGAGTTTCTGACCAGATTGTTGATTTACAAGAAAGAATGTGAAACTTTTTGACATTTACTAAGTGAACATTCGTCAATAATCACTTTCAAATATATAACAGGAAAGGCAGCATCTGTATTTTAAGTGATTAAAAATCAGAGATGATTAAGAAACTTGTTAAATGGCATGGTATTGGACTCAAGAGTTTTAAATTTAACAATTTTTTATATTAAACTAAACATTAGACGTTTCGGGCAAAAAGGGGGCACTCGAGATAACCCCTCGACTGATTGAGTCTCATCTTTGGGCCGGCTAAAGAAAGCGGGGCCATATGTCGAGATAAGGCAAAACAGACCGCAAACTACCCTCTTTATTTTCCTGGCCAACTTCTTGTAAATTTTATTCAATGTTATTGAAGATCGTCGCATCTGTCGTAAAAACTGTCAGCCCTTATGTCATGTCATTAATTTTTGTTACTGACACTTACTTTATGCTGTGTAATTTTAAATGTAACCATTTGTCAATTAAAGAGCTTGTTCAGTTTTTCATGCGTATAAATTGTCTAGTTGAAGGACCTCGGATTCTCTCCAAATAAAATCTCGTAACAATACACAAGAAATTATATCAAATAACCCAATGATAACATTAGATGGCGATTATTTTGCTAACAATGAAGTATGACATATTTGATAATTTCCTCGTGGTTTGGATCCTCACGAATACAACTAAAATAGCAATGGTATTATTGATCATGGCGTGTAACAATATCCTTATAAAAACAACATGTTAATTTTTAAATATTGAAAAGAGAGAAAAGATATTTTTTTTATCACATTATTTTGAATCGTAGCTTCGTATGCGGAGCTATATTATACTTTCCACGTGTCATTTACTTGAACGTTAATAGTATGACCAAACTAATATTCAAATAGTCTTTTTAATCTGTAATTTTTATAGTCCAATATAGGAAGTGTTCTGGTAAAGAAATCGGTCGTTTCAAAGTAAACACCGTCATTGATATACAAGATACAATTTCCTGCTTACATGTTCTTATTATTCGCCACTGGGTTATTATCCTTACTTACTTGGAAGTTTGTAAACACATAAAAAAATGTTATACCACCTAGGTTCTGATATTTATTATTATGATAGCTGATCCTGTATTTAAAATTACCATAATCGGTCTTTACTGCTCGAGCAATATCCTGTATCGGTATTTTTTTATTGGGTCCATGAAACAAGGGCTGACAATACTGAAGATTTCTCCACAATGAAAGCCATGACCCTGACAATAGCTCGGTATTAATCGCAACTGTTAAATATACCATCGGAATTACCATTATGTCTTCTTCCTTAAGTATCATTATTGTGGTCATCCTAAATATAACCCATTTCTTCTTTGAAGGATTTGTGGACAATTGTTCTTTAGAGAACCAATCGCCATCTTCGCTGCACTCAATCATATTATTAACAACTGTTTAGATTCGTGTCATTATTTAGCAAGATGCTTGTTAATTGGATATCTGAGGGTCAGATTTTAATCCAGTAATGTCTTCATTAAGCTGCAGCTTCAAAAGATCCGCCACATGATTAATTTAACCAAATTTGGAGCCCCTGCTGCTCATACCAACTAGTGCTGCCGAACATTTCTAATAAATTAAACTTAATTGAAATGTTCTCTGTGGGTTTATAAAAGTTCTTTAACATATTTAACCGACTGAGAGTGATTATTGCATATTTGTGGAAGAACTGGAAGCGCGGTTGCAAAAGGATTAAATTTCTCTGTTTAAATTCCGATATGCTGCACACGAATTACCAATGTATGGGAAACATCTTTGGTATAACAATATGTCACTTGACTTTAAATTGAGAATAGCATTTTTTTGTTGTTTATTGATGACGTTAATCTAGTTTTAGAAATCTTTAAAGTACAGTTGATTTGCAATGAAGAAAAATAGGGAGTGTAAGGGGTTGAAAATTGACTTTCCCCAAAAAAATAAAGAGGTCCAACACGATGATTGACAGTTGAGTCTTCAAAATATGGTTAAGCTTTTGTTAGCCCGTGTCCACAATCTTTATATGGGCTAATGACATCCATCAGGCATTGTATTATGACTTCATTAGAGCTTGTGTTTTCATTCAAATGTCAGAGTTTCGCATCTAATTTTCTGATTTGTGTTTTTTGCGATAAAAAAATGACATGAGCTAAAAGTCATTAAATTCAATTCCAAAGCATTGACGAATGGCAATGTGTAGTGGGGGCAATAAGGCCATTTTACCAGTTTCCTTTCTTTTTTAAAAAATAAAAAATATACTTATCTTATATGACATAATCGTAGTATTGTAACCCTATGCTCACCACACAGACATTCCTAACGAATGTTTGATTCTTAGATGGGGAAAAAATGACGTAAATGGTGATTTTGAGGTCTGAAGAAAGTTATCTAAGCGTCATGGCTGTGTTGAATATTGATCTCAAATATTCGAAGAGGCTCCGCCTAAAAATATCCTATACACGAAATGTTTGGATTGAAGGGGAGGCATTTCCTTACACGGGGTATTAAGTCGTATTAACTACAAATTCCTCATGTTGATGTCCCTAACGCTAGTCCTTCTGTTTGTATACAGATACTATTTCATAGCAAATTCTTTTCAAATGAGAAAAATTATTAGACTAAATGGATGAAATAGGACATACAACATTGTTTTCTGTCAGACATAAGTCTGGAAATATCCGGCATCTAACACCAAGATACCATTTGGGTCATCTTTGAAGACACCTAAATGACAAAGTGGAATTAATAAAATTAATCTAAACGGTAAACCATAACATCTTTTTCTCGGCAGGTAGGAATATTTTACCTTTTCATTCACATTTCACAAAATAAATATTAAAACAGTAGGGGTAAAGAAACGCCGACAATGACCACAGAGACAAAATTCTAAACACTGCTGGGGTTTTGCACTTTTGTCGTTGAATAAATACGAGTGTTTTCCAGTCTATGGCTTTGGGTTGAAAACCACTTGACGGACGGTTTAGAAATCAGAATATTTATGCTTTCTTTGAAGTGGACGCTGTCGTACTTTTTAAAATCATAAGTTAATTTATTGACCACCTTTACTAACTTCTCTTAAAGAGATTGACGTGACTCCATTTTCTCTGTCCATCGAAAACAAGGTGAAATTTACGGCAAATTACATTGACCTTACTGATATTAAACAGTTCATTTGGTAATGAATACATGTTTCCCTCACCCCGACAAAGGATTGAAGTGTTCCGATATTTTAAAAACTTAATCCCAATCGAACCCTTAAAGTCTTTGAGTATTTAATTTATGGCCATTATTTTGTATGAACAAACGAGTTTGTCAATTGAATAGTACAAATGCGCAGGTGAAATCATCAGAAAATAGAATTTATGTAAATAATGAGACAGATATGGTCATACATGATGAAATAAATCAAAGATATTCGTCCTTTTCTCACCATTTCTTTCTGAGAACGTAAACAAGTATTCTGGATATTCCATTTGTGTTACAAAAACATATGGTTAGTTTTAACAGATTCGAGTACTCACCCTTGAGATTTTGGAATTTTATCTCAAATTGATATTTAATGGAACAACAACTATTATTCATTACTATTTGTGAAATAAAATAAAAGTAGCCGAAGGCGTACAGATGTTCAGAGGTTTCTAGAATAAAACATCCTAACACAATTGAATAGATATATTTTTAATATGTAGACCAACTATAGGTCCACCATATTCTAAAAATATTCATACATTTTTGATAAGTTGATAAATAGCCTATTTTGATAATTGAATTAGATAATATGTATGTACGTACATCTGAGTATTATTTACACTTATTGCTATATTGACGTGTTTTGTGAATGTTATGTAAACCGTTAATTTACATAGTAAATTATGTCGGGAACGAACAATTCCCACTTACAAGGCGTTTAATAACGTTGCTATGACACGAGGCATGTATAATTAGGTGTTAGTCATTTTGACAAGTAATGTTAGCTAAATTTGCATACTGATCCATGTATGGTTATTATTCACTAGAAATATTGATTGTGATATTTAATGGATACTCGATGTATGTCATCACCGAAACACTAAAACCCATTGCCTTAGCAAGGGTTCGGAGTGCCCTTGGATAAATATGCTTTATGCGCATTAGAACGGGTAGTCATAATTTCGGTCATAAATATTATTTGTATTAAGTAGCATACTAAAGGTCCATAACATCAAATATGAAATTGAACCAAAAAAAGTTATATATCAAGCATAATCCTAATGCTTTAACGTACATTTTGGACAGAATATAAAACTGGATTAAGGCGAGGAACGAGGACTCCCCCACCCCGTTGCTACGTTACTGCTCAATATGAAAAGTAGGAGTGTTAATATTAACAGACACAGTTGTGTTTTGAAAATGGCATACATATCAATTTATTACATGTAAGGCTAAATGTAGATGTTAGACCAAATCTGCTACTTAAACAATCTTTCACTTTACAGATGTCAAAATAGTCTCCTTGTTACTTTGGGCAATTGTCAAATCAACAACGAAACACTATTGAACACAAATTATAAAAGTAAGACAAGTAAATTGTCATATTTGTAAAAATAATATTAGCACAATTGGCGGTTTGTCCTGTTAGCATACAAACTCAATACAATTTGTCGATATTACCATTGTCAAAAAGTAAAAACATTGTCATGTCAGTACTGTCTCTGGCATTGTCATCGCCATAAAGAACACAGTTTAACAGAACGCGTGCTATAAGCAAACAATTTGTTCACGACCAAGGGCCATTCAATTTCCAATCTTTACAAATAACAACGAAACGTGATTTTTGAACCAATTGCTTGTAATTTTAATTAACCCAAACTTAACGTGGGTCTTTATTATCTTTAACTCTCGCTCTCTTTCTACAAAGTTGGTGTCTTTCTGATAGGCAGTATCAACCATTCAGTATATGAATCGATGTATGTACACACGCCTACACAGGGTATGAAACATTTCATCATGATAGTACGTTAAACTATTTTTGATCAGATTGGACGAGGTTGGAATCACTTATGAAATAATAATATTGTTTTACCAACTGATCAGATCATAGGACGTTAGTATTACTTATAAAATAATAATTACATTTTTTCTTTTTACCTAAACAAGTGTCGACACTTTAACAATTAAAATGGAGGACATTAGAATCACCTATAAAAGATACATTATGGAAGATTAGATGAAATGAATTAAAATGGGGTTTAAAGACCCACTGTTCTGCTCCGACTGGGCTAATGAAGACGGGCATACGCCATGCAAGGGGTCTTTTACGTTCACACAAGTTTGTACGCGTGGCCCCGGTTTTTCGTCCCAAACGAACGACTATAGACAGCTGTCCTTGTCAGGCTCTCGGCCCTGCATCAGTGACAAGGTTTGGGGAGGGACCACGCCGGAAAATCTGGATAAAATTTATTGGCCAATGCAGGGATATAAGGAAGATTAGATAAAAATCTGGCAGTTCTCACTATAATAGTTAAAAGAAACAAGATAATGTTAATGGGATATGTTAGAAATTCATACAAATTGCTTCACTCTAAGCCGAGAAAACCTTATTTTAAAATCACTATAGCCGGGTTTTTCACCGCTAATCATCAATAAGCTTTAAACAGCAGATCGGATTCAAATCCAATGAAGTGGGGTGCGATGGGCCTTTATCTCAGACATGGAAAGTGGGTCAGGCCAAAACTGTAGCCACATGCATCTTTTCTTACAACATATCTTAGTAGCCTTGTGGTGGTCTAGAATTTGTTTTTGGTTGTCTTTCTTCCCCTTCACGTTGTTTGTTTACTACTTTTTATCTATCTCAGTTAGTTAAGCCGTTTGTCTTTCCAGGAATAACAATGCAACAGTTCGTTTTTACATTTTATATATCATAGCCGGATACATAGATACAAACATAGTATAGATTACAATACTAAAGTCATTCTCAAATACTAGCCAGACAGACTCGCTGCTAATATAATGGCAATCTAATTAAAATACAGATCTATATTTCGTTTCGTTTTTTTATACTTTCGATAGCATATAGTAGGAGTTCACGTCAGGTGTCAAGTAAGCGACATAAGACCCTATAACGTCAGTCATTCGATTAACCAATCAGAATCGATGTTGCAAGTGGCTATGCTGTACTTTGTTTTGATTTCTATGTCTACCCACAGTTCCGCGCAAAAAAGGTCAAGCACTCGATTCGACAGACCATTTGATTGGCTGATCCCCCCCCCCATTCCAAGTAGAATACGAGTTAAATAACAAGTCTTCCAGATCCTATTATAGTAAAGAGAAGTAAAACGAAATTTTGAACTATAAAAACGAAACGACTCTGTGTTTTAATCAGATTGTAGAAATTGCTACATCTTTTCCATTCCAGAATCTGCCTGCTGTCTAACGAATTCTCCTAAGTAGGATAGTTTTGTAGCTTTGGGTTTTGGACCTTCCATCATCTAATTGGTCAAATATGATGTAAATAATTAGAGCGGTTAATTAAGTCAAGTGACGTTGAGTGCACCCTTATGTGGTTATTGGAAATTGACTGGAGAAATTTCCAACAAAATATTTGTTATAAACCTAGAATTGACCACATTACCATATTATGACTCTTTTTATGTAACAATATGCCACCATTCGCTAATTTGATTTGAGTATTTTAAGAACATATATGTGAATATGTTTGAATCACGCAACTTGCCAAAAACTTTAGTTAATAAAAAAAATTCCATCATGCATTTCAAGAGCGAAAAATGTAGCAAAAGTCTTACAGGAGATCGGTTACATAAGATGGCACCGAAAGTTGATTATGGTCTTCACATATTAATAATGTTGTTTGTTCTTATTTTTAAAAAAATTGTTGTTATATTTACAAGGCAGTACTTTATAACGTGGTCAGACCAATTTTATTGGTCTAGATCAAGCAGTACAGTGATAGCATCATATGTAAGCATAGGATATTATGAGACTGGACAACTGTAACAGGATGATGTAACTTGACATAAATAGAGTGTTCTGTAGAAGTTAAAGGGATACACACACTCAATTGCTTTCATGCAAATGTTATACCATTACAAAATTTAATGTCTAATTGATAGTTGATATAACAGTCTAGGCTAAAGACAGACCCACAATAGGCAGATTTATCTCTTGTAGAACACATTTTTAAAAAAATAATTACATTTTGACTTTTTAACAAAGCAAGTGTGGTAATAACATATCAAAAAATTTAATGATTTATTAAAGAATGAATACATATTTAGTTTTTACCTAAGCAAGTGTGGACACACATAGTCAAAACAGTTTGTATGGATTTTATAAATACGTAATTACTCTCTAAGTGTTGATGATTTGTTTGTTACGGTGACTGCATTACGAACATCGCTCTCTTCTTGACGAATAAACTCAAGACATCCATTAATGCAAAAGGAAATATGATATGATTTTCACAGCGAATCGCTTACGAACTTTGCCTTCTTCTTGACGAATACACGGTTGTCATTCATTAACGTAAACCTCCGGTATTTACGCATGACGATATTTGTTTATATCGAGGAAAATAGTTTAACATTTGTGATATTTTGGCATGGGTATTCGTTGAAATGTATCCAATGTAAAAATTTCCAACGGCAATCTGATCATGCATGTTTCTGGACAAGCCCTTGCCTCATACTAATCCGTCGCCGATAAAGAGCTTCCAACCCAAAAAACATTTTCGGGAATGATAAAAACCGAGCAAAAAGAGGAGAATTAACATTAAAGTCACAAGGTCAATCAATGATAAGCAACATATCAAAGCAACGAAGAATCTATTTCTGAAGATTTATTACGTGCTAATGACAAATTCAAACGCGGAAGATGGACGTTTTTTTATATAAACAATATTTATTCAGAAAATAGGGGTGGTGGGTAACAGACAATACATCTCCAAGCAATTTTTTTGGTGATCCTGTGAAATCTATGACTTCTCATCATTATAGTCTCTCTCTCTATATATATATATATATGTATTCACCGCTTGTAAGTGACAAGGAGTAGATTCGCCTGTTCAGCATCGTGGGTTTTCCCCGCGTCCTCCGGTTTTCTCGCACTACTAAAGACCCTTACGCGCAAGCAAATTGTTGAACTAAAATTGAACCATATTTTAGCCCCGAAATAACATAGTTTATATCGAGCGGACGTTAAACCCCATTTATCTCCCTATATGAGCACCTCACAAATAATTTAGTGTAAAATTGTTTCATACGCTAAGTATGAATTTTTTGATCGATTGATTTTGAAATATTTTTTAATGTCATTCTATAAATTTTCATTATGTTAACCAGTATTAATCCCTGTGCAGTAGAAGTGTTGGCAAGAAAAAGTGAGATAATTGTATTAATCTGTTCCTTTATTTACTTGACAGCCCTTTAAAATTATTCTAAGTACTCTTGTTTTCCACTGTAATCATCCTTACGTAACTTCTCGCGTTACCAGGCGGAGATTTAACATTGTCCAATCATATTAAATCAACATCAATTTGTATAGAATTGACACTGTGTAGATGACGCCATTGCAGCCCGAAATAGAACACAAGGTATTTAATGCAATTTCATGGATAATGGCAAAACCATGCAATATCACCCCAAATTCAAGAGGGCGTTAAGCCGAACGAACGAATGATAATGGCCAGCAGGTTATGGCTAACGCTCTATGATAGTTCATATTTGTGTTTCACTCAAATACGCTGTTTAATTTGCGTACGGATACTAGTAGGTTTTTTCGTATCTAGCGATAATAACTATAACTGACAGATTCATAAAAAACGGAAATGATATTCTGAATTTGTATTCTACCCAGGGGCGGATTGGAGCCGGAGACTGATCCGGGGCTCTCCCCCAGATGCGTTTCGGTGGCTTATCTGATTATAATCTCTATCAAATAATATATCTCATAAATCGATTAATTTAGGCCAAAACCCCTCCTGCAAGTAATTTAACCTGGGAAATTAACGTATTATCATTGTATCGTCAAGAGTCAAAACGAAGAGAATTTAACTGATTAAAAATGGGACTGGTTGACAAAAAATTGACCATTTGATTAACCAGTTAGGAATATTAAATAGGAATATTTTGATTGAAAAAATATGATTTTAAATTATCACACATCAAAGTATGATTCTGTATTAAATATCAACCACCTACAGGGCTTTGTTTACAGTTTATTAGTCTCATCTATTATTACATTTTATTATATCCAGCTACCCGGTCCGATTCTGTAAGTATTTCTGTAAATATTGACCTCCGTTCATGTACCCTACTGGAAAATAAATAAAAGAGATTAATCGCTTAAATGACCATATATGTCAACACGTACGCGTGGACAAAGATAACTTCTAACAAACCATTGTCCGGATTCCATGATCGGTCATTTCTGTGAAGTATAATTATAAAATATTACTCTGGTTTAAAACCTTATTTACATTTGATCTTCAAGATTCAGGGTACTGAACAACAACAAAAGCTTTAGAAACAAGTCGCATGAAAGGAGAAATTCATAATTCTCCTTTAATAAATGCTCTATCTATATTTCACTGAAACCTAGTATTATTTCTTTTGTAGTATGTCGAAATTGTCCTTTTCATACCAAATCTTTGGAAATATTTTATCATATTACTTTTTCTCTTGGGTTAACTGTACATTTAAAAACGTGTACCATCTTTTAGTATGGTTTCCAACAAAACAAAAAAAAACATATTTAAGCGAGTAGAAAAACATCAATGGGAAAAAAGTACGAAATATTGAAATGCATTAAGCTTACAGTGTTAGTTCTTCATTTATTTTTAAAGGAACCATTATTAATATTCGTATTCTGAAAACAACCAGAACAGACTTTAAAGAATTAAAGAATAGAACGAACAGTTAATTCATATATTTTCAATTAATAAGGCGTAGCTTATTGGTTGGCAAATTACATTCTTTATTATAAATGTTGGCTGTGTTTGTATACATGTATGCTATGGTTACACTTTCAAATTTCCTGATTTTATCTGGATTCAAATTACTAAAGTGTAAATTTGTCACTTAGTATATAATTGTCAGCAACTCCTAACTGTGGCTTAGGCCCGAAATGACATAGTTTGTGTTGAGTGAACGTTAAACCCCATTTATCTCTCTCTCCCTAACTGTGGCATTTAATTGAATTTTCAAGCAGCAACATAGCACTGGAGAGATTGAAAGAAAAAGTGGCGTTTTAGAGTTGTATTACCACAACAACAGAATGAAATAAACAAACAAACAACCATAATCTTAAACATATATTATGCCAGATCTAAATCAGCCTACATGTCTTTCTTTAGGCCAAAAATCGTAACTAATTTATTAATAAGACATTAATTAACTTATCTAGACCATAATATGAATACTCGATGTCAACGCCAGCTTTCGATATTGACTGGATTACAATCCTGTATGCTGGATAATCGAGACTATGATTTTTATATTACTGAATTTAGTAATGATGATCGAGGCTATGCGGAAATTTCCAAAGCTAATATTCGGTTCACAGTGGATCAATTGAACTGAAATTTTGAGCAAATTAATTATATCTATATTATCTAGTTTTAAACTATTATAGTGAAAACTGTCAACACTATATCTAATTTCCCATAATGTATCTTTAAGAATACAAATATTAAGATTATATTATCCAATAATTTGAATAAAATAGGTACTTGAAATAAATATCCAAACATTCTAAATGCATGATGTTGCCTCAGATTTATATAACAACAAACTTACACAACTTTTTTTCTACACATTATAAGAGTGGTATGATGGGAGGCATGGCTACTGACTAGCTTCCCGCTTGATAACGATTGAAATGCGATGGCATAACAACGGTAGTAACCACTTACTATGCTGTGTGTTCTTTTAGAGACTTAAATCATAGTCTGTAGTTTTCATTTTGATCCGATAACATTGACGCCAGAAAATTATCCATCCTGCGTCAGGTTTCATAGACCTCTAAAAAATGTGAGTTCGTGGTGACTCAGTGAGTAAGACGTTGGCTCGCTAGCCGAGAGGGCCCGTATTCGATCCCGGTGATGACCAAGAAAGTTCACCGGGTCCCCGGCGTGGGTCCCCATTGTCAGTGGTGTAGGACGGAAGGTACGTATAAGCGATCGAGCGTACGTGCACGTAAATTGAAAACTGAAATTCGATATAAATATTAAGCCGTAGCGGTGCTGCCCGGACAAAATTTCCCTCATAGCACACTGCGGTCGATGAAGAGAGTAGGACGTTAATTCCCATTCCATTTAATTTCAATTCCTCTAAGGAATACATTAATGAAATGGGGTTTAACGTCCTATGCTTCTGCACCTAACGTGGACTAATTGAAGACATGATTCCTCTATGGGATGACTCGTCAAACATATCAAATACACTTATTCCTAATTAGATCATAAAAACAGTATAAAGCTTTTTTGATTAAATATGGTTAATCGAAATATCTGAATGTTCATTTAATGTTAACATCCTGTACAACAATTAACTTATATATCTGAAATAGATTTACACTCAATATATGGAAAAATATATTATAACAAAAATGGATTCGTAAACTTAACGTCTTACTCAAAAATAGAAAATTAATATAAAAGGGGGTTATCAAAAGAATTCACAATCAAAATCCAGATTCTTATATCCGAAATATTTAAAGATGTGTCATATTTCATAATAAGGACGATATGATGGATGGAGCTTGTTATCCTGTGTTTATGAGAGAACTTATGTGGGATTAGGAGAGGGGTCAAGTCGTCTTTGAAGTGTCAAACCAGTGTGAAAGGATATTTTGTCACGAGACAGTTAACGACAATAGAATTGAATATATCAATAAAAATGTCCAGTTTTAGATTTAATATTAAACAGTTCTAATAACATACCAAGAAACATACGGGTAATAAATATCTTTTTAAGTAAGAGGACCGTTTTAACGGGTGACAATTTCTAAGAATGAATCGGCCAACTAAAATCTTCATCTGTAGAACAGTATGAAAATAAATCTAAATGGCTTTAGAAATCATAGGGCGCTTCGTTGTTGAATTCTAATTTCTAGATATAGATGGGCTAAGTCATTTCGGGACTAACATAGGGTTTCATTTTATTTAAATAATTCGCTTGCGCGTAGGGGTCTTTAGCAGTGGGAGGAAACTGGAGGACCCGGAGATTGGGGTTGGACAGGCTACCCTACTCCATGCCACGTACAACCGAAACATTTTCGAAGATATACTACAACCTTTTTGTTCTCATCAGTAAGTCTCGAACTTCTTATTCTTAGCGGTGTAATTACCTTGATAACTACCCCTATATTTGTCGAAAGTGACTTGTCTGCGATGTCACCCTAGGTGAAAGCTGGCGTTGAGCCTGATATCAAGTCAAGTCAGGCTGTAAGTGATCGTAGAGATGATTAGGTCACAAAGTTAATTAATCTGGTTAAATAAATTGGTGGATTGATTGAAGCGGTATTGTGGTCTAGTGTCACGCTTCGAGCTCAAGCTGGCCGGTTGTGAGTTCGACCCCTGGTGTCAGCGTATGCTGCTTGGATATAGAGTCGCCTTCTCAACCTCCCGAGTCTCCTCTACTGTATATGCGCTGAATTTATCAAAAATAGTACATGTATAAGCGCCCGTTAAGTTAACAACAACAAATAAATGACTCAATTTTTTCATCTGAAATTAGTTACATTTTAACATTTATTTGCATTCTTAAACCCAGTTTTATTAAAGATGTCACGTGATTTCTAGTAGGCCTACCGCCCCTTTAACTTCCGTTGTTAAATGAATTTGTTAATGTATTCAGTGTCACATTGACTGACCGCGCTCACGGTAGAAACTATTACACACTGGATAATAATTCACAAAGGAAATTTAGTAACTGCTGGAACACGACTTGCCATCATTTTAAATACAATATGTTGACGAGGAATAGTAAGTTTTTGCGATTTGGAATGACGCCTATAATGGAAGCATTCTCATGATTGAATAAATTCTCCCTTTTACATAAAAAGATAAGAGAGTCTGAACAAATAACATATAAACATACATATATATGAATACAACGGATATAATAGACACGTTTTCCGACATAGGTGTAACATCTTGCGTTCTGGATATATTTGGTGTAACATCCTGGTTTAGGTGGTCTTATTCTGAATAATAAAAATAACGTACTTCATATATATGAAGCAGCTATAGGACCTCGAATGTTGTTTTATTATACATTAAAACTGGTTTATCTTTTCTTTCGTCACACTTGTGTAAGCCACGCGACGTGAACGCGCCAAGGTGTAAATACAGCCCCGACATCTCAAGTATTTAGGGGACATTTTTAAGTTTACTCAAACATACAAGCACTTTCATATCTAACTTCGATTTTTATATTTAAGGGGAAAGGTTCATAGAGAAAGAGTACATTAAATGATACGAAATCATTCTAGGGAATGACACGAAAACATTAAGAGAAATACGAAAATATTGTAGGGAAATGGCTCAAAATTATTTAAGGGAAAGGAAAGAAAACATTAAAGGGACATTGTACGAAATTATTAAAGGGAAATGATACAAAAACATTAAAGGGAACATTGTTACATTTTTGCATAATGACGTATGTTAGCTTCAACATACACAAAAATTTATGATTGGTAATCATTCATCTTTAACTGAACACACAGTAAATAACAGTAACTGACTTAAAAAAATAAACACAATTTAAATCATAAATTTTAATGATTCGAGAGTGTCAACATTCAAATTATTGGT
This sequence comes from Patella pellucida, assembly GCA_917208275.1. Taxonomy (NCBI): domain Eukaryota; kingdom Metazoa; phylum Mollusca; class Gastropoda; family Patellidae; genus Patella; species Patella pellucida. Next base: position 36,512,352 of record OU795036.1, read on the forward strand.
GCATTTTTTTGCTTTCATATAAGATTACCAAACCCTTCGAATTAAATAACTGTCTTCTTCAGTGACTTAGATAGATGCTCATGGCCTCTTATTTAGTACTTTAAACGTACCCACCCCACTCCCCCTTTAAACTGTGTATGTTTTATGGATATAAAATAAGACACAGAAACTAAAGCCACCTCTCATGTGTTAATAAAATGTTTATCATGACAACGTAGGAATTATCTCGACTTTGATAAATGTATGCACTTAGGTACGACAGATGTCTCTTAAAATATACTCGTGGCGCACGCGACTGTCGCTATTAATGTTAAAGTTGAAAAACATTTAGATCCGTCAAATTTTTCATTCAGATATAATTTCAAAAAAAAGAATAATATACTTATACCCTCTAATCCCTGTTTGGGAAATAATAATGTATGAATCGAAATAGAATAATGGTATCATTACTACGTCGGTATGTGGATGTCATTCTATAATGGCAACAGATGGGATAACTAATATTACCTCTAATATATTATGCAAAATATAACAATCTCTTTTCAACGAGACATTGATAAAGCAGGAATTGTATTCATTCATTTTAATAGAAAGCATAAAAATGGGTTTGAATAAAATAAAATTGGCGGTCTCTTGAGGTAATCAATACACGAAAATCGTTTAATAATAATAGTATTCAATATTAATCCTAAACAAATCGTTATTCATATAACAAGACCTTGTCAACACAGAAAATATAACTTTTTTAATATCACACCAGTTTACCTGTCTTTAGGAGCAAATATAAGATGTATAAGGTATGCGATATTAATTACAAAGAATAGAAATGATAAATATTTCATTGAATAGTCGGATATAGGATCAGATCATCTAGGTTATGATTATTTTAATGTGCACCAAATTTCATTTAAACCCTATATTTCAAAATAAAATCTTTCAGGTTTGTTTTGTTGATCATGGTGTACTGACTCAAAACCACTCGTGTGTGCTGGCGTGCTTCGTGGTGCACACCGTTTTCACCATATTAGATACTAATAACCGTCTCCCTAAAGCAATATTAAAACATATCCGACGTATATCTGCCGGGGGAGGCTGTGCGGCTTGGATCAAAGAGATTGAAATCACATCCAGGGTCCCCATACACAAACATTTATCACCCAGGGTGTTAAAAAACATTGAGGCAGAACGTCAAACCAGTTCACTGTCTGTAAAGAAATGGGACAGTACTTTTTGTAATATTATTTTTAATAGATTCTCCGACACGCGTTCATATATATTTTATCCGGGTCAGCAAAATATGACTTGTCCTCGTAAAAAACAACAGTATCTCAGTGGAATCTTTGTATACGCAAGCCTTTCAAATTCCCCTCGTGTTCATATTGTTTGAGCAAAAAAAGATTGTTCTGTGGGGATCTATTAAATTTCTGTAATAGCCGAGTAACGCTGAACAAACAAGCACAACCTCGTCTTTCAATAAAGTTTTTCTGCATTTTTATCTAGTAATCTCTTAATTCATAACTTTGCTTGTATGTAAGGATATAAATAGATACTACATTAACTACTACTATCTTTAAGAAAGTTTGTGATACGATGCACCACGTTAGTATAATGTATACGATTTCCATGTGTCAGACAGACAGACTGAAGCAATAACTCCAAGGATGATGCCTCTCTGCAATCTCCAATTCTGTCAATGAAAACAATTTATATAGCAAAGAACAAGAAAATAATTTGTATTTAACTTTGTTTCAAACAAGAATTAGCCCTTTTCACGTTGGCATCATGTCTTTCTTTGCTATCACTCTTTGAAGAGTCGCAACTGCTTCTTAATGCATTTCGAGTACAGCGGCCAAAAGCTCATACAGAGATAGCTTTAAATTTTATCAAGATATTGAGCTATTGTGTATGGATATTAAACATGCCTATCTACTTGTTATCATACTCATGTTAGACTGAAAGTAATTATATCCCAACTATTGGTAATGGCCCGTTACCCATGGCAGGTGTTACAATTTTCTTGTAAAACGCCAAGAATCTCTTTTACCTAACTATAAAAGCACCGGACTCGAATATAGCTAATGGTAGAAAGAAGCTTCTGATGTAGCATCACTGAAAATTGGCTGTTGTCTGGATTCAATGCTTGCGTTTCATAGTTGACTAAGAATTTAAAAGATCTATGAATTGAGGGTTATTAATCCGGTATAGCAGAAAAAATAAAACCTGATTGCTTTAACGAAAAATTACCAATAATAAAACTACCCTTTTCATGTTTACACAATATCCTGCAGGTGGCAAAAGGTAGTATGCCCGTCCAGCTGAATGAATTGGATAGAGGGTAAAACGGTTTATTCCCCACGTTTGTGTCATGTAAAAACTTCAAATCCTTCAATTACATGTAAATATTACTATTTGTTAAAATGCTATTTCTCTATATTTCAAAGATTTTTTTTTCATTTACAATAATCTTATCGAATGGGCAATTATACTATTAAATAGAGTGCGGTACTAAAGCCGGGCAAGTACAATGTAGATGGACAATATTTCAAAAACTAACGCAAGGAAGATTGTTGCCAGCGTACTTATTGTACTGATAACTATATACAATCATAGATTCGGCACGTCCTTCATTGATATTATTTATGATTATCTAATATTGAAATGGGTAATTATTTTATAATTAATTCAAAACAATTTTCATTTTGAAATAAAGGTAACGACAAAGGTTTCACAAAATGAATATTAAGAAGCTGACCTTTTAGTCTAAAAAAAGATCGGAAGTGGTGTTTCAACGGTCACACGTAACACGCGGCCTAGTCTTAGGTTTGGTAAACAATATTAAAATATAGATATATATATATACTAAATAACCCAAAACTAATTTATTTCCAAGAACTATTTTGGACTAATTGTCCAAAAAGGTTGTATAATTTTAGTATATTAAATACATTATTGGCGTTTTTTGTGATTTACGTAATTAATCGCGTGTGACGAAAACGTCTGTCATTCAATGTTGATCACACTCGTTGTACGTGTCTTAAGTACGTGAGTAAGTGTGGACGATATCAAATCCTTTAAGGGAATTTGTACGATTTATAAAATCAATATTGTTATGAGTTTTAAGTTGCGGACATATTGATATTAATTTGGAATAAATCTTGTTTTATCAATCAAGGATTCAAATGAGTCACCTGTGCAGCTATTCTGTTGGGGTTTACAAGTGGTTAAGCTCAGTTTGAGGGCACGCGCTCATCGCGCGAGCCATCGCTTGATTGACAGCCTGTCATCATCTTTGTTTATAACGCTGGGCGGAGTCGTGGATGTGGGCTGGTCGTTATAAAACCCACGACTACATCTCAGAATCGTCATTCGATAGGTGTTGAACGAGCCAAAAACGTAGACAGACACGAGTCTTGAACGCGTCAGAAAATATAACCCGCGTGCAGTCAGCACACACGACCGCCACGAGCCTTCTACGTACGTTTATTTTTGTAAAAGCGCGCATACGAACTGACAGCACCATGGCATCAACAGTTAGTTGTGTTCCTCTTCAGGCTATTTCAGTTTCCAACACAAATGGAGTTTTAGTTACCGGACCGTGTATTTTACTTAAGGCAACCACAGTAGCTCAACAAATGCAAGCGCTAAGACCCAAGGTTTCTGGAAACGAAGAAAAAGAAATTTTACGGTGCAAAAGGAAGATTGACTTTGCCAAGCTGGGCTACAACGTACCTAAAGTTGGGGCTGTGTCCAGAAGAAATGAACGAGAGAGGAACAGGGTGAAACTTGTGAATAACGGATTTGAAGTTTTGAGAGAACATGTCCCATGCATCAAAAAGAATAAGAAACTTAGTAAAGTAGAAACGCTGCGAAGAGCTGTAGAATACATAAAGAACCTTCAGCAGATGATTGATGACAATGATTCTATCTGTGGTGACACAAACTCTGTAGTCTTCAGTGATACCGATTCTATGGCTTCCAGTTATGCTGATTCCAGCAGTCTCTCACCCAGCTTACCAATGCTGATTCCAAATTCTTCAGAATCAGCTTACCAAAGTATGATGGCACCAATGACTTCTCCGTCCCAAGACTCCCTCGTCCATTCACCAACACCAAGTTTATCATCTTCATCAGACACTTCCTATGATTCCTTAAGTAGTTCCATAGATGACGACATTTTAGATTTTTGGATAAATAATGAAATGTATTCAGCAAATTTTGCACAAGGTAAGTTTTGTGACAATATATTTCAATATTCTCTCGACTGATAATTTATACAATCTCTTCGTGTACTTAATATTGTTAAATCAATAGAATATTATCACAAATAAATCATCGCCAAGATAGAAATAAGCAAACAATTAACTCCTGTCAATAACTTAATGGTGATGAATTTATTGACATTGATTAATCTCGGTGTATTAGCTGCATATTGATTAGTTTATCCTGCACGTGACTGTAAGCTTCCCGTAAATTGCCGATGGGGAGCATGGTTTGAAATTACTGTCTAGTGATTGAAAATCACGCCGTTGGCAGTGCGTTGTTAACAGTCGCTTCCGAATAATAGTGATTTGATATTTTGGAAATGAATAATTATTTTTGAACATGTTAAACATATTCTTAAGTTGTATTGAGGCGTCTTGAGATGAGAGTGGGTGCTAAAACGCTTCATTATTTAATGTTAATAATGGGTGTTTGTTGTAACATTTTATACAATACATAAGAGTTAATTTAGCACGTGTGCGTGAAGATCAAGAATACAAACAAGAGAATACTAAAGTCTCGTAAAGTATTTTAATGTGAATAGAACGTCTGAAATTAGTATAAATTTCAGCTGTTATATTCCCATCGATGATAAAAGGGCCGAGAGCATGACTTGCTTTAAAGCTTTTGTTAAACTGTTACAATTTCTGCTGGAACTCGACAAATTAAATCAAATCGGTATCAACGTTTAATCTGACAACAAACGATACTAATTGATATCTGTTGAATTATTTAATGGCAATAACAATTATTATATTTTTCTTTTATTTTTGTCTTTCCAGATTTACACATGAATGTTCATGCTACGAGCTAGAGAAGATACTCCGGCTGTGTGTATTTGAAGAACAAATCGTTATTTATTGAATGGTTTCGAATTGAAGGGTAAAACTTCCCACTAAACTGAGATAAAGTAGAAGATGTGCTGGAGTGTGAGACATCCAACTGTGTTCACCCACGTCCAGCCAAGGATGACCGCCGGATGACCGCACGAACAAGAGAAGGCGGTACGATCTCAACAGCGTTGTGAAAATCACAGCCCACCAACTTGTTCCTAGATATGAACATATTGACATTATTTATGAAATATTTGAGAATGGCTATTGCGAATTTGAATGAACGACGAACTGTATACTAGAAGAAAAACTTTTACGATATTTTGTTATTATAAACACTAGTCAGAGTGTGAATAAGATACAAATGAAAAGGGTCGACAGTTATATACTAGTCTGACAATAGCACCATAACTGCCTTATTATAGATGTATTTTTGCCTTAATATTATAATGTTCTAAAAGCATTTCATATTAATTTTACTAAGAGTTTATATTTTACACAGATAACATTCCATACATTAAAATGCCTTTATACAAAACATTCTATTTTTCATTCAAATGATGTATTTTTTATATGAGTGCTTCTTGTTAATACAATATTATATTTTTGTATATTTTGTATATATTCTATTTTTTTTAACGATTATGATGTTATATGGTCGTTTTGTTATATTAATGATATTTTCACTGCCAATAATTTATGCATATTGAAATATACATTGTTTGTTTAAAATGTATATCAATATTATTGTTTTATATTATTATCATATATCATTTATATATGAATTCCTTGAATAGAAAACTTTAGAAACTTATATATTTTTGTTGTTTTTATTTTGAACAATAATGTTAATAATCTGTGTTACATGATTATAGTGCTGAAAATAGAATGACACACGATATTTCGTGAATGGAAATTTTAATCCAAATAGTTGGTTAACTTTGAACTCCGTAACTTAATTCGCCGACCACACATATAGTGAATGCACGAGCTATTGTAACACTGTCACCCAAAAATTGATAACGCATGTCCAAAATTCATGGACATATGTTTTGTTTATTTACCAAAAAAATATTGTTATCAATGCTGCTCGTTAGTTTAGGGGATGGTCACATAGACGCATGTATACTTCCCTTTCGTGACATATAAATACATATATGTGCAGAAAGGGTCCTGAAACGTGCAATGCTTCGGTAGCTTTTGCTGACCTAAAAAAACTGTATGAATGAAGCATATCCATGGTCAATTGCTAAGCTATGAAAAAATCACATACTTTTTCTTTTCAGACTAGACTTGTCCCAGTTTGCGGTAGAAAGACATTCATTAATACTTTAGTAGGGGTCGAAAGGTCCCCACATATTACCTGAGACGCATTAAAAGATTCCCTAACAGACAGAAGCCGCCCCTTAGCCCCCGGGAAATGTATCAAGGTTTATTTCTTTACCATGAATAGAGGAAGGGAAACAGTAGTTATAGCTACGCGAATAGTATTATAAAATATAAAAATAACTCTTAATAAAAAACACAAACTTGATTCAGTTATGCTGAACAAACATTATTTCTCTTTCTTAGGTAGACCCTTTCTTATTCAATATTTATAATAGTAAACACAAGTGCCGCGATTGTGTATTTGGCAAATCTCCTGAATTCAACAGTAGCACAATTCCAGTCATAATCCCAAAATATTCCCCCACTAAATGATATATAGAAATATTTTTTAACAAAATACGTTACGATAAAGGCGTTCATATGGATCAATATGAGGAGGGTTTTCTACGCCCCCTCCCCCTTCCCAAGCCTGGTATTAGTTGCTTAACCTATTGTTGAAACTTTTAACAATTTTAAGTAAACAATTTAAAAAGGAACACTTTCTTTTAGAAAACTTCACGTAGATTATCCCGTTTAAGAATCTCTAAAAATATGACCTTATCGTTGATAATGCAATGAACCATGATTTAGTGAGGTAGTCGTATCGGGTGTAAAATCTATAGTTTTCAAAGTGTAATTCAAAAAGCGAATTGGCTGTTAAACAAGAGACGAAATATGATGGCTTGTCTACCTCGTCTGATCTCGCACAGATATACATAAAATACAGAAATTCTTAACCTGGTGTAGAATCTATACTGTATTCAACTAGTATTTATCTTTTCTAAATACTGGCGAATAGAATGGGAGCGAACAATCACCTTCGTTCATGATGTAACAGATAAGACAGTCGCAGTTTTATGCCGACAGTGTGCCCATTCACTACTGTCTATCCCGCCCTGATGAAGTTGAAAAACCTTTGTGATGGGTATGCGGGTGCTCAACAAGATTTTGTCGGCTCGTATAACACAATCCATAATGTCACTCTTGCTAACTTTCATAACATTCAAAGCGAAGGTATATATATTCGTTTAAAGGGGCCCTCTTTCATACATGTATAGTCAGTATCCCAAGAGTAGCCGAGGCCAACACGCGTTCGACACAGATGATTTAAAAGTTGCTTTTATGGCTGTTTTGATACCAGTTTTATATGATAAAAACAACAACCTTGAAAGTATTATTTATCATTATGTGGCACAACTTACATTTCTGAAAAAGGCTATGTATTTAGTTTATACAACATATATTATATAATTTTTTTAAATTTCTTATAAAACTGCAAGTACAGTATACGTAATTGGAATCATGATTGAATTTTTTCAGAAGCTAATCAAGTTCCGTCTTTGCTACAACCGTCTGGCTTGATGAAGTTTGCGATCTTAAAGCTTGAAAAATGTTAACATTTTTATCAAGTTGTTATAATATTAGCGTTTTTGGGAGTTGGGGGAATGAAATAGATGTTGTATAGAAAATGTAAAAAAATCTCTGAAAACGGAGTTATTTCCCTTTGATCCATTGCCGCCTATCTATTAAACAACATGGGATCAAATAAGTCAACTGGATAGGTCTTTTTAATTAAAAATGAAATGGTGTTAAAGTCCTGTCATACTGAACTGAACCAACCGGACTAATGAAGACGGATATACACCATGTACGAACAGCGGCAGTATGGCCTATCCCTTATTTCGAATGCCAACTACCAAGGTTTCTTTTACGTGCAAGCCACCGTGTAGGCTACACATGGCCCATGTTTATCTCGTCAGATCGCCCGCCACGCACCACTGACATGGGGGAGAGAGAGAAAATAGGGTTTAATGTCTAATCGACACAAACTAGGTCATTTCGGGAAACCCACTTTGGAAAATTCCGACGTATTTTATTTCGGTCAACAGCAGGATCGAACGCTGGGTCCCAAGGTTAGTGAGTCAGCGCATTACTAACTCAGTAATTTGAAGTATTATGTTTAATAGTGTTTGTTTTTCGATTATCTTTATAATAAAACACAATTTATTATTCTAAAATCTCCAGCTATTTCTATCAACATTAACACTCTCAAGAAAGCTGTACGAAAAAAAGAAGGTGAAAAAGACAAAGGGTTAATCTATGTATGATTTAAATTCATCTTTTAATATTGTTTTACTAATCCGACCATATTGTCATTTCTTACAACAAAAATGAGTTTCTACAATCATGTAAACAGTGATATGAGCCAGACCTACATTAACATTTAGTATGCGAGTTTATTTAAGATGGCGCCACTTTGTTATATTTCCGCGCCAAATTTCGGTTAGATTCGTAATTACTATTACAGATTTTATAACCCGTTACATGAGAGATTACTATTCATCATCTGTGAATATTCACGCTGTTAATGTCTGATTGACACTCATAAAATGTGGTGGCATCCAAAGATCTCACAGTCCACCTGTATATAGGCGCCATAACGACGATAGTCCCCCAGTTGCAGAATAAACAGGAGTTTCGTCATTAAAATTCACAGCGGGTTTAATGACATCACACTTATTGTTCCACGTCTTTAATTTCTATAACTTGTCAGTTTTTATCAAAATTTACTAAACCTGTTCATTAAATCGAGCCATTTGTATTCAAGACAGTTATTGTTCTTTTAACGCTTGCATTCTTCTTTCGTTCTTTAATGCCGTCTTTTGTCTTCAAGGTTAGGGATATCTCACCCCGGGAATCCCCGTCGGTCATCACGTGATGGAAGATGTCTTACCATAATATGTAGAAGGCGCTTCATTTTGAAACACCAATTGTTAGAACCGTTCTATTTAAAGGCCCAATAACACTCTTGTTGTAACTGAATAATATGTCCCAATCTTTATTCTGGTCAACAAATTGTACTATTTTACAATATTTCAATTAAAAAATGATACAAATTTCATTTTAACACACCTAATTTTAAAAATTGGAAAAATTCAACTACATGCCGTAACATGGTTTGAAAAGCCTTACGTAGGCACTTTCAAATGCAACTTGGATTTAACCTAATTTTAAAAATTGGAAAAATTCAACTACATGCCGTAACATGGTTTGAAAAGCCTTACGTAGGCACTTTCAAATGCAACTTGGATTTAAACATATTTTCGAACCCTCTGGACAAGTAAGATAGGTTGTAATGGATAATTTACACAACAGGTAAAACACTCAAACATCTTGTAGTCAGAATAAGGCTAATTTTTTTTCTGGACCTGTCAAGCCAGCAAGAGTGTTATTGTCCCTTTGATATATTACTGCTTTAAAACATAAAAACATGTTTGCAGATAAAATCATGGACAGTATGCATACTTTGGATGCCTTGTTTGGGCTATGTTTTAAATCGAGCGCAGGGCCGTTATCAATTGATACAAATTTCAAAAATATTGTCAAAGAATTCTACTACGAAGAACTTCCGGTATATACTCAATCTCACATCAAAGGACTGTTGAAAAGAAAAGCATTTTCATTCCTAAATGCTCTACAAATATTTCTTGAGATTACATGCATGTTAGAGGCATATAAACCTCGGATAAAGATTCGAATCGTTCTTAAATTTAAAATATCAAGTACACGATATTTGTAGACATTGCTCTCGAGTTTAAAATATACCACCCATTTCTCTGGTGTCGTTTTTATGTATAATTCGCCTTCGCTACTTAATTATAATGATGCATTATGAAAACGTACGAAGAACACAATGAAAAGTTATGAGGCGTTGTTGAGTTGAAGAGAAGAACAGCAATTTGATATTTCTAAGTAATCCCTTAATAAACACCATGTTTGGTGAATGTCTGTTGAGGATTGGGTATCTTGTTCACAAGTACGGTATCAATCTAGATTTTGGGCGCACGAATGACAATTAAATCGTTTTATATCAGATATGTGTGTGTATATTATTAGTGGCATTCGATATCAAAACAACTTAGTTTATATCTTAATATGAACTTCTATTTGACAATGATTAGAAAACAATAAGCAAGATCCGACACATCGTCAATGTTCAATTTTAGTCACGAAATAATGACTAAAACAAGCTTTAAAACCCGATAGGCATCTAAGGAAAGAATGTATTCTGGCAGTTGAAAATATACAACTTAAGACAGTCAGTATCGTACCAGACCGACTTTATCTTTGAAAGCATGTCATCAAAACACATAATATAACTTACTCTTCCGTACACCTGTTACCACTGTTTGTCGTGTATTTCGTACATGATGAACAGTCCATATTATGCTGATTACACTATTTTGCCTGATTACACTATTTTACCTATCCCGTTTTTAGGACTTCGAATTTTGTCTAATGGTTTGAATTGTTCGAATATGGTTTTATTTTATTTTTGTATGAGATATTTAATAAATGGTCAAATGGAGGATACTTGTTAGCTTTGGTTTGGTTTTATAAATTTGAGTATGTGTTCGCATCACTAAATATCTAAGACGGAGGCATAAAGTGAATTTTTAGTGGGGAAATGTATACGATGGACATGCCACATTCTTGGTGATTTACGTCAATGATCTTCGTATACTCTTTGTCAGCAAAAACAACTACGGTTTAGAAAATGTCAATCATAGAGACATCTTTATGTGACGGATTGACTAGAGCGCAGACAAGCCTCGGTGGACCTAATTCAATTATTGACACCGAAAACACTTATAATATGATGATATTCATCATATTTAATATCTCACATCGTTTAATATTAAAAGATGGTAGGAAAGTGGTGATATACAAAGATTTGACACCGGCGACTGTCACTTGGCTTATTTACATATATTAACAGGAAGTTCAGATTTATTATTGAAAAAGGGGGGATAAAGTCTCAGATTCTTCAAAAGGCTAACTAGATAGATAATTGACCACAACTATTGACCACTTCAATAAATAGAACTAATCTTTCAATCGCTGTTTTCAATACATTTTTTGAATAGGTGTGAATGTGTGAGAATGGGATTGGTATCTTACTATTGAATACATTAAATAGAAAGGATTCCAAATATTTATAAGGTGTTAGTTTAGTCAAGCTAATATTATTATCATTTATTGCATTAGTATTAAGCTTTCTGATACTTTATTTCCGTAAAATGTTAAGGCAAACCTTACACCAGCTTTGAAATAGATTATTATTGACACCCTCTTTCAGTAACAAAGTAGACGAATATTTGTTAGCTATGTGATGTCCATAAATAAGTGTATTGTAGGAAATAACTATTTGTATTTATAAAAGAATATTTATTAAAGTTCATATCCTAGACAAGTACTTGACTTGGCAATTATATAGTTCGTTGAAGTTCAAATATAAAAAGTATAATAAACACGATTGTTTGGCTATGCGAAATTCCCACATGAAGTGTAATATGTCAAGTGTTCGACATATATGTACTAGCAAAAATATTAAAAATCGTGCAGATTGTATTTAAAACTGTGTCGGAATTCGTGAAAATCTTCAAGAATATCGTAAAGATAATCGGTTAAACACTACACCCGTTACCTGATTAACCATTAAAACATTTAACAACACCTGTCAATAGAAGGTCACACAGGAACACATGTAACTTTGCTGGAAGCCAAATGATTTTCTGATTGGTTGCCTCCTCAAAACACCTTACAAATTGTTCCACTATTTCTCTTCAGAAATATTATGCGCATAAGGACCTTTCAACTTAACTTGTCATCGTCAAAGATGTAACAGAAATCCGTACATTACCGCTTGGCGTTAGAACAAAACGAAAAGTTAAGGGTCTTTAATCAGGTGAAAAGTACCATTTGGCGCTTTTGTTCATTAGTCATTGTATATCATTTACACTCGGCACGAAGAGTCCTCTCTCCTTTCTCGTTCTGATTGATGGCTATGCGAACCGTTTCTTAATAACCGATTGCGCACTTTATTTCATTTCTTCTAGATGACCAACAGGTGGTTTTCCACGGCGTGCATTTCAATGCTGGAAGATATTATCCACATCTAACAGTATTCCACCATTTTGACAACTGTCATTCACATATCAACTGTCACTTTATCGATGATGTTGTGACTATGAAATCGACAAATATCTTTAGAGCAAATAATTATGACACCGAAAATTATAGAGTGCGTGACCGATCAGTCTCATCTCGGTTTAACGAAGTCAAAATAATATCTATGCACGTCATATTAATTGCTTGCAGATGCTGCGTCCCATTAGTTAGGAAACTGACATTCCTATAGATCATTGATGAGGAGTCGAATTATGACTAGATATTTGTGATTTTCAAAGTTTTCTCATAAACTGCCTATCTGTCAACACTGAGGTCTTGAAGAAAAGAAAGTTTAACCACTTCACATTTAATATTGATTTGAAGATTTAAGAGATAAACTCCATGGTAAGTGGGCTGGGGTGTATTCTTCTGAAAGATCCAATTTAGCGCTCCAATTTAGCAGTACCTTCAATGAAATTTACTCAAGTAAAAAATATATATTGAGTACGCTTGTTGTTGTTTGTAATACATTTTTTTTAATTTATGTATGTATTTTGTGTGTTGCTGGGGGTGAGTATGAACAGGATAAGTGACACACCATACCAACTTTATTTCCTGAAAAAAGAAATTGAAATACTAGTATTAGATGTATGTCTAGAAAATATACGTTGATTCTTATGGTAACTAAAAATAGTAGTTATTTGTTCATACATTGAGTAAATATACATTTTATACATCGAATTATATTGGTTTGGTTTGATACTTTCAAATACATTGCAATTGATATACACATACACGCGCGGGGAAAAGATATGTGTAATTTGTACAAAATGGTTTTGCTTTTGGTCACACGTGCTTTATTAATAAACTTGGGCCAAAGGATGAACCCTTTACAAGGAAGCAAATCTGCATAAAATATAAATCTCGTGCAAATAACGAGATATTGAAACATCTGGAAAAACAAATAAAATAAGATTCTTGGTAAATGAAATATGATTAGAGTAAAAATAGAATTGTGGGTATTAATTAGATCCACCTAGTTGGTGGACATTAGAGTTATTAGATGACTTTGGGACTTTGTCTTCGTGCATCTAATCAATAATTTGTCGCAAATGAAAGAAATAAAAGCTGATGAATTGAAAGGGGAGTGATTTTAAGAGCACTGTTAAGAGTGCTAATTTAAACAGATAATAGTTATTGCTATATCAGTAATTCTGCGTGAACAATATTGGTAAACTCAAGTTAAAGACTAATTCTCATATATATTTAAAGCAATGAACGATTTTAGAGCTTAAGAGTATACGTCAAAGGGTGCTGTAGAAAACAACAGTACATAAAATGCAAATACATTATGCCATAGACTTCTGAAACAAAGTTGCTTCGGGCGTATTACCATAATGTAATTATTGTGGTGACATATTCCCGCCCAGGTTCAAAACCATTCATGAGACGAAAACAAAAAAACATCTTTGCGTGTACCCAACAGAAATAAAGTTGTGTTATTGTAGATGCTAAATTGAGTTGTCTTGATTTTACAATCCTTAAACTTGACAATACTGATAAAATTAAAACATTGACCCTGTGGTAGGCTGACCCTGGGGTTTAATCTTTGCTTTTGTACATCATCCAGTGGATCTGATGAACAAATCGTTCGGTCAGTTTTCATTGGAACATGTTTCTGTGTTAACATGAAGAAAAGACGAGGGATAAATGGAGGATTTGATGTTAATCAACACAGTTGGTTTATATTGAAAACATACACCAGACAAGAACAATTCCACGATTTAACTGTGTACATACACTGAAAAGAAACTTAAATGGACAATTTCGTTCGGCTTACACGGTCATGACAAGAAATACGATACAACGATCAAGAAGTTATAATTGAACTTGGTAGGCACGGAACAAAACAAGAGAGAAGCTCTCATCTTTGTAGCGTTGGTTCAACCAACTTCATTGTCCAAAAGTCTGCTACTTCAGATTCGGCACGCTTCTTGCTAGACTTTAACACTCTGAACGACCCAGGTATATAGCTCACGAATTTTCTTTTTCACTCTTAGAACCCATTGGACAGTGTAGGCAAGCAATGTATAAACTGAACAAAACCCAATCAGCCTCTGCGGTCATTTGTCACGGTCATACCACTTTGTAAAAAAAGGGAGAAAAAAAACGTCCCTAGTCCATTGAAAGATCAATAGGATATTATTTATCATCCTCTTTATTATGTTTGCGAATCATGTGCAAGTTAGAGAAAAATGCAAAGGTGAATATAAAAGAGTAATTTTAACTCTCGCTGTGTCTTTATCATCGATATGATTTTTCTTTTCTTCCCATTAACTTTGATCTTGATAAGTTTAGATAAGACGTCACGTTCTTCTGTCTTACCCTTATTTAGAAGCGATGATGGACATGTTTTAATAAATTGATCCTTTAAAAAAAGAAAGTCATTAGATGCATCTTAGATGTATAGGGTATATAGAACTTGTCTAGACTGTGGTTCAACCAAAGTTTAAATCAGTGTTCGTTGATCTAGAAATAACAAACAACTAACCGGAGCTTAGTTTAAAATTTCAGTTTAGGAAGGTGATTTCTCTTTGAAAATTAATTATTCAGGACTTGTGATCCACATCTACTGTAACAAGACAAGTACTTGTATTTCACGATTACCGACTAGTTGTTTTCAAATTGAAAAGTCAAACAAGGTCATGTAGATATATTAAGAGATTTAAGGTTATCACTCACCTAGCTTAACTCATCAATTACTCGAAATTTTGTTTTCAGTAGGCTAATACCGAACAGGAAAATATAGCTGTCAATGACAGGACAAATTAGTATAAATTAGCAACAGTCTGCTTAACTATAGGTATATAGTGTTTTGATAAATTGAAAGCCATATAAACGCATACATATCACTATAAATTAAAAGCAATACATTTATTATTAATTCTAAGGTTTCGTTGTATGGAAATGGTCCCACATCGGCATTTTTTTTGATTGGGTTGAAAAGAAAATATTTGTACCTGCATTTGTTTCATTTCATAACAAATCACAGTCGAAAAAATGGTCAACGTTTCAGAACTGATGACAACTTCTTCTCATGGGATTTTACATATGATTTACTTAACTGCTTTAAAATTACAGCTCATTATGATATAGGGAACAGAGTTTCCAACGGCCAGCGTCCAGTTTTCTTTGTATATTGAAAACTTCTAAAGGATATTTCTTCTAATGGCGGCGATTATCATAGGTGATGATCAGTTTGATTTTATGTTTCTGTATACTTTCTCTGTTTCATATAGACTTGTTAGTGTCTATTACAGAAAACAAAATGATATGCCTTTTGTTAAAGTACTTCTTTGTTGCATTCAAAGAAAAATAATAGCCATGGGAAAAGGTTAAACACCATTGATATTTTCTTGCTGCCCTACAGGACGCGATCATTGTAAGATTATATTAATATATATCTCACGTATTTACTGATATTCAACTCAACAATGGTAATTGGAAGATGAAAGCTTCTGAATAACAACATAGCTTTCTTTTACCATCTTCGTCATGTATTCATAAGTTTATTTAATATACGTATTAAATATTTGTTTTATGTATGTTTGGTGTGATTTTCCTTAAAGGAGTCTTTATGATCTCAAATTTTAATGGCCCGTGATCCCTTTCAGAAAAGAGAGACACGACAAATAACAATGTTTTTTTTAATATTTAAACAGCATCGGCATTTAATTCGTATGCAAGTCCAACATCTTGTGATTGGTCATCAGAATTTTTGTTAACTCATTGGTTATCTACATCTCATGCCATGTATCCAAATGCATGTTAGAAGATGTTTGAAAGTTTAAAAATGTAACATGTCAGTAAACATCTAAGTTAGTATTAGCAATTAATATTTTTCTTATATACAGGGTGGCACTAACCTATACGTGCCTGTCTTGTTACACTTTAGTCAGTAATAAATAGTATTGCTTAAAACAGGTTTGATACGCAGTCAACTTTTGACAGCTATAAATGTGACAGTCTAAGACCGTTTTGTTTTTATTGAGTAGGTATGTTTAATTACCAACAGCTTCCAATTTTAAAGAAATAATCCAGGAATATTTATTATTCAAAAATGATTATTATATAAGGTTACTGTGTAATACATTTTGCAGTATTTGTGTAATATTTTGAAAACAAAATGTGTTAGGAAAAGGCTGCCGAAAATGAACTGCAACTAGAAAAGCAGGTATTTTAAGCTTTTTATATGTTATTGCACATTGTATTCTTTGTTCCTTTAATAAAAAAAATCAATAAAGCTCGTGCATTATACGTCTGTAAGAATATGGAGTATAGTTGCTGTTCTACTCAGTATAGCACATAGAGTTAATGTGGTACCATGTATTCAACAATTGCTCGACCATTAATATATTTGTGGGTTTTATTGAAAGTACGCCTGGAATTTAGCAATTGTAATTTTTATTGGTAATTAAAATATGGTGTGGTATATAGAATTAAGACTGGTAATTATCTGTTTAAGCAATTCTCCTTTCTGAATCTTTTCTCTTTACGTGCTAATTTTTATATGATCTTTAGGTCCAAAATCGAAGAATATGGTATTTATTTTTTCTGTCAGGTTTTTGGTGAATATTCATGATTTGAAGCGGAAGAGTTATGAGGTTATATGACTCGAGTAGGAAATTAACGAAATGGTCAACTCCCTTCAGAAATTTATCAGATAATTGGAGTGCTATATATACTGGCCACTGACAAGAACGTTATTTTGTCAAAGCACCCAATCAAAGTACTGCAAAAATGACCAAATTATGGATAATTCAAATTATGACTTAGCGACGTAATACTCCGGGCGCTATTGACAAAACAGTGATTATTAGGACTAGATAAGTGTGACATGTTGGTATTGATTCAAGTCCATGGGTAGATTATAAATTGGTGGAGTAAAATCCCGTTAAGGCGAAACTAGCTCCCGTAAATGCGAAACTAGCTGGATTTCGTGACAAAATTGCACATGTTCAGACATACCTGTCGTATGAATAGGTACTCGATTAACACACAGCAAAATATTATACTCCATACCCCATAGAAAATTTCCCCATCAAACTATCTCTTTAAATGCATCTTACAGTATGTGTGAACCAGTGTCTGTCCACGCGTCACATCTTTTACAATCATAGCACAAAAACATCTTATATTTTTTCCTCGTGGCCCCGTAGGCTATGTCTGAGGTTTTTCTTTTTGATCTAAGATTGGCACGTGCAATGTTTCTAGCGTTTCTAGTTGAATTGTACGTCAGTGATGGTTCCGCTCTGCTTATTTTAGTTTAAAAAGAAAGGTATTTGAGAGCCCCGGGAGAATCCACATAAAAATCCGTACTTACTAAACAATAATATTTACAATGATAGTTTTTTTTTCAAAATTGCATCTTTTCTTACTACATATCTTTGTAGCCTTGTAATCGTCTAGAATTTGTCTCTGGTTGTTTTTGATTTCTCCTTCACGTTGTGTGTTCACGTCTTATCTATCTCAGTTAGTTAGTAAGGACGTTTGTCAAACCAGGAATGACAATACAACAGTTCGTTTTTAGCATAGCCGGACACATAGTATAGGTTACAATACTAAAGTCATTCTCAAACCATATGTCTGCTGCCTGATAATTTCTCACAAATATGGTAGCTTTGTAGCTGTGGGTTTTGGACCGTAAATCATCCAATTGGTCAAATATGATGCAATCGTGATTTTCCTACACATGTTTTTCGACACAATCTAGCCTTGAACGTAGAACTCCTTTCCTGTTATACTCACACTATTTCATAAACAATTAATTTCTGTCTCAAATAAACTCATAGCATAGCCACTATACTGAAAATAGAGAATATATTGTCAAACCATCTCATTTCTCTATTCCTTGTCTATAAATTTAATAACAGTGTAACAACGACGATATTGCTACACATTGAAAATCACCAAAACTTATGACGCTGGAAATCATTGTATTGATATTCGCGAAAAATTGTGATCAATCACATTGGTTAAAAATATGTGTTTGACTAAATAGTACAGATATATTCAGGACTCTTCAATGCCGTACTGTATTGGGACATGTCCACACATTCTGCAGGAATCGTGTGCGAATCGTTTTAGGGTCCCTGTTGGTATTCTATGGTTGAAAAGCACCAGGATAATAACGCAAAACTAACCCGTTCTTGCATCGATTTCATCAGTCATCATCGAATAGCCATAGTTAGTTTGATATACTGTTAATATTTAAAAAAATGATTTATTACTATAAGAACATTTTTAAAATGTTTTTCGAAAAACTATTGTTCTATTTCGGGTACGTAGGTGAACGACTTCGTCAAGGTACATGACAAATTAAAGCTTGCCTGGCACAGATTTGATTTATTTGAGACTGATAGAAAATGAGATATAATACTATGTCCTCGTTTCTTCAGATTAATGCCTGTCTTTATCTCCAGTTTTTGACTATTACCACCACTGAAAGGTGATGATTTAAGCTGAAGGGATGATGCTATATAATCTCATAATCACACTGGCTTAGCCATTCAGGCGGAAACATAGATGATCCCAGGTTACGTTTCCTGAATCAGAAGTCTGCTAATTGCCAACTAACTCGAAAGAGTGACAGCTCTTAACCATGCATAGTTTATATGACAATAGAAACGGGGCATCGCGTCAGCTCCTGGCTAGAATAGCAGTGTAGTTTAAACCGGTCAGTGTCCGCCATAATAATGTTATAAAAGAGAAATGAATATTGATAATAGAACGGAATATAATGACACCTTAAGTCATAATGATATGTTAACTCGTCGAATAATACCCGCGTTAACATTTGAGATATCTACATAATACACCGACTCGTGCAATTGATACTACTGATGAGATTTTAATAGTTCCTACATTACAGAGAAAGAATGTCTTTTGAAAATAACACAGTGGCATTTGACTCTTGTGCATTTGTAGACGAGTTGCATATTATTCTATAATGTGATTTAACAATTTATGAATTGATGAGCGCGCGTAGAATATTTCTAAGCTTACGATTATTTTTTTTTAAAAAAGATGTGGATGTCAAGTCACGATTGATAAGGTGAATGTCTCTTATGGCTGAAGTTATATCTTCTTTAGGCAACCGCCGTAAGGCTCTCTACGTTGGTCGACCAAGTTCCTCGAGATTTTACGGCGTAGCTCCCCTTTGTAAGTGTTGTAAAACAGAGGGCCTGACAAGAAACAGTGTCTAGTCGCTTGAGATGCGACGTAAAACGGAGGTCTCGCTGACACATTGGAATGCACGAAAAATAACCTTTTAATATAGCACAGTTACATGTAGTGCAGAAATGTCGGACGTTAAACCCCGTTTAAATCTTATCTTCTGTTAACGGACTAATTGAAAGAACTGAACTGCAGTACACACTTTAATATAACATTCATGAATATCCAGTTACATAATTCAAAATGAAATAATGAATTATATCCGGAGCCATTCTTGTTTTCTTTCAAGAACCAGGCCACTCTGGTCCCAAATCCCATTTCGTTGAGATTTAAACATACGAGGACTGCGGGCATGATTCAATGAGTCTATCCTTATCGTAGGCAATAAATATACCTTTATATGTTTATAAGGGAAGTGTGTTCAGTATATTTAGTAGATCACTTAACTAGCCAATAATGTATCAAAGGATACGAGCAGAAAACAATTAACCGGATGAAGAATATGACTCTGGTTTTATTTCCGGGTTAAAGTATAAGTAAGCCTTTAATTAAGCGATTTGCCCCATTACAAGGTCAGTGTTTTATTGTAGGGGATGTTCCTCCATTGTGATAACCAAGACGTTCAAGGGGTGCGATGCAATTTTAATAATGTCCAATAAACCATTATTATCTAGGGTTTCGAGTGCAACATCTATATTATATTTCTTTAAATTAGTCTAGCTTCTTTTGTGTTGACATGACAATCCGCCATCAAGTCAAGAACGTTTTTGCACCAATCTCTAGATTTAGAATCAGTTAAAGACAAGAAGATAAATACAACACGTGAAAGACTTACACTACTATGTAGTAGATCCGAAAAGACAATGGGGGAACAAGCAACGGTTGTCGGGGATGGGGTGGACATGCACCCAACGTTCCCGCTCGAATATTACGAGGTTCTTCATTAAAAAAGGAATATTACAACAACGACCAGGTTAGGTTCATGATGAGATATGACATAAATAAGCAGGTATAGCTGATCATTTATAAAAATTATTTGCAGCAGGGTACTTTCAATTAATGACTAAAATTGGAATAAAAGTGTCACAACTCCTTTTTCACTAAAACACTCTCTCTTTTCTTTTTTTCTGATCATTTTCCTAAAAAGCTTCTTTTCCCCAAAATTTTAACATTGTGATAGACAATGACACGTGTCAGCAGAAATAGACAATAAATATACCTACGTGGTCATGATCAACGGTATACTCTAAATAATCATCAAAGGTGCGTAAGTAGTAAGAAGATTTTCGTGCCACTTAAGAGAAATTTACGCGAATCCGAAGAAAATATACAAGTAAATCTAAGCCATTGTTTAAAGCGGCAACAACACCTCATTTACCAGTAGACATATCCCATCTATAGGTCTTCATTTCAGAGTTAATCCCCAGGATTAAACACCACCTCGTTATTTTTGCTTGCTCACTCCAAGGGTTCGGTACAAATTGCATTTTGTCTCCGGTTTCTTTTGACTGGTCTTAGAAAAGTCTAACAATAAGAACGATGTGGTAAGGATGATCAATGTTTTAAACTCCTGTATATATATATGGAGCTTCACATACATCTTTTCAGTTAGCACCCTGAGAATGAAAATATATCCAACCTTGTTATTTTCTTACAGGCTACTTTGATAACAATGCTTTTGTAACCTTTTAACCTATGCGACACCGTGCTAAACACGTGGAAGTGGGGGTGTTTTTTATGGTTGTATTATCACTCAACAGTTTTACTTTTTAAAATACAAACTTAGCTACATCAGTATAGTAAAATTGTCTGTTAAACATTGGACGAACATTCCGAGAATCAGTATACTGTATATTGTGAGTTTGCTGGATATAATTTATACATCAAACGGTAATTTCCATCAGATGAATTATTTTTAAAAGTGTCTTCAGTATTTAAAATATGGAATAAAACCTTCCATTTGCACTTTGTCCATTTGTCTGAAATAGAATTAAATATTGAATATTTACTTTCATTCTGTTTGATGTTGTGATGTATACTATATAGATGTATAATATAAGACAGTGACGACGATATGACGACGATATGAAGTGACAGACTGAAAGCAATAACAATAAATCACATGTATAGTCATATGTCCATATAGTTATTGCTTATTCAGACAATTTCATTTAGGTATGAAAAGGATGGAATGTGGCGATTGATGAAAAAGAATTGTTGCCAAAATCGAGAATTTTTTTTACGAGCTGTGAATTAATCTGAAGCGACCGACATGCGTTCAGTATTCAATAAAATTCGGGATAAAGAAATACGCACAGCAAGTACATCAAATTGTACACACAAAATGTAATTGAAATAACGGTAAATGGTCGTGTCTCCAGTTTCGAAATTATTGGCATGAGTAATGCTAGGAAAATGTTAATTTCTCAAACAGTACACTGGATAGAAAGGAACGCGAATTGCACAGATAATACTATATTTTTTAAAATTTTTGTTTCTAAACAATATTAGTATTCATTAAATCTGAATTTGGTATATGGGGAACAGGCTATGCCTATGTGTAAACCATCTCTCTGATTTAGATACATGTCACATTATCAAAATATTTACATAAATAATTTCATAGAACATAATAAGGATACGTTCGTTATTTTTGTTTTAGTTTGTTTTATAATAAATATTTTAGTGGAAATATATTTAACCAAGTACTGCTTGTTAATGTTGGGTGTGATAAGGCCTGTACAACGTACAATCGTCCAATATCTCCAAATCTCACAAACCAGTTGAGAGACAGGGGGATATTGGACGAGTGTACGATGTGGAAGGCTGGAAATGACTGAAGCGTTGTTTTATGGAGATTTAAATCGTTTTGATAAAATAAATTGTTGAATTTCTTGGAAAAAAAGTGTGTTGACCCATACAACAGACAACTGATTGTTTTATCGTTGTGTTGGAGGTGGTCGATTGTCTGTTTTCTAGGGGATTGAAGACATATCGAGCAGGAGGTATGCCGATGTGCATCGGAGGATAGGACCAATCACGATAAGCTAATAAAATTGTTAAATTTCAACTGCGGACGGTTTAGAACGACCACCACCAGCATTTTGAAGTGGAGCTTTTAAGTTTTCCGTTTTAGGGGCAATAGCGATGCTCTAAATTCGAGTGCCTCTATTTTGTTGAGCGAACCAGTTTGATACAGAAATTTCATCCCCTAACAGGGTTATGATGACTGGGGTAGCAGTTCTCTGAAAATTGATCCACAGGTAGCTGTCTTAGGACGAGCAAATTTGAATATTTCCGTATGGTTCCACCTTAGGTCTTATAGAACAAACTCAAGACGTTTTCCAAAACAAAATATCGTTCGGAGCAGTTAAAAGAGTGTGTGTGTGTGTGTGTGAAAAAGAGAAGGAGATAAATGAGGTTTAACGTTAACTCGA
Source organism: Patella pellucida (assembly GCA_917208275.1). Taxonomy (NCBI): domain Eukaryota; kingdom Metazoa; phylum Mollusca; class Gastropoda; family Patellidae; genus Patella; species Patella pellucida. The sequence goes on from OU795036.1 coordinate 36,535,438, forward strand.
CACAAACCAGGTCATTTTGGGCTGGACAGGCGACCACACTCCTTGTGTGCTCTAAACCCCACCAATTAACTCAATGATAGACCTTATGATCTAAAGCACACTCGTTAAACCACTCGACCACCCAACCCTTCTAAAAAAAATAGTAACGGTTATTAGACCCCTCTATTCTTATCACAAACAATTTTGATTTTGAGACCCACATATTATGGTAATTTCGGTAATAGTCATTCTATGCACAAAGCAAGTGTGCCTTTTAAATTTTCAAATGATTCTTTGTTGATTAGTAATGTTGTGCATTAATGAAATTTATAAGATTCTAATTTTATTTGTATTTTTAGTTCATTTAATTTATTTGTGTATTAATTATGTATCTTACTTTTTAAAGTGCACGTCGTGCTCTATAGAAGTGTACAATAATAATAATAATATCAAATGGTCCTAAATCTTGAACAATGATTCCTTGAAAAGGGCAGGCATTATAAGCCGGAAACGAATAAGACATCAAATTTGATTTTAATATTTTCTTTGAATAAATTCAGCATTATAATATAAATTGACAATATATGGCCTATACATACGATAATTCTGCATTAATCTTCAAAATAGACTTTACTCTGCTATGTATGAATTACCAGGACTCAATTTAATTGTTTAGGCAGGATTAGCCAGCTACAAGTATTACACGATGACGTCTTTATGACCCACCCGAACAATAGTACCAGAATAAATAGGATATTGTACTCCCTAGAAACTTCAGAATGAATCTCGTTGATCTACCTTTAAAGGAGTATTTTTAGGTGTATTTGTATTTAAAGTGCAAAAATTACCATAATCCCGTATGTGACTATACTCAAACGTACATAGTCGATCTAACTAAAAATACGGCCCAATAGTTTAGTACTAAATACGAGATGAATGGGAACCATTTGAACGGCATCTTAAGTGGTGGGAAAAAAACGTGTGTCAGAAGTTTCGTAAATTAAAGTGAATGTGTGATCTGAAAACATATTTTATAAGTATCTTTCACTAACAGGGGATCACGGTGGCTGAGTGGATAAGGCGCTGGTTCGCTAGCCTGGAGGTCGGGTGTTCGATCCCTGCATTGGCCGAGAAAGTTCATCTCGATTTTCCGACGTGATTTCCCCTTGTCAGTGATGCAGAAGGAGGGTCTGACAAGGACAGTTGCCTAGTCGTTCGGATGGGACGAAAAACCGAGGTCCCGTGTACACAATGGAGTGCACGTAAAAGATACCTTGGCAGTTGGCAAAATTTCCCTCATAGCACACTGTATGGCGTATGCCCGTCTTCAATTAGCTCAGGTTAAATGCATAACAGTAGGACGTTAAACCCCATTTCATTTATTCATTCATCTTTCACTAACAGGCCAGCATATAACGATAACGTTGAGTGTACCATCATTGAATCAGTGTAGTTAGCAAAAATTTGTTAATGGTATTATATAACAGTCAAGCAAATGACAATAAATATTCCGAAAAATTCATGATTGTTGTTTTCAGATGTTCAAATATAGTCAACAATATGTGCTGAGATTGGCGACTTCTTGGAAGTAAAGTTTCCAACATCATGTTTGTATTCCAAAAATGCCCTTCAAAATATCACCATGGTTGTTTATTGGGTTAAAAAGCAGTTTGTCGGGATTTAAGCTATTTAATTTGGCCGTAGAGAATAAATCAGAAAACTCTCCGTCTCTTTGGAGAAATCACGATATACCGGTGTAAAACTAAACTTAGATATTAAAATATGAAAAGCACGTAACGTAGTTATAAAAGTATACTTATTTCATTTGGAAATGATCACCAGCGAACATTGAAGAGAAGCATGGAACCACCTAGTATTTAAATTATGATTGTGAATAACTTCTGTAACTGAAGTATACAATTACTGGCTAGACGACAGACTTTAAAGGGCTAACAGTCCAATTGAACCACGCGTCAATTCCTCTGGGAAACACTCCCCATGAAATAAAAGATAAATAGTTTAAACAATTGCCTTTTCTTCCAGTTAAATATGTATATGAAACATTTAGGTGTAACATAAATATATAATAGTTATGTGTTCGACTGTAAATTGTTCATTTTTAATGCCATTTAATACCATAATATGAGACGCGTGGCTTTTTAAATCCTTCTTGAAGACTCAATTCTTTATTGACACACTTTATATATCATACAACAGAAAACCAAAATAATTATAGCACCTCTGCTTTGAGTACTTACTTTGCCAACACTTCTACTTCAGGAAAAACGATTTACACACCCATATCGACTTTGCTCAAGTACTACTTGCATCTCTTAAGCATTTTAAACCAGTGATACTTATATGCCACGCCGACGATATAGAATATTGAAGTGTTGGATGATATGATTATATGTTTGTAAAGCTCTAGATATCTAGAACATATATTATACAATAATTTCACTAGATTGAAGACCACTTATACATAATGACTGAACAGAAGATTTACACGGAATATGTTATGAGCACGGCGTATGTAATTACACGTTAGTGCCTGTCTGTAGAGGTCCCTTTCTAAAAAAAAACCTCATAGCTTCTTATAAACTTATGTACTTGTCGATAATGAGATGTTCCCATTTTAAAATGGATGAGTAACAGTGGAGAATTCGAAATCAAGAAAACCAATATGTTAATTCGATGAATGAAATGAGTTAATGGTAATACAAGAGCCCAAATAGAATTAGAAATGTCCGATAGTGGATTATGTAACCATTGAATCTAGTGATGCGATGGAGTAATTATGTGTAGGATAAAGCAGGGGACTGAGGTTATGCTGAGGAAAGAAAGACTGAAGAAAATAATACGAGAAAAAGAAAACACGAGTCCGGCAAGCCGAGGTTTTTCTGTCGTAGGTTTTTTTCTGAAGTCTTTCTTCCCCAGCAAAACCGAAGTCGAAGACTATATCTTGCTTATAACTCGTCTATGTTTGCATGTACGTAAAATGAGAATACCAATTTTCTTATGGCCCCCGCCCCCTATCCTGGAAGAATAACCCGTTTACAGGTTTAATGAAAAACTTTCAGAAAAATAACCCCAAATTCCGCGTATATAGCCAAAGCCATCCCTTTCATACCGCAAGTTATTCCGGGCATGAATATACCCCAAAGATCAAAGAAATTAAATGGGGTTAAATGTCCTACTTTTCTGCTCCGAACTGGGCCAATGAAGACGGGCATACGCCATACAGTGTATTATGAGGGAAATTTTGCCCGGCCAGCGGCACTACGGCCTACTCTTATATCGAATTCCAACTGTCAAGGGATCTTTTAAGTGCACGCCAATGTGTACACGAGACTTTGCATCACTGACAAAGGGGACCAGGCCGGTAAATCGATTACCGTTATATGTTTATAAATGCTTTTATATGGACAGAAATGGTAGATAATGTGTACCAATATATATATACAGGGAAACGAAAACGATGAAATGAATGAATAGATAATGGTGTTCCTATATTGATTGTATGTGTTTCTATAACAAGTGTTAATCGGTGGTACTAAAAGTAAACACAACACACAGTGCAGTATAGAGATTCCCTCACTTACCCGCACACGTATCATAATTATTCACTAACGGCCACAGAGGGTTCACCTAAAGAATAACATTGAAACGGTTTTACGCTTAACAGCTTCTTAGGATGTCACCCAGTAAAAATAAAGTCATGACATTTTGTCTTGTGGCGAACAAAACATTTATTCTTTTTACAATCAAAAAATAACATTTGAACCAGAATTAAAGGAATTCATGTTCGAGACCTGAAACATTATGATAACCTAATTAAAATCACATTTTCTCAAAATTTTACCCGAAACTTGAAATGACTTATCCAATCCCTATTTACCCACGGATTTAATTTAAACGAGGATAATTGTGTATTAAAAACAAAAAACTTAGCGAATTCATGTTAATACATAGCTAGCATGCAGTTAATACGAACTTATCTCTAATCTCTCCGCATCGAAGATCAATGAATGATCCCTACCGGGCAGGCAGAAGGCTAACAAAATGAAAATCGAGGGTTGACCGGACATAAACACAGCAATTATTAATGACAATGGCTATCTATATTCGATTAGGGTGTGTAAGTATAGCGCCCACAGATGACCCTGACCACCGATCATATATGATCCTTTTGAAGGCGATTTATTAAAATAGGGGTGCGGTCATTGGTCAGCAATCCCCCGTAACTATCAATATGAAATATATACTATAGCAATTTGTGTTCAATGAGTTCATATCATCCATGAATTCACTCTACCTTTACAAGATACGGTATTCAGATATCCCGCCAATATTCAAAACTTTCTTTTCAAAATATGGACAATAAAAAAGGGGTTTGAAATCTTTTCACCATCAGATGACCCCTGGGAATAAAAGTAAAACTTTGTCCCAATATCCTTACTATAATACAAGATTACACTTAGTTTATAAGAAATCTAGACTGTATTGTGGCTTCCAGGTCGAGTCACATTATATCAGCTACAATTTAGATTTCGTAAACATTTTGCCGTGATGACTTTCTACTAACGTCGCTTTTGAAGTCCAAACCACCGTATATCTAACTATTCTTAGAATACATGGATGTCCCTGGTTCAATCCCGGTTTTGGCCTAGATTTCTCGCTTTTCAGTTGTGGTTTAGTCTTGTAGTGGTGTAGGTCCAGTTAGTTGAATAGGACGAATAACCGAGGACCCGTGGACACGTTGGCGTGCAAGTAAAATAACCCCTGCCAGTTGGAAATGGAAATAAGGGAGAAACCTAGGCCAAAAATGCCCCCCCCCCCCCCATAGCTCACTGCATGGCGAATGTCCTTCTACAGTATCCCGGTTTCTGCAGAAGAGTAGGACGTTAAACCTATAAAACAATACAATTATCCTTACTAGACACACCTCCTCCTTCTTAGAACACTGAATACACCGCTTTTGTTTGTATCTTTATATCGTAACTATGGGATATTGACGAACTATTCATGAAAGAAAACTTGATTTCTATCACTCTTTAATCTACCATTTAAAAACTAGCGCGGGTAGAGTCCGAGACACAGTTTAAATCAAATTGGGTCATATCTACATTATACAGTCACGACTCCAACAGAAAGTACTGAATGATGAAGCTTTCTACAGCTATATAATTCAAACTTTCAATTGTAGTAATATTATATAATCCTAAAGCATTGACTTTAAAGTTATATATTCATTTTGCACTTAATTCAAACAACATCATTGCGAAGGCGGTGGTGAATAGGTAGGGATATACATTGTAATATGTTGCTGTCGACGACCATGAAAAATGGTTCAGTTAACTTTATCATAAAACAAATTTGAAAAGCATATTTATTTTACCATCAAAACTTTAAAAAAAAAGCTTCTGAACAAGAATTACCACGAGAACATACAATTAATTAACCCGTGAGAAATAACGGATAGTCTCCCTTTTATTTTAAATTGTTATCGCTAACTGCTTTAACGATAATAAAAAGGTTTCACTAATTCGATTTGATTGCTACGACCTTTAAAACGTTACGGACAAAAACAACATATGCTATAAAAATACGCAAACTTAAATAGTTCCGGACAATTTTATTGATAAATAATCAGGCCCAAATTTTATTGTGGCATCATAACCAGCTTTCAGTGAGTGCTAATATTTTTACTTAAATGTCAACAATACTTCACAAAGAAGTTTTACTATGGGAACGGAATGCATAATATATTTAAGTTCCCATGTTTTTGAGCTTGCAAATGCAAGAGGTGAACTCTGGGGTCAAGAATATATAAGATTGTATTGGTATTAATGGGGCGCAGCAAAATCCTTAATTCATCTTTGGTTGACAAACTTCAAGAGGGCCGCCTGAATCAAATATAATGACTGTTTTAACTAATCCTAAGATAGACCCTTATTATCTCCTCTTGAATACCCGAGATGCTTCTTTGCTCCTTTTTATGGACGTTAAAAAGAATTACAAATAAGATATCATGACGACTAGTTTTTTTCTTTTGTCTATCTCGTCCAACAAGCGCTGACATTAGAAACCTTATAATTTGTTGAATGGGACCAACTTACTAAAATGAATGACCAACTCCACTAGCTTGGTTTTAGGGGTTCTTGAATAGATCCACAAGTACAAGTCTAATAATTACATATTAATAACACATCTATGGTTTCTTTAGTTGTATTCTCTGAAAACTTACAAAAAGCAATAGTGATTTTATAAATTCATATCAAATCTACGTCCTCCATGCACCAGTTCTTTCCAATGTCTAATCATTTTTTGGCCAATGCCTTTAATTAAATCGACCACATATAGATACGATAATGGCTAGGACATCTTCTTCTTAATACTGAACATAACACTAGAGGGAGGTACTAGTCCATTACTTTTGTGTTTCCTTCAGTTACACAATTATATTAATTTAACCGAACGTTGATGATGATAATTATCGTGTGAACTAGCGCCATTGTAAGCTGAGAAATACTTATTACATTGAACTCCCTCGTTTCTTTAACTATATATTTGTGGGTTGGTATTGACGCATTTAAGCGTAATAATATCATTTTTTACACTGTTCGCACGTCTTGTAACTTATTATTAACAAGATCTTCTTAATTGGCATCTCCGATATCATAACCAGCCCTATCAATAATCTATTCATGACAATCCATATACCACCTCTATTTAAATCTTTGTCCCCACTCCAACTGTAGAATTCAATGTTTAGAATTAAAGGTAAAGCTTATCAAAATATCTTTTTATTATACAAAATATTTTCTCGAGCAAACCAAATGATACGACTAACAATGAGCCAACTTGGCGTCACCATGCTCTAAAGGTAGGTCACACGGTGCACCATTCGGCTCTGTTTTCTTCATAACGTTTGCAAGCCGGGAGAAGAATAATGACCGCATAATGGCACACGAATGACTATAGAATAAGTTAAATAGGCGCGTGTCGCAGGGTGCCTTCGTTTATTGCATGCAATATTTATCTAATATGAGCAAATAATGTCAACATTGAGGTGTGGCTGTAACGTTAACTCGGTGGTTTTATATATATTTTTGGGATACAAACCTGTTCGTGTGGAAATTAGTTTTTGCTAATAATGAAGACAGTGTCTAAGTAGGTAAATAATCAGTAATGGATGATACAGAATCATGAATAAAATATATGATTATATAGTAACACTAGGTGTTTAAAAAGACACATAATATTAGACATTTTCATATCGAACTTTATTGTCTTTTGAGTTCATAATGTAATTTCCATTTGATTTGACCAATATTTATCATCAGTTTGACCATTTACTTTGGAAACTTAGTTTCTGAAAATAGATATTTGCATCAGTTGTCGAGATTTTATATTTAAGGACGAACAAAAAATTTGTAGAATTTTAATTATCACTGTCCATTTATGATTTAGTTTTAAAGTAAAAATTTAAACAACGACGTCTAACCATAATTAAGTGGTTGAGAACTTGGTCTACGGCTTTCGTATGGCAGAAGTCTTCCATTTTCGGGGAAAAGACAACTGATAATATTCTGGTGCCCATTCAGTGAACCTAAATACTTTATATTGTTCTATTATTGAATTGTTACTTGATCTTGTTTATGCAACGAACTACAAAAAGCATTCTTTATCGGAATAATCAACATGACAAAGTATTTTATTAAGAATTGGCATCCCCCGTTGAAAGAAACGAAATTCCCGTTTATTCAAATTTAATTTTAATCAATAGTGAGGGAATTGGGAATAAAAAGGTTTCGTGCTTTAAAATTAGAAATACGCCACATTCAGTGAATACAAACTGTGACATGTGAGTCTAACGATTAAACCTTTTAAGATCGGAGAATTTCAAAGTTTATAAAACACTTGAACGAGAGTCAATATATTGAAATTAAATTGCCAGTTTTAAGTGGTTGACACTAGCCTTAATACGTGGAATTCGCCACTGTTTGTTTATCATTCATTAGATGTCGCTTATGCATTTTACAACAAATTGCGGCTGAAGAGTGTTTTTATTAGGGAGCGTCCAAAAATGCGACATGATTGAATAATCTGTTCAACGAACACGTGCAAGGTCTAGCAAGGACCAGTCTGGACCAGTGGGTGGTCATGTATTTATATTGTAAAGTGGACATTGGCTTTTTGTCCCGCCACAAATTTCGCCATCGGGAAAGTTTTGTTCATCATTTAAAGGTGTTTATTGTCTTAGTTCAATGGGTACTGAGGCGAAGTCTGAAGTGTTATAATTGATAAATTAAAATCAATTCTTGCCCTCTTAGACTAACATAATTGCATTACTTCACGTATAAAAGTATTTATTAAAACACAAACTGCGGGTGGTAGGTATTTAAAAATTGGAGACAAAATTCGAAAGGACACTTTCATTCTACCATTTTAAAATGTGTGACTTTTAAATACCTTTCATGATCAATCAAATATAGCCTTAAAACACGCTATGACCAGAAAGTTGCGATTGCTTGCATTTAACGACTTTATCATTGCACATGATCAACAGCCTAGACGTAAAAGGAACTTTGAGAGTTAGAATTGGATGAAGACAATAGATGATCATAGAAAAACCGTGTGGTAATCTCAAAATGACAGAAGTATTTTGTCGCCTTCTTCCAACGAACACATAAACAAAATATATTCTATAACGTATACAGGGATATTATCAATTAAATAATTATGATATACACATATCATTCGTTGATAAGTAATTTACCACCAAATTGGCAAATTAAATATCTAACAATTTCCACTGTAGACCTACCTTTGTTTTCAATGTTACGTTCCACACAATAAAATGTTGTAGGGGTGGGTAGGGTGTATGGATCTGTTGCTGAAAACAAAGCCCAATCGAATATATTTTTTTGTAAAGAGTGTGTGATTTTAACATGTGTCGTTATGTCAATCGTATTAACCTTTCTGACATCTATAACTAATAATTCTGATATATCCCATATGTTACACAAGATTGTCGAAATTAACCCATTTCAGTAACAGTTGGTCCATTGTTAAAACTCTCTGTCTAAATCCCATAAGTTGTACCTCAGCCTATCCTTAATTTGACTTTTCGTAACTCATATAAGCTTTCTATTCATAAAGTGCGCATATAAATATGCTAATATCGCTATACTCGGAAATTATTATTTAAAAAATCTATAAGTATTATTACGTCAGTTTTTAAATTTGTTTTGTACTAGGGTACACAATAAGCCCGCTGTTTAATAGAAAATGTACGCAACTAGCAGTTTTAACCCCCCATGTTTCGTGAAAGTCAAGATATGTAATCTTGACTTTCACGAAACATTGGGGGTTAAAACTACTGAAATGAATAAATAACGGTGATTAATGGGGAGGGGACACTGGCCACTACTTCTTTTTTAGACCAACTTATTTCATAATTATTATAAACTTCAGTTGTTCGTCAGTTATTCAGCTCTTATTATAAAATTAGTTGGTCTAAAAAAGAAGTAGTGGCCAGTGTCCCCTCCCCATTAATCACCGTTATTTATTCATTTCAGATACACCAGTAGTCTTGAAGCTGTTCCGATTACCAGGGGATACCGGATTAGATACCAGTATTGGTCGAGAAATTTCCAAAGGGTGGGGGTCTACCCAGGAACGGTGCAGAAAAGTGGGACAGAAAAGTGGGACGTTAAACCCTATTTCATTTCATTTCGTTTCATTTTAATTTCACAAAAGTGGACCGAGTTTTATACCACATTGTTCTCAGTACATTTAAATGGTTGACATATTTACAACGGTTGATAATGTTCATAATGCAATCATACAGTTCCCAAAATGACATCACAGGTATCGCCATTAACTTTCACGTATTTCAAGAGGTTTGCTTTGATTTTATTGCCGTTTTATTCGAATGTCATTATCAAAGGCTGTAAAACTATTGACGCCGCCCATAGATCATAATGTAATGTTCTTTGGTATTGAGAAATTTAAAAACCTCTGACAGTGGACAGGTGTCTTCGTTCCTCTGTTTACGACCGATATGAAAGTCACCAGCGGCGAATTGCAATTAACTTTATTAACCCAAAAGAGTTGTTTGTTCACATTGAAGAGATACTTGTCCAACCACTGTTAAATCTAATGGTCCATATATTCCAAACAAATCATTGCAAGTTATTTAAAAAGTAAAAACTTTTGATATGGAATGGGGAGTGAAGTGACCATTACAAACAATTAGATTAATAATTCAACTCTTTTCCATGTTTTCGATTCATTGACTTTCTGACTTACAGTAATATTGGATTTACGTATTTGGTTAGATTATAAACATTCCTTTATTATTTACACCATTTGAATTATTATTAACAATACCCTTACACAAATATTATTATTAACATTACCCTTACACCATTTAATTTGTATTATTATTAACATTACCCTTACACCATTTAATTTGTATTATTATTAATATTACCCTTACACCATTTAATTTGTATTATTATTAACATTACCCTTACACCATTTAATTTGTATTATTATTAACATTACCCTTACACCATTTAATTTGTATTATTATTAATATTACCTTTACACCATTCGTATTATAAATAATAATATAATCCTTACACCAATTGTATTATGTATAATGCTTACACCATTTTCATTTAGGAGGTTCGATGGCCGAAGGGTTTAACGCCTGTGCGTTGGATCACAAGGTCTGTCATTGAGTCAAGTGGTGTGGTTCAAATTCCCCGCTTGTATGTGACAAGGAAATGGTTGCCTTACCAACATCGTGGGTATTCTCCGGATCCTCAGGTTTCCTCCCACTGTTATCCCTTTTCAGTCTAGTCTGCCATAAGCTCCAGTTTGCCAATCAAAGTTATAACTGTTTTATGATACTTTCTCATATGATATCAAATATAAACCAATATCATAGTTTTGAATTCGTCATGGTGTATTCATTACCGGAGTTTTCCTCTTTCTTATGCTCCTAGTAATATTTAGATTTTAAAACATGTAATGCGTGTAATTAAAACGGAATAAGGTAGAATTGTTATGTTAATAACTAAAACACTATTTACTATAAGCACTCCAATTTCCAATTAAATGACGGTAGACTACAAACTTATTTTCTAAAAGTAAATATGTGTAGATCTTGAATTTCATCAAGTGTGATTTTAAAGTATGTAATTCTGTTGGCGTGTGGTGAAAAAGTACACAAGCATTCTCGGGACTTTAGGAATAACAAAATTATAGTACAGTGACAGAAATTCAAAAATAAATCTTATCGTACATAAGTAGAACTAACGAAAGGTCCGTAAGTTTTCAGTAAATAACTACATTGTAAGTTAGAACATGGCAATATATACTAAATGAATGTGCACTGGTGCCACGGGGTATAATGAAATGAAATGGGTTTAGTTTAACGACTTACTGTTCAGTGCCAACCGGGATAATGAAATGAAATGGGGGTTTAACGTCCTATTGTTTGGCTCCGAGCTGGGCTAACGAAGACGGGCATACGCCATACAGTGTGCTATGAGAGAAATTTTGCCAGGGCAGCGGCGCTACGGACTGTAAATCGAATTCCAACTGCTAAGGGATATTTTACGACTCGACAGCTGTTCTTGTCAGGCCATCCGTCCTGCATCACTTACAAGGAGGAAACCACGTCGGATGAACTTTCTCGGCCAATGCAGGGGGTTCGAACACCCGGCCTCCAGGCTAGCGAGCCAGCCAGCGTCTTACCCACTAAGCCCCCCTCGACCCGGATAATGAAGACGACCAAAGTAAAACACACACGTGTTTGTTGATTATATATCAAAAAGACAAAACCGAATCAACTGGTGTAGTTTTCTCGACTCCATCCTACACAGGACTAAAATACTGATTATCTTCATTACTCAATAATATGAAAATCTAATAAATGTTATAACAAACATACTTTTAATCTCGTCCCATACATTTCTTATACCTGTGAACAAACACAATTTGATACCGGGGGTAGGGTGCATAATTAATAAATGAATTAATTATGTGTCTAATATTTCAGAGTCCAGAAGAAGATTTACGGTCCCACCCCACCCTCCCTGCAAAGCCACTGTAGGATTTAAATAAACAAACATAGCTAAAAAGTTATGTTTTTAAGTCTTGGGGGTCCCTTCCTAGAAGCATCACTCGAAAAGGCTTATTATAAATACTATGTTTTCTATAAAGATGCTCTATCTTAAAGATAACCTCTCTGGTCCTATTAACAATATTTTCCTTTAATTCATGTAATATGGATTAGCACCTGCGTACAAAATAAGTACCGAACACCAAGCCAGAAATGTTTATAAGGCTTGAAACGTAACACTTGAGTTCGCGAAAGACGTCTTTAAAATGGCCACCATCTGAGCAAATACACCAACAAAAAGACTTGTTACCATTTAATACCCAGGGCTATTTGAATCAACGTAGATTAAGGAACTCGTGAACAAAACATGTAATAGGTTTGCACTCGGATCACACAAAACCGGTTTTATTGGTAAATTTAACTCCATTTATTCGTCCTTTCTGTAAGAGGCAACAAGAAGTTTATCTTAAATCATTCACTGATTCAATATTTTAACGTGAGCTACTCCTAGTCAAGGGGATATGGGTATGCCTCAAGGGGTGTTTATATGCTTGTATTTTAATTTATTGTAATTGGTTAAAACCGTTCGTTTCACTCTTTGAACTTTGCCGCTGGAGTTCATTTTTGGGAGAAACCACATCGCCTGGGTCGTGAGAACTGAGTGTGGATGGATGAATGACATAGAAACTTTTGCATTTGTACGGACACAATACGACAAATATCTTTTCCCCAAAGAAATGGGTAAACAGTCTGGTTTTAACTATGTAAGAAAGCAATATATAGAGAGAAATGGGGCTTAACGTCCTCCGACACAAACAAGAACGCAATAATTGTGAACCAGGTCGCAACGTTTGTGAGTAATTTGATGTTTTGTTGAAGGAATCAGAACCATGTCGTAGTAAATTATAGAAAAAGAACTTTTGAATCTAAACCTGGCATTAGGTATAAACAGCTTCTAATATTAATCTAATAGGTTTTTTTTTTATCATAACGTAGACTCGTTTCATTGAGGAGAACTGGCGACATTTTAAAGAAAAATATCATATCGTCATATGATTAAGGGGGGGGGGGAAGGTGGATGGCTGAGTGGTTAGCGTGCGCGCGCTATATCATAAAGCATGTCATTGAGTCAACTGGCGTTGTTTCGAATCCACGGTCGTATGTGACAATGAGTAGGGTCGCCTGTCCAGCCTCGTGGGTTTTCTCCATGTCCTCCGCCCCCCCCCCCCCCCACTGCTAATGACCCCTACGCGCAAGCACAAGTTATTGAAATAAAATTAAACCATGTTAGTCCCGAAATGACCTAGTTTTTGTCTTGTGGACGTTAAACCCCATTCCCCCCCCCCCCCTCTCTCTCTCATATGATTTAACGGTTATGATCATATTTGACTTCAATAATAACTAAAAGAGGGTGTCTTTTAGGGTATAAATAACTTTACAAGAACACATGTAAAACTATATAATGAATTTGCACTATTTTACCTTCACGGTGTTTACAAACAATCTGAAACAACCATTGAAACAAACAGTATTGTCTGATAAATAGGTTAAAAATGTATGTTGTATACTGGTTTACACGGACAACAATGGTCTTTTTCACGAGGATTGACGATTCCAAACTCAGTCTATAGCTCAAAAGTGACAAGGACACGCGACAAGTATGTCACTACGAGACACAACAGTCTAGAAAATGTAGATTTCTCTGTGGTATTCAATAAATATGTTGACATTTCATTATGTAACATTTTCTTGTATGTCACTGACCTAAAAAAAAGTGCGAAACTAAATAATGTATGAGTTAAATTAGTAAAACAGTCGCATGCATATTTCATGGATGTTAGGCCAGCTTGGTCGGAGGAATTGCGTCCTTTCAAATAGGTATCTGGATGCAAAAGTTCATTATGAAATTCGATTGTAACATGAATTCCCTTTAACGTCTGTATGTATGTATCATAATTACCTGTAAGAACACCCGTTAGTAGGTGTTTACAAATGTATGGGGGTAGGTTGAACCATTTGCCACAAAATGTCCTCTGGGGTCTTAAGTGTTATAACATTCTACCAAACATGGTTTCACTACATAGTTTAAGAAGTTAACAAGTATTATCTAGCTAAATGGTGGGGCCTCAAAATATTTTGTCAAATTGAACAATTTACCCCGATGGTGAAACAAGGTCTTCCACCTTATGGGATAAGTTGAGCCCAGTCAGTGTAATCGAAATGTGTTAGTTATTATTAACTATATTTTGAAAAACCTAATTAAGGACACAGTCTACGCTTCATAATGTCTTAGGATAGTAGAGTTACAACTTAGAACTTCCATAGATTATTTCATGGCTCAACTTGAAATGGTATCACCATTTGTGATAGAAGGTATCACCATTCGTGATAGAAGGTATCATCATTCGTGCACAAAAATAAAATATACACTGAAATAGAATGGATTGTCGCTTAGGGTTTTATGTACTTCGTCGACACTTCACTTAATCAATTGTGAATAACAGATAGTAATTTTATCTATAAGACAGCCTACATTACGAGGGGGGGGGGGTATTGCTCGTAAATGGGGTTTCCGCCTACTCTTCTTCGGATTCCAACTGCCAAGATAATTTTTTTCTGTACACTAAAATTTCTATACGGAACTACAGTTATCCTACCATCCGATTGGTTCGACATACTCTCCTAGTGAGAAGTGAGAACGTGGCCCAATGGCTCTTCTCTGTCCACATCGGGATTCGAACCCGGATAATTTGGTTAACAGTCCTTATTACTTGTCACAACTATGTGTGATAGTTATCTTCATTACGATGATTAAGTATGAAACATAATAGGTTTAACATTGCATTTAAAAAGCGAATAGTGAACGGAAAAAGTACTTTTTCCTAAGGCTTAAAGTACTTTTTCCTAAGGCTTAAAGTACCTTTTCCGTTTACTACTCGCTTATAATGTAAATGCGTGGGCCTTTTCTCTTTTTTTGTTATGGATCAGCAGGTCCGATCGTTGTCCCAAAAAAGAACAAAAAATGTCGGTAGGATATTACACAGTTGACATCAAACATTAAAAAATATATACACTATTCATACACCCCAAACTTATATACACCCAGTCGCCTACAAATGACTTACTGCTTCATATATCAAATAGAATAACACATTAAACGAATTCAACTGCGTCGAAAATTGTATTTATTGATAACACATGTATAGACTACAGTTCGACCAGACTGTGTGATTCTTCTACCATTGATGTTCATTAGATAATAGCTTATTGAAAAAAAGACCCAACATTAACATAATAACAAACCATTGATATAGCTCAAATGATAACACTGTAGCACGTGCAGCTTATTATTAGTATGATTTGATTATTAATATTTCTTCATGTGTGATTTGTGGCTCGTGTCACAATCTTTTCACTTGAGTACCCATCAAAGCTTTCAATCTTACAACTTTTTGTACACTAATTTTCCTTTTAAGATATGTACTTGAAAGTGGTTTTCTTCTTTTTCAAATATCTGAAATGAATTTCCGTTTCAAGAAATCTGTTATCAATAACCTTGAATTAATTACACCTTCTATCATATTCGATGATATATATTAGAATTGTCGCCCTTTGAGTATAGCGTTTCAGTTTGAAATCCGCCAAGAATGTCAAAAACAAGATTGCATCTTAAAGTTAGATGAAAGAGATTCACTTTCTATTTTCTTTTGTTATTTCTTTTTTCTGATCTAGGACAGCACTAAACATTCCAAATGCCGTTTTAATCGTTGTTACATGCTTTTAATATTGAAAGCACTCGTATATCTTAGATCAAAAGTGTTACTAAATCACCCCAACGCAACAAATGTTGAAGGGACTGGGGCGAAGAAAATATACGACCAAATTAACGTGTGCGTATAAAATATACCCCCAACCAGCCCTGTAGCACAACCACAGGAGTTTTATCAGTCCAAATAATACAGCTTTTTGAATTTTCAGTAAAAAAAGAATAACATATTTTTGCCATCATAAAAGACTGTAGGCTAGAGCAGAACATGTATAAATTCTAGTACCAAACTCATATTCCTTCAAAACATATTACACCCTGTTTAATAAAAACGGATAAATACATCCTTCAGCAAATGCAAAGATAATTTATTATGATAAACTAGGTTTATCTAGTCAAATTTCTATAGCATTCACGTCGAATTTTTAACACAAATTGTATACTAAACATTGGGAAGCTATAACACCCTCTCTCCTGGAGGGTTGAAGTCGATCCTAAAGAGATATATAGACTAGATTCTTTTAACCAGAAAATCCCACAGACAATATATCTTCCACCTTGAAACCCTTGTTATATAAAAACCTGCCGTAAATAACAGGTTAAATTGTCATATTTATTCACGTCTTATTTAGAGAGTAAAGCCTACCTATTATAGTCTATTGTTATTAAACACCTATAGCAGGTTCGAGGGCATCTGCTTGATTTCTTTAAGGTTTGCTTAATTGGACTAAAAGCAAAACAATTTTCCCCTTTATCGTTTGCTGGTATTAAGGGCATGTAGAGAACCCTTATGTGACACTGATAAATAGTGAAAAAAATGTCTTTGAAGTAGGTCAACAACTCCATAGTTACTGTAAAGCTTTACAACAATTTATAATTTTCTATAAAAATCAACTCAGTTGTGTCTTAATACGACAAGCAAGATGACGAGGTCGGGTACTTTACTCCACTGGTGTTGATTAAGACTGAGCCACGCATTACTGATGCTTCACTGAACATTTCCAAAAAGTAATGTAATAAGGGAACAAATTATTATAACACCTTTAGGGTACGACTAATAATACCCACGAACAATGGAAGGGTGACGAATTCAATTCTCTTCGCTATTACATACGCTATGTAGACGCAGCATTGTTTGTCGACTATATATTTTCTTAACATCCAGGGATGAGGTCTAAATATATGAGTGACATAGTGAATTTCAACCTTGAGATGGCAATACTACACCGTGTCTCTTATTCTGATACTCTATAGAATCGACTTGATGTCCCCCTCTTACACAATTCAATCTCCTCTGGATAATGATATACTCACTGGGCCACGAAAGAGTTATATTGAGTTTTATATGTCTGACATCTATCTGTCTTCTTCTTTAAGAAGTTGACTCAAAGTATTTTTCACCCATCGAAACATGACGTCCTAGAAATTCTATAATGCTTTTTTCTTCATTTTTTTTTTATAAAGGATAGTCTGTGTAAAAAAATGTTTAGTTGTTGATTTTCCTTATAAACATCTTTGTATTGGTGCTGTAGATTGGTACTGTATTTTATTTATCTCACCACTTCACTTGTACAACTATCAAGGAAATGAGGTCGATATTTGGTCACTAAGAAAATAAATTACAACTCCTAACCGGGTACCGAGTCAAACCGCGACACTAGAATGCAACTAGGCTTTTAACGATTGCGTCAATATAATGTACACTTATTTCGTTCACTGGAATATGAAAATGAAAGCCAATAACTTTCTTCAAATGAGAAACACGTTTGCCAGTTACATTTAAATTTTGGTCGGAATTCGCCAAAACAAGTTTATGCATTAACAGATCTTAAGAAGTTATTAACGTGACCTTACATCCTTATTCTTCATCAGCGAATAAGAGGGTCAGGGGTTAACATTGTCATGATTACTCCAGTTTAATCCCTTTATACTTCAAATCAATTATTATAGCTTCATTAGATCGTCCAGTTGCTGGATTAAACCTGGGGCTGTTGTTCTTGACAGAAGGTCAATTTCTATTATTTTTAAATAAATCGCTCGAGAAGCTTTTTATTTTGGACTAAAATCCTTCCTCTACAATAACCAATGCATTGAAAAATTATTCATTAGAATTAAAGGCTCAGCCTTGTTCACTTGTCGATATCATTATTACATTTTCAACAGCGGTAACATCAAACAACTCATTGATATTAACTAACCGATGTTTTGGGTACATCGTATTGTTCATTGTTCAATTTGCTGCTCTGATGTGTTGGACCCGGAGGGTCATCATGATCATGAGAGCCAGGAGTGGGTCATGTTTAGATTTTTGATTTCTGTAAAATTCAGTCAACAGGAATAATTTAAAGTTTCCAAATTAGCCACGTGGCTTGTTCATCAGATAATTACACTTGAATTTTTAAAATTCATTTTAAATGAACGAGACTACATATTTCCTACTATTATGTTAGTGACTCAATTGTCCGATTACTAATGTGGTCTTTGTTGATGTTAGCGACTTGCACGATTTTAATCAGATACTTATAAACGCTTCATTAATAGTCAAAGGAGTAAAGTTCCTTTTTAGTAGGATAGGGAGGGGGCTGTAATATCAACAATATTATTTATGTTGAAGATAGATTTTGCTAATTATGACACATCGCCTCAGGATAAAGTTTTTCTTTTGACATTTGAGTTTAGTATTGGAGTTTTCAGCAACCTGTTGCAAGATCAGCAACTGTCGCACATTACCCGAAAATAATCAAACGATGAGATCTCATTTTTTTGTATTAATTTTCTTAAATGGATTTTTAACACCATCACCATAATCCCGTCTATTCTATACTGTCTCAAAAACATAAGAAATTGTATTTTTAATATACCTATTCGGTTTGCAGATTGCCTTTGAAGATCAGTTTGAACTTACGAAGGGCAACTAAGATATAATCTTGGGTCACTTCTTCAAGGTTTATCAAGCATCAGAATAACATAGATTCTTGATAGATTACCAAAGATATTGTACTTTTTTAAAATGGGTTTCACTTGCACCATACAAGGAGATAAAACTATACCAATACTATAAGAAACAGTTTATGATATATCAATGTGAATATATGTGAGGTGGGTAACGAGGACATGCTAAATACAGACGGGTCTTTCATAAATATGTCGTGCACATTGAAATGGACCGACAGATTTAACGTGTCTTAAATAAATGCAGTGGCCATAAAATGAAATATAGAAAACCATGAACTGTTCTACGAACCTTTTATAACAATAATTAAAAATATAAATAAAATATAAACCCCACATTAATATTGAATTTTAAGAAGCAATACATGCAACATATTACTTTTATATTATTTCTATGCAAATACCCCGTCCTCTCAAGGAGCATCGTATTAAATATCAAACTGATTTATACTTCTAACTAAGAAGTAATTTAATAAATATAACGTCATTTTACAAAGATCGTTTGGGGATATGTTATTGTCATACTTTCTTGATGCAGTAATAAATAAGATGATTCTGTAAAAAACACGATTGTCATATATGATTAGAGCAGGTGTTTACATTCAACTATGGATATCTTCAATAAATATGGACAGAATGGCGAGCCTTGTGGCATATGTCAGTTTATTACCTCAACATGTACATACAGCATGCGTGTGTGACAGTGTGTGTACCCGTGTCGATAGATCCAATCCTGGGGGTAGAGTACCGTAATTACCTACTTAACACGTCATCAAAGCACGTACAATAATGTCTAGTAATTCGTCCAGATTATATTACTCTAGTAAAGTGTTGTATCTATCAACGTGGTGTAGACTAGGGTAATAAACTTAATAATCAGCTAACGCCTTTTTTGCAAGGGCACGTGATCGATCAAAAACTCGAGTTTAAAACTTATCATCTCCTGTCAGCTAAAATGACCCAATGAAGTATCTACATACCAAGAGCGTTTGGAAAGGTTGACATTATTTTATGGACATAATAAAAACAAATTGCTTTTGTTTCCTATCAGTAATTTTGATAACTGGTGTTATAAAACCTGAAAATTAATGACATTAAAAACAATCTTTCTTCAATTGATAGATGTACATTCTGAGTTGGGTATCCTATTTCTAAATTATTTTTACAATTATATAATATATATATACATTTAAAAAGAGATAAATGATTCCGTTTAACAAATTGAGCACCACAATAGGATGTGAATTGGCAAATAGCTTCACCCATGTGACTAGACTTACTGTTGTTCTAACATAATATATGTACACAGAACCAAACAGTGATAATTTTTAGACAATAATATCTGCTCACAGTAAGGTCTACGAGATTAATGTGCAGAAACGCCTACTCTCAGTGGCCACCCCGTCGTTTTGTACTGAACGATAGTTTATTTACCCTCTTATATCTGAAAATAGATTCGTATAAACTCTAAACGAAACAGCAAACAATACATGTACATAAATTAGATTAAAGAAAACTAAACTAATGTTTCTGGGTTTAGCGTTTCACATTCCTGAGCAGTTTTCCACCGTTCTATTCAAATCGTATGGATGCTGTTTCTTGCAGTACAATTTTTAAAAAAAAAATATGAATCCTTATTCTTGTATTGTTTATAATACACAATGCAGTATGATCAACAACAAAACAATGCTATCCAATGTCAAAATGAATGAAACTATTCCCTACTAACGATAAGAAAGCTGGACTATCTACTCACATCGATAATAAATTTAGATCTATAGCTAAATTCATTTTTATTCGGTTACCTCTCCGTGGTTCTACCAGTCACCAGACTCTAATCCTCAGAATCAACAGAGTAGGCAGAAAGGGATGCGCCCGATGAATTAACTCAATTATAATAAGATGGGGGTATAATATGCACCACAGATCAAACATACAGTGACGATACATAATATAGGTGTGAACTGTAAACATGACACACTGTGTTCATTAAAACTAAATTACCGGATTTCCAATACCTTTAATTAAACCAACCACAAAGGGTTCATAAGTATTTATTAGGTTTTTGAGTTTTACAATATTTACCGGAAGTATGTAACAGTTGTCTAGGCTACAGAACATTACAAAGGGCCGTATGTCCCAAGCGGAAATTACGTAGCAACGGTTCTCGACTCACGAAGGAAGAAACAAAAGAATGTTCACAAGATGGATTCACATCAAAGGCTATTACATAGTTGAATGCGGATATTTATATGAACTGCGGTCAACTTTCAAATGAAGTTTATTAGCACCTTGATCGTGTGTTATAATGGAGAACCTTTTCATGCGTTTAGCAAGTGATCGATTGGAAGAATCATTAAAGAGATGCCGAAATTAATAGAAGTATTGGTTTTTCTGGACTTTTAAAATTATAAACGTTTCCATTACAAATAACCAAAACATTCAATCAATCTAAATCTTGATACACAATGAATCATCGTTATGAAAAATACAAACAAAAAGAGCGGGAAGTTCTTGTATTTCAAAAAAAGAACTATTAATGACAAGATGAAATGTCTCTAGACGTTTGGATAATTGAAATAATTTCATGAATTGTCAATTTAACCCTTTTTGAACAAGTTTGATAATTTTCTCAAGTTTAAGTGATTGATGTAAATAGTTGTATTATTTAAATGAATACTGTCGCCATTTCGTTCAGGTGTATGCTTATAATAAGTTATAAGTATTGTCCAGACACTTTCTTAAACTACAGTCGCCATCTAAGTAGGTATCTATTAACTGTATTGACGTGCTTGTATAGAAATCTATAATTAGGAAATGGGATGTTGACAAATTAGTTCGAATACCCCTACATACTCACAACATACATGCTTAAGAATGAAAACATGCTTGAAAATTGTAGTACTATTGTATACTAATGCAGACCGGTCCTCAAGGCGACACCGTAATTACAGGGTTGAATATAGAAGCAAAGAATGATATATTTTCTTCTTTCGTTTCAGGTTAACCCTTAATTTGATGGAAGCCAACCTCACCGCCTCTTCCATCGATATGTGATCAACTTATGAACTTCCGACGTGACACTAATCCGTGTTAATCTTACCGTTAATCCACAAGTCAGTCATTCTCAATTGATTTCGGTGACCTTATTGGCCACAGTACGGCATTCTTAGTAATGGCAGTCGATACAGACATATCAGATATCAAATTATTGTCACAATAACAGAAAAAAACGAAATTTTATTACTTTCACCAATCTGGTCACAAATTAGATTGTCCATTAAAATTGTTTTATTGGTTTTAAAGTTGTTGGTATTTAAACCTTAATTGTCTTTGTAATCCACATTATTAGATTTTTTAAAATGAGAAATTTGTTATTCGGTAAATGAAAAGTGTTCAAATTCCCTAGACCCCTCTACACCCCGAAAAAAAGCCACACACATCTACGGTAAAGTAACTGTTGTGCTGGAGGTATTGTTCAAATTACATTCGATATTGAACATTTTAGTTAAACTTATACTCATGCTACTTTTAAATATCTTTTTAACTAAAGCAGAAACCAAAAAGACCTATTTCGTAGACACAGAAATGGAGTGATTTGCGCAGTTTGATGTTTTAATTAATTAAAATCAAGTGGCGATATATTATAACATCTGGATATTAAGAGAATAAATCGTTAAAACCGCCGTGACAAATTATATTTTTATGCTCTTCTTGAAACCACTTTAATATTGAACAAACACGGAGACAAGCACCTCTTAAGCATTGATTAATATATTTTCTTGTGAGATTCACACCGGAGAGCCACTGACAGTAGTGAGATGTTTAATTAATGGTCATTTTCAACAATATCATTGTCTCCATCAAACCTTAAAATGCACAAATTTCACACGGTTTAAGAGGAAGCGGCAAGACCTGTGACGTCAGAAGGGCCAGGATTTCTACGACCATATTACAAATCGTTAGTGATACGGAGTAAAAGACATTGTGTGATAATATCACCTTGACAAATGACCACTAGCTACCCAGACAGTATCGGGAAGAAAATTACAAAGTGATGTCCGGGGATGAACAAAAGCTGCACAGAGAATCCGAATGCAGTAGTTGTAATGGGCTTAAGATATAATGATGGCTTTGAACAATTTCTGCTGTGAGAATCCGATACTGGGGTTGCAGTTACAGGAGAAACATAAAATTAATTTTATCATCAAAGTACTTTTTAAGTTAAATATCTGTATTATTGTTATTGGTTTAGACGGATGAAGAATACCAAACAAACTAATAACAACCTCTTGGACACTAGTGAAAACACAACCTTGCTGGTAGTAAATTTGATACTTATTAAACGAGTCTCTGATATAGACCGCCAGATTACTACCATAAATTTCTCTTATTCGCTAGGCGAAGTCAATCCCCTTAGCCTTGGTTGAGAAACATAGTGATAAAGATAATTATAAGATGAAATAAAATACTGATCTAATAAGATAGCGACCAATTTTCTCTTTCAATCTACGGAGAAAGTTCAACATACATGATGATGAGTAATAAATATGGTATCATTTAAAGCAAGAAAAGATTATTCCATCTAGGTTATTGTAAAAATATGTTGTCAAAAGAATAATTATGTTTCTTGTCCTTTATCAGAAGACTAGAAAAGAAATGTAATAATACCTTACCAACAACCCACAATTTTAATAGAATCGTTTGGATCACTTGCATATCCTGAACATTTCAAAAATATAGTTTAGTTAGTAAGAGGTTAGTACCAGTGCTATAAAGTCTGGTACATAAACATAAAATTTTGTGGCCATAAGGTTTAGCTACTGTTATGCACCAAGGTAACCAGAATGTCATAGATATTATCTCCAGGTTATGTCATGCAAATGTCTAAATAGTATCAAGTTACTGTAGTGAATGGACATGATCTAAGTTAAGCCTTCATTAGTGACGATTAGAAACTAAGTTCGTGACGTGAACAATGGCGAAAATACTTCACAACATCAGGGACAGATTGCCCCAGCACAAAATTACATTGAAATATTGTATTCTGGCAGAAAAAAAACCTTGAAAATCGCAGCTCTCAGCGATTAAAATTACCCACGCGCCTAAAGCACTCTAAGTCCCCTCGCCGAATCCGTGTAAACAAACTTATTGTTCCTATTGAAGATTAATTCTATTTACCCAGATGCTGGGCCCTAAACATTGACCCTTATCTTCGCCCTCGTAGCAAATCAATTCTTAGATAATGGTCTGCTCAACTTGAAAAAAATATACAAAAATTTAAACGCGTTATATTCGCACCATTTGATTGTTTACATTTGCCCTTTTTTTAAGTTACACTTTTATTATGTTTGATGATATTAAGTATAGTCTCTTTGATATTCATCCGAGCTTATTCATCGAATTGTTGATATTATGGTGTTACGTGGCCTTATATAATAGACGTCGTGTCGGAATCGAATAACGATAAATAAATGAAATATACGTAAATTATATATATATATATATTAAATATATTTATGTTATTATTTTTGTTTATATAATTACGCTATCATATTATAAGTCTGGTGAGGTTCCGATGGAACTGAAAGCGCTAACTTGAAATATGAGTTTGTTTTCTTTTCAAACATCTTATTTGTTTATATATACAATGTATATACTAGATGATTTCATATGTCAAACACTTACATTCATATTAACATAATATATTCTATATTCGGTGGATTTGTAGAGGGGAGGACGAGTATACGCGTACGGCAAGGAACTTATTGCCTTGTTTAGTATGTATTTCGGGTTTTGTATGCAATACGTCGGTATGAATAACATGGTATGAGAATTTAGAAAGATATATAATACCGAAATTCCTATCTAATTGTCAAAGTCAATCTTTCTTTCTTAGTTACATGATTTTGACAAGGCAGCACCCCTAAGTGACAAAGGTGAGGTCGGTGGACAGTGATAACTATTATCGGTAAGCATATCCTACCCTGTACCCTTACAATTCAACCACAACGTTCTTCTTAATATACTTAATATACGAGTTTAATGAACTAAAAACACTTAACTCGTTTCAAGTAAAACGATAGTTGTAAGCATCGAGTGTAATAATAGGAATATGCCGTAGGCACATGTCTTTAAATTATTTACATTTTCAAGTTGAAATTGTCCACCTTAAACAATGTATAAAAGTAGTACGTATTCAAGAAAAACGAGTCTTTAAGCGGTGATAAATAAAGAGGAAATGTAATATCTCCCAGCTAATTGTTTTTCACCTTTTCTGTATTTGATCACCTAGATAAAACTAAATATAATAAAGGGTCAAATAGAGCATACTGATGTATATAGACATAGGTATTTGATACTGCCATGTATATACTTATCCTAAAACTACAGACAGGCGTGTCGGCATGTTTATAAGTAATATATTTCTTAAAATAAGCTGTTCTATAGGAGTCATTTTCTGCTTATATATTATCTCAAACCGCTTAAACTAGGATACAATGAAATGCTCTGACTTGGATAATGAAGACAGACTTATAATATGATACGAACTGTTACTTTAAAATATAGATTAAATAATTCATATTATGATAATTCTGGTCATAGATGGAACACAATTTATAATGCAATTACTGGTGCTTTGGTTTTCAGTCATGTGTCAAATATTAGTAAGGAATTATTGGTAATTCCCTTGTCGGTCACTTTTTCAATACTAGTAGTTTGAGCGCCATTGACAAAAACAATTATTTTCGGTGATTAGAAGTAACCCATTTTAACAGACCCCTTCTTTCTTCGAAATCATTGTTGAAAAAACCCCAGCGTTGTTGAACTAGATGTGTGGGTTTTATTATTTCTATCATTAATATGCGTGTTATATTAATCTGTTGATTGGATGCACATATTAAACAAGTGAAACGATGAAAAAGATCTATGTATGAATTTAATACAGTTGATGATGATTCATTTTCGTTCATTGTTTCGTGTTGCTACAGCTTAGGAACATTTAGCATTACTATAAGATAAACACTTAACTTATACTGCAATCGAATATTTCACATACTCTTGATTTTTAGATTCCTCTTGGATGTAGATTACGTTTTTAATATAGTGCTAATAGATGTGAAATGAAAAAATAAATGTGGTAGCATGTTTAAAGATTTCTCACGCGTTTACTAACTTTCAGAAAATTTCATCTGAAACGTCAATCATGAGGCCTTAAACGCCATCTCAATGTGCCATGTATGGTAATACAATCTCCCTAAGATCTACGCTCTACTGCTTTTAGATCTACATTAATACACTACAGATTTTTTTCTTTCTATATCATTGATGGTCAGATATTTTACTAGCCACCGGCATGATGTCCGCCTTGAGTTGCTGCTCTTGATTTCCACGGTAAGGTGGTCTTCTCCATTTTCACACGAGAAGAAGTGACAGCAAAGACACCGACATAGTTTTATTCACGTTTTGAAAATACTGTCATCAAATCACCTACCAGAAAGTAATGGAGCAACCCCGATCCATTCCATTTGACAATGTCTGAAAATTTGAATTCAAACAATCATGAATCAAGCCTTTTCAGCATAGTACAGACAAAATATCGCTTCTAATACAAGTTTGTCTAGATATAAGAATAGTAAAATCGATAAACATAAATGATGTATGGTTATACCATTTAAAAAGAAACAAAAGAAATCAAAATCCCAGTTGCTGATTTTCCATCGCTCCATTAAAACTTGTGTACCCCGAGGAAGGTAAATATGGAAATGGACTGAATTATCTCCACTTTGCTTATCAGCATATTCTAATAATATTTGTATTAATTCAAATGATATGTTTTCACACAAATCATTTGTGTTAACCCAACCCATTACTTCAAAGCTTCCCTCTTCATTAGCCGGTGCAGAACAATAGGTCATTATAAACCCCATTTCAGAAATTTCAAAGCTATAATTATTTTGTCTGCCTTCCAAAAAATATTAAAAGACGTCAATATTCTACAAATTATGCCCAGTAAAATTATGAAAAACAATGAACTGTAAACTTTGATTTGGGCCAATTTCACTTTATAAAATCTATGATCAAAGTAAACTATATCCTTTAAAAATCGTAGGTATAAACTTGAAACGAAACCTTTATACTATCCAGGAAGGCTAAGGTATACTATAACGCAGAAAATTGTAATTTAGTTTCATTATACATCAAAAATCTAATATCATTGCCCATTAGTTTGACAGCAACAAAAACACCCGCATATGAACCATATACTTAACAATAATCCTTAATTCCCCTTCACCAAAACAGCGCAAAGTTCTTCTGATCTTAATGTCTACGGAGGTACACATTATAGGTTCAGAAAGCAACACACGTAGGGGCGTTAAGATTTCTTGACAATGATAAATTTGCCCCATAAAAATTTAACTCGTCGGTATATTACATTATTCAATGGCTGATATCGGCTTTTTGTATAATTATAAGACTATAGGGGATTTCAACAGAAAATTAGCAGGTAGACCATCGAGTGATGTATCACAGAGCTACGCAATATATCTTGGGGTAAGAGGAGTCGGTAAATCCCAACCAGCCTTTGTACTGCACGATCTAACTTCCACAGCGTACTTTTGTTATAGGTAGTTTTTGTGTCACTGAGGTCATACAAGGTGATATAATATAGTGTGGCACTGTAATTATTTAAAATTACCCGTGTCTGTCTGTCTGCGGTTAATACATGTTAGTATACAGGTAGGTCTCAACTTCCTTGCATTCGAAGACCCTTATTTCCATGAAAGAATTTTTTTTTTTTATCGGGCACAGGATATTGTTAATAACTTTACAGTCGAATGTTCGCCGTACGAATAATACATGTTTTACTTTGATTATGTGTTCTTTCATAGCAAATGTTTAGGGTTACAAACATTTTTATTTTTGTTCCGTTTAAAAGGACTTCGAATTTTTGATACTTTTTTTCACAAGGACAGGGTTGGAATATAGTACATGCCTGTGTATAAATACATCTTTTAATTTAAAATTTATTTTCCAGAATTTTTAAAATTCATATTCCAGAATTGTTAAATAACAGTATAAATGACAATAATTTAAAACTGTAGTACAACCATGATAAGGGGATCACGGTGGCTAAGTGGATAAGGAGCTGGTTCGCTAGCCTGGAGGTTGAGTGTTCGATCCCTGCATTAGCCGAGAAAGTTCATCTCGATTTTCCGGCGTGATTTCCCCTTGTCAGTGATGCAGAATGAGGGCCTGACAAGGACAGCTGCCTAGTCGTTCGGATGGGACGAAAAACCGAGGTCCCGTGTACAAATTGGAGTGCACGTAAAAGATCCCTTGGCAGTTGGAATTCGATATAAGAGTAGGCCGTAGCGCCGCTGCCCGGGCAAAGTTTCCCTCATAGCACACTGTTGGCGTATGCCCGTCTTCAATTGGCCCAGGTTAGGTGCTTAAGCGTAGGACGTTAAACCCCATTTCATTCATTCATACAACCATGATAAGACTAGTAAATATTGCTATAAGGCATACATCAAGTCAAAAACAACGCATAAATAGGCCTTTGGTAGGTTTTCATGATTTGGTCTTGGGTACATGGTTATCTCCCCTTCCACTGTGTGTTCTAAGGCCTGTTGGAGGGGGGGGGGTAATAACCTGGAGAAAAGAGAACTTGCGGCCAAATTATTGGACTCTTTAGTTGAGAAGTGGTATCATCAGAAAGAGTAAACCGGTCTCGTCTTCAAAAACTAAATGTATTAATTTTGTATCACCAACTCTTATCTATACACAGATGTTTATCTTTCTTTTTATCGAAAGTTTATTAGTGGCTACATGTCGCAAAAATTTATACTTTATTACATTCCATAGTAAATGTTAGCACGATGGTATAATAATGTGTTAACACGTCATCAAAAGACGGCCTAACAAAGGGAGCTAATTCATCGCTATTGGATTACAACTAATGTTGAGTTGTGAGATTTCTTCGTCTCAACTATTGTTAAAGAATGATTAATGGCATAACATGCAGGTAATCGACTCACAGCTCTCATATTATTACATCCACTTCAGTCTTAACACACTTTTGTTAATGTGTACCTAGATTATTTACTAAGTGAACCATATGAACTTTTTGTATAGACCTACAAGGAATTATAATTATACAATTGAGGTTCGTGGGGCTCCTTACGGCAATAACTGTGTGGTGTAGATATCATGTTTAAGGGCGGGTAAATATAAATAAGCCAAGTTGTGATTATAAAGCAGATGTCTTTCATAATGATGCCTGTGCCGCATACAGACCCATATAATTTACTGGGTTTTTTTCCACATAAGTTATGATTGTTTTAAATCATGAAGCTTTTCTAACACAGGCGCCGTATAGCATCTATAGTTTAACCAGTACTACATATATTTTCAATAAATGACAATCAGGAGCTACTTACAAAATTAATGGGTGGGGGTCGAAATCACCAATTTCGGTCGGGGGGGGGGGGGGGGTAATCAAATCAAAGAGTTAAATGAATTTTAAGTTCCTGGACATTTTTGAATGAAATGTGTATTTCGTCTGTTTTGATAATTTAATCTCTTGTTCAGTAACGCAGAAAAGGAAAAAAAATAAGCCGACGGCAGGATACGCCAGGCAGGATACGCCCAGATTTTCAAGAGATGGATAGAGAACATGCAAATCAGAAATTGATTTTTCCTACAATCAAAGGCTATAATTTGTTAAGTTATGCTCAAATATCGAAAGGAATCGAGATCTCAGAGTTATATACATGCATTTCAGGTTTCATCAAAATCGGATTAAAATTGTGACCTCTACAGGGTCTACAACCTTGATTTACCATATTTATACACTATTCGCGTACAAGCGGCGGCCATTTTAACGAAATTCAACTTCAACCTTCATTACGATGTAACGGTGATATAATCAAGTGTCATTTTAATCGAATAATAATTGTGACATCCAAAGGGACCACAAGCTAAAAAAAGGGGAATTTTCGGACAATCGGGGGCCATAATTCAGGACGTTACAATCTGATATACGCAAATATCAAAAGGAACAGAGATCATTAAGTTATAAACAAGCAGGTCAAGTTACATCAAAATCGAATTAAAATTGTGACTACTACAGGATCCACAGCCTTAATATACCATATTTTGTTTACACTATTCGCATACAAGCGGCGGTCATTTTGTTCGACAGTTTTGTTCCGATTTTCACGAATTTTTTTAAATCGGTTAATAAGTTTGACCTTGAGGGGGACCACAAGCTAAAAAAAAGGGCGATTTTTCGGATAATCAGGGGCCATAATTCAGGACGTTACAATCTGATATACGAAAATATCAAAATTAACAAAGATCTTTAGGTTATAAACATTCAGGTCAAGTTTCATTAAAATCGGATTAAAATTGTGACCTCTACAGGATCCACAGCCTTTATATACCATATTTATTTTTACACTATTCGCGTACAAACGGTGGCCTTTTTGTCCTACAATTTTGGTTCGATTTTCACGAAATTCGAACTTAACCTACCTTACGATGTAGCGGTGATATAATCAAATGTTTTTATTTTAAATCTGATAATAATTGTGACTCCCAGAGGGACCACAAGCTAAAAAAAGGCGATTTTTCGGACAACCAGGGGCCATAATTCAGGACGTTATGTTCCGATGGACAAAAATATCGAAAGGGACCGAGATCTTGGGGTTAAAAACATAGATGTCAAGATTCATCAAATTCGGTTCAAAATTGTAACCTCTATAGGGTCCACAAGCTAAAAACGTGATTCGTCGTAAAATCAGGGGCCATAATCCATGAAGTTTCGATCCAATACATGTCAATTTCGAAATCAGTCGAGGTCTTTTGGGGGATAAACCTATATTTCAAGTTTCGTCAAGATCGAATAAGAATTTTGACCTGTAGAGAGTCCACGGTCAATTGTGGACGGACAGGCGGGCGTCCGGACGGACAGGGGCGATGGCACATTGCGTCTACATGAAAATGTGGGCATATAAAAAGGTAGTTCGCTTCCGTACGGTCTTAATTCCGAACAGTAGTTATTATCATCCATTTTTCAATTTATAAACTGATATGCAATAAGAAATCATATTATTTTATTAATGAGACGTGTTTCAAATGTATACGATCTCAACCACGGAAGGATCTAGATTGTATTCACCAATATCCCACGAATAAAGTAAGTTCTATTATAAACCATTTGTCGTATCTATCAATATTTTGGAACAGTTGGCGATAATTAATGAGATTCAGCGCCTTTGATCTTGGCTACAAAAATCCTTCACTCCTTTTTTTCTTCTTTGCTAATCCTCAATGATATATGTCTTCCTGTTATCTAGATAATATTTATCGCCAAGAATCGGGATCTGCTTTTAAAAAATTCTAAAGAATAAGCAATTAACCAGTTCATTAGTTTTCTATGTAAAACATCTCCTTTATCTATCTCAAGTGAATCGGTTAAGTGTTTTAGGTCGAAGGTCATTTTATCAAAAAATCAAGAATAGCGTAATTCTTTATTGCCATTGAAGGTGATGAAGTAAAAATTGTTTTCATACTCGGAAATATCACTCAAATTTAATCACTTAATATCTCATTCTTTTCTCTGTGGTAATCATTTTTCAGGATGCGAAATGAAAAATTATTTTCTTTTTTACAAGTGTCATAGAAGAACAATGGAGGGAGTCGAGAGGCGGTGTTGAAAGGTTTCCAAACGTCTGACGGATAACTCTTGACACGCTGGACAAGGCTTGGTCATAATGTCCGATACATGTGTCCATCATTCGTGACGTGGTCAATGGATGAAACTGACCATACATGACCAGAATCCCTGGGAAACGGTCAATTGTTTGTTGACGAGGTAAGGAGGGCGAAAGTTTGGGCATAAGAGGGAGGGGTGGTGATTGTTGTCTTTAAGAGACAGTGACCACTGGATATTAACGTTTGACCTTACAACTGGACAGCACAATTAAAAGAAATATGGCTTTTCTCTTATTTTCTACGACTGGTTATGAATTAATTCTCTCGGTGTTGTGTGTTCATCAGTCGTGATCATTTCATTATCTTTACAAGTGTTAACATGCACATTGTCATGCTTTAATCGTCATGTTCCCCTCTAAACACATGTTCATTGACCTGAGTTCATTTCAAAAATAAACTTTAATATTAATTTCCCATTGAGCTGTGTACAAATTATAAATGTCACAATAAAGATATGAAACGAAATAATATTGAAATGGTAAAAATAACCTGTCAGATGTTTTAATTTAAACCATGTACTAAAATAATCAACGATGTTCGACTCTCACGGTAAATAATAAATCGGGTGCACATCTTAAGCAACGAATATATGCTATTGGAACGGTACGAACTGGCAAGTTCCACCAACCAAGCGTTATATTATACAAAATAATATACCCCCCCCCCCTTTACATACTCAAACCACATGCTTGTTTGCTTCAAATGTAAAGGGGGTCTTTACTGTTATTTTAAAATGTATAATGGGTTTTCATAACAGTTTCAAGTGGATGAGCCAAATAGGAATATCAAATACCCTCCTCGGTAATTATTGACGATTGCCGCTATACATTGGCGTTTAAAATTAAGAGCCCTCTACTTCCCTCTTCAAATCATAAATATATTATTATATATGAATCAGAAGCGATGATCACCTCATATACTTCTTGCTTTCTAAAATAAGTATTAAAGAATTTCAATTTAAATTCCATAAATATGAAAGGTAGTATAATAATTCTTATTTTAAATATCTCGTATCGAGTTATTTGACACTGTGACACTAATCCAAAATAACAAATTTATACCGAAATATTTTCTAAACGAATAAAAAAAACAAATAATCGGGAACAGAACTTTTTTTCTGTCGTCGAGGAATGCCCCGCAGTTAGAAATTAATACTCAACAAAGCCCAATGTCAACTTTATCAATATATAAATTATCTCTCATGCACGAATTATTAGTCAAAATAAAATCATAATTATAATGTATATATCCTGCCTTGACAGTGACACGGGATTTAAATATAGGTTTCATAGGCAAAGCATATATTATGCTAATTAATTCTTTATAAATTAAGACGGTGTGAAAGTTGTGGGGTTATGATATAGTATTGCAGCTAAAGCACGTTGACCATGTTAAGACTCGATGGGGCGTAAGGTTAATATTTGTATATGCGTTATCCGGTAAATTATAATTTTACCACATGCATACTACCTACAATGAATGCACTTTACATATATATAGAGATGTCAACTGTAGTTTTCAATGGTGCGTGACAGGGTGGCTATCACATTCCTACCCCCAATCACTCAGGTGGAATACCCGTGGGTTAATTAAACTGATCTGGAATTGAAGATGAAATCCGTGCCTACGGCTAGCTTAAAGAGAGTGGCATAAATCATCCAGAATATTGTGGGGTTTGGGTTTTTTTTTGCTTCTTTGTAACGTTATAATATATGGCATCCATATTTTCTACATTAAATGTGTCAGTTCTTACCAATAAATGACTAGCAATAATGTACATACAAATCAGCAATTTTCAATTATTTGTTCCATAATATAGCAAATTCTGAAATGTAATGAAATGGTGTTTAACGTCCTACTGTTCTGCCCCGATTGGCCTAATGAAGACGGTATAGCTGAATATAAAGACGGTTGTCGTGTACAAGGCGACATATGCACGAAATACAGGATACAGCTTATTATAATTTGGTTCAAGTCATTATTTAATATTTCGAAAGTAAAAGTATATATTGATGTGATATCATATTGATTGTATCGTGTAAAGCAACTCTGTGTTTTGTGCTACTGGGGGATACTTGGCAACCATCATTCTTGTGGTGGCTAGCTTCATGCCTGAATCCTTAATAACAAGTTGAATAACGAAGAACGAGTGGCGTATACCTTGTTATTCGTTATTGGTAAATAGTGAGGTTCCACAGGCAGTACGAACTCCGAACTACGAATTGTTTTGGGGCTGCCGTAATCACTCCGTGTACTGTCATTGACATAAGCGGCTTTCGGTTCGTCTATTTTCTACGATGAAATTCGGGTAAAGTTTGTGTTTTAAAAAAAAGTACGGAATCGTGAATTGTGGATGATATTCGTATAGTTGACCCGCGTCAAAGTGGTCGGCCATTGTTCGAGTTTTGGGCAAATTTTCGGGCTGTGATTTTCGAATCACCTCGAATTTCCGGAAACTGAAATCTGTTAAAAAACGAAGTACTGGTTGTGGAACCGATCTCGACTGGTGAATAACGAAAACGATCCAACGGTATATGAACACCGTAAATGGCCACACTGTTCATAGATAGAAACCAGTTATTCTTTAGTTTATTCTTTAAATTTAGTAGATGTCTGATCTTCTAGAAATCTATAGAAAGTACAATAATGGGAACCTAAGATGGACAACACATGGGAATTTTAAATAGTCATGCGTTCAGATTGTTCGATTTTAATAATTTTTGCACCAATATTTTGTTTTGTTAATTTGCATGGGCTGGAAGTCTTTATAATGGTCTTGGATATTGTGACTGTAAAGCAGGACTTTATTTAGCATTAATATTGAGTTAATTAAGAAATGCGTCAACTGTGTATACAAGAATAAAGACGACGGGGGGGATATGCTATGCTGCAGAGATTTTAAAGAGTAGGTTAATAAACAGCGGAAATAAACCAAGCAGGGTGCAAATCATGTGAAGGCAACATATTTTTAATAGAATGAATTTGGGCTAAAAATCTATGTTGATTACAATCTTTAAAATGTTTGTTGTAGATAAAAAGGTGGATTGGATCTTGTGCTGTTTTAGTTATATCTGAATACTGCAATATTTGAAAAGATTAAGAAACTACTGATTCCTTTTGAGTTGAATTTCAACAATATACTGGAAACAACAGTATCTCAAATATATTGCAATACTTATGAATGGTTCTACAAACACTTTACTGCAAAAATGCAAAGTTTGTATACTATTACTAATTACTAATATATAGCGTACTACGGACCCGGTACCGAACATGATATCATGGTCTCCGTCTTGACATTTTGACGTCATATTAAGCATTGAATGAGTCCATCGATGCACAATTGTCCAAGGAACAAGCATGCTAAAGTCCATGCCAATCGTACTTGAATCGCCGGGGCCATGTTTTTTTTCTCAAGAAAACAAAATAGCGCTTGTGGCCTTGTTTCTGGTTCAAAAATACACAGTGCAAGAATTTTATTCACATCAAGCCCCGTAATGTCAATCTTTAACACTAATATAAAAAAAATCCAATAATGAGAGGATTTGGGTAGACAATACGAAAACAATAATATTTAAAACTATTTTGTATCAACAATAACAATTCTTTTTATTCAATATGTTTTTCTCATCACCTGCCCGATTAGAAGAACTCATAAAAAATAAACAAAAGTGGAGATTTGGGTAATTGTTCACACATTCAAAAAACATGTTACATTTTCTATGAGCTCTGTGTGTGGGGTTAAACATGGGGGTAATTGTTTTCAGTTGAAAAACGGTAATTTTCTTAAATTGTAACTTTGTTCCCTAATAAATCTTTAACACCCACTAAGACTGGGTATAATTACCCTCTTGAAAAATGCCAACTTCATTTATTCAAATTTCTATTCATATCTATTTCGAATATTGGTCGATTTTCAAATTCATATATTTGTTCAAATCATCAATTAAGACTTCGAAAGTAAAAGTAAATAAAATACAAAGTAATTTAAAAGAGCTTGGTGGACTTCAAGTATTTTAAAAATGGTTTTATAAGACTAAAGCTGTGGTACGATGACCATACGAGTATGTGGACAGTCCAATGACACCCCAATAGCCATTGTCCAATCATCACCTCAGGCCAAACATACGACATGATTATATGTCTACTGGCGGATACAAGGGTGGCATAAAATAATTTAAACCAAATTATAATGTTTAAATCTTAATTATTGTCCGAACATTTGTCAATTTTCACAAATATTAATGTTTAGTGTTGACTTAAATCACTTCATTCTCAACTTCTGAGTTTTCTTTATAATTTTGTTGCTTTTAAACATAATAGAACGTGGTTGTGGGATTCGAACATCTTGTTTACAAACAGAATATCTTTTAAATAAGAATTAAAGAGAATGGCGATGAAATATGAATGGAATATGACCTATGATCTACGATTTTCGTTTTTATTTTATTATCATGATAAGTTCAAAATTTATATTTCCCAACTTTTAAATCAGATAATAAAAAATGACATATTTATAATAAATAATATAGTATATAGAGAAGACATCACTTAAAATATATTTTATATCGATTTGGTTGATATAATTTTATAGTGACCTATTTGTTCAATTTGACTGTAAAAATGTGAAAATTAATAAATTCATTTTGGTTTAGCATATTACGCTTACCCCCACCTCAGCAAATGTTTTTTTTTAAATCATCAAATAAATTAAATGCTTGATCGATCACAGAAGATCGATGCATGTATAATGATTGTAGAGTAATTCTCACACACTTGATCATAGCATTGTTGACTTTTAATATCTCCATGTCGAAAGACTTGAAATGCAGATTAAACGCTTGAAAAATGTTAATTCTTTACTAAACTGTTTATCATCATTATCGTATTAGAGCTAACCCATTATTCTCTAAATAGGATCAATTCAACATTTTAATCTAATCAGGATGGCTAACAAACAATACCTATTCTAAAGCATTTCAATCTTTATAATATGGTTTAATCCGATTACAAGATAGGCTGAGCACACTAAGCACTGGTCATTTATTCATTACGTCAAGCCTAGATTCAGTCATCCGAGTTTCAATACCCAAACCGTAACCAGGAGTTTTAATTCATCATTAAATGAACATTCTCACGCCATTGACCACCAAAAATATTCAATGTCTTTTTTTCCAATATTGAACTGCAAAGGAATTCACACGCCTTTTTCCTCTTCATTCATGTGGTCGTCATGTGACAACCAAAGGTCACAACCCCTGTGATCTCGTTGCTCCGGCGTTACGGGAACGCGTAATAAAATAGTCCGCAGGTCATTTCATAATCCCGTTTGACAGAACGTCTTTTGGAGGAGAGGAAACAAAATTGTGACCTATGTAAATAAACGCGGATTGACAGTACAATGGAAGTCGATAGCACGGAAAAAATTGTCATACGAATCATTGAGCACATTTTGTTGTTGGTATTTGCATATTTTCTTACTAAATAAGTGGCAGTTGACATTTTGACGAAAACTGAAATCCCATTCTTTGCAGAAGATGGAGACTTCATTAAAATCTCATATTTGTCTTGATTCTTTGTATAAAGATATTAATTTAATAAATTAGACGTTAAACCCGTCACTCGTGTCAGGTTATGGGAAATGTATGAAAAAAATACAAACAATAACCAAACATTGGTAACATCTTCTCAACAGCACAATTGTTTGAAATTTAAACCAAAAATTCTAATGTTTTTGATAAATTTAATAGTAAAATTTCCTATAAATATACTCAATTATTGAGAACGGAATTATGTATTTAGACGAAACGATTTATTTCATAAAAAAAGTTAAATTTCCATTAATATTTTCAATTAATGGAAACGACTTTTATACGTATTTAGTATTTTAAATTAACACTCAATTTTCAACAAAACATGGTAGCAATATATAAAATTGTTTTCTTTGATAGTCCTCGAAACTGATAACCATCATCCTCAGAATTTGACATTTATATTTTATTACCCTAACCTTCAATGATTATCATGTTTTGTGTATACATGTAGATATAAGAATACATGAGTATACTAATCATGAAATTACCCTTTTAGAACCCCATACATCATGTATCAAGATGACTTACGACCCTACGGATCACGCAACGTTACCGTCATTAGTTACATTCTGAAAGACGCTTGTCAAAAGATCTAACTGGAAGACGTCTATAAGGTAATTTGTTTATGAGATAAAATTACCAAGTTTTCTTCTATCTGCTTTTAAAGTTGGTTACTTATCTTTATATCTCACGATCTAAGGTAAAAACATTTCAGATATCATTCATATGGTACCTGTATATAAGCTGATTTCTCAGAGATATACCTATTTAATATGTAATTTCATAATGTTGTGCTAAGTTATTCACCAGTACTTGAAAGTTATTATCATACATGTATAAAAGATTGAAGGTATTTGATATATAAAATGATTAATGACAACGGTTAATAATAGGTATACGATATGTTTAATGTAAATAATATACAATTACTTACATAATGGTCAAAGAGAATGTTACTAGAAATTATAAAGGAATCTGGTGTAATTATAAAGATAAAGGTTATTTTAACCTTTATCGTGGGAGCGAGAGAGAGGGAGGGGGGGGATGAGGTTTAACGTCCACTCGACACAAACTAAGTCATTCCGGGACTAACATATGGTTTAATTTTATTTTAATAATTCGCTTGGGCGGAGGGGTCTTTAGCAGTGGGAGGAAACCGTAGGATCCAGAGAAAATCCACGAGGTTGGACAGGCGATCCTACTCCTTGTCACGTACAACCAGGGATTCGAAAGCACGCCAGTTGACTCAGTGACAGGCTTTATGATACAGCGCGCATGTGCTAACTATTCGGCCACACAGCCCCACTGTAGACAATTTTTGTGAGATTTTTTTAATGTTTGGATGTTTCGAGGTGGACTGATGCTTTATAAGAAAATATCTGCGATTTTTGTTCATGACAATATAGATGTTAGAGATGTTTAGGACAATACTACATAAAACATCAGTCTAATTATGCCACGATTTCGTCCCATTTTACTTTTCAGTTTTGCCCAACCTTAACTTGGTCAAAAGACATATAATAAGCAAAATCACACCAGTCTTTAGAACGACTCTGTTTATCGAGACGTTTAATTGACTGTCTAGTCAAGTTCAAACTTATACGCGATACGAACAAAACGATCGAATTTCGATAACAAGTACATGAAATAATTTTTATATATTATTTGTATATACACAATACTAATTTCCTAGGCAATTGAATATCGGCGACGTAACTGTGAACGAACTTATGATAATAATCTAAAAAACAAACAAAATACAACCAAATTGTAAACTACCCGAATAAAAAGTGGTGTCGGGTGTTCAATAAAGAGAAAGCATGCCCTGCCTGGTGAAAGAACACGGCATTAGGTATATATCAGATGTTCCAGGAAGGACAAGCATAACCTACGTAATTGTTTCAAGCGGTTGTCATATCCAATTTGAGTCTTTAGGCATTTTATTGTGTTACTCTTTATGAATTTTATTGTGTTAGAGTTTATAAGTGTTAGTATTTATCTATATCAATGTGTTAGTCTGCATGCGTAGTCTTCATGAATTTAAGTGTTTTGGGTCTTTATAAAGCTTTGGGAAGAAGACGTTTTGAATTTAAATTTGGCTGGGTTAGTTTTCGTGAATTTTAGTGTGTCAGTTTTTATGAGTGTTAGTTTTATGAATTTCAGTGTTAGTCATTATGGGTGTTAGCCTTTATTATCTTAGTATGTTAGCCTTTATGGTATTCAATATACAAAAGAATACTCATTGCAGATGTTTACATAACCAACCAAATGTTAATGTACTTTCGTATTAGGTATAGTAACTGCTTTGAAAAAGTTCGTTGACTAAAGAAGATAATTGTATTATTATGTTTTAACCCTACAAAAAAGCCAAATGATATCAGCTATTGCCATTTAATACACAAAACTTGTAATTTTACTGTGTAAAAATATCCGATGTGGGTTGAAAATAATGAGAGAGAAAAGAGCATGTGGTTAATACTAGATAATCTGTTTATTTTAACACGGGGTGTTTACGACCATCAGCCAAAAGGGTTTTGGGTTCTTAAGACGCGTGTTGAACAGAATCTCTCGCTTACAATAATAATATATCCTATACCATTAATTAGAGATCAGATGAACACCGGAGTCATTATGACCCAATAACTCGCTTTATTGGTCTTTGTGTAGGTCACGATGTGATAACACAATCAAAAATCATGGCAGTTGACATTTTCTGCAGCAAATATTGTCATCTGCTTTCTTCTAAACCAGAGAATGAATATGGCAGTGGAGGATATTGGCATAAGGAAGAAAAAAAGAGTTAAGATCGACCACCTTTTTATAGAATCCGAAACTATTTTAAACATACTCCAGAAAATAAATTATTATTAAGCTTCCATCAATATCGTGAGGTTTGTCTTTAGATTTAAATATGTTTGTTCCATCATTTGTTTTATTGGAGCAGGCTTGCTTTACGCTTAGCTATCTTTAGAACCAATGCCTAACATAACACGTGGTTGGTGTTAGACATGGGGGGGGGGGGGGTCGTTAACTAAGGAAACACGTGTTACTTAACGAATTGATACTACATGTAGATTTATTTACTAAAATCAGTCAATTACGAGGGTCAGAGGTCCCTTTTCCTATGGAATATTTTATTTTGCCGGTGCCATTCTAGTTTGATTTCTCCCCATCCAAATATTCTTGGATCCGTGCTTGGAAAACGCATATTGCCAGATGTAGGTTTGTTATGGCGCTCATATTGTAATCTACAGCAACTAAATAACCGCCATGTCATGTTATCCACAGCAATGTGAATAATATATGACTATTGTATGGGCAATTAAAATTTTAAAACGGCCCCAATGTTAACATAATCCAGCCATCTGGGCCGTGTGGTCAAGATGACCGACGGCTAATCTTGACCATTGGGTCAACAAGAAGAACTAGTGGTCTAAATGCCATTGATAGATATGGACAATACAGATAGAAGTAATAAGAATATTGGTGATTGTTAATTGACCTAGCGTGCTTGTTAATCTTGTCCCCTATTTTACGGAACGTTTGTTTTGTATACAGAAATGACTGAAATCAATAACCTGTGACTGCCTAGTAAAAGAAGCGGGAATTGATCCCCGCCTGCTGCTACTCCTCACGGGCAGACGACATAATAATTTCCAGTTAATGGCTCTTAACTAGTGTTCAGCTCACTAAAGACGTTTTTTATAGTGTTTGATTTAAGTGAGATGTTTTCGACAGGCTAAATTATAAGGCGAAATCTGACTTTTTGAATAAATTACAATATTACGAAATGGTCAAATTGCGAAAATCCTTTTCAGATTTGATTATAGGACGTAATTGTCTCGTAAATTCTTCGTGTAATGGTAAATGTTGAAGTTGACACGGCGTATCTTCGTAACAATTCTTCAAATTATATGCAAATTTAGGACCAATTATCGTTTAAACCCCTCAGTATTGTTGTACTCCCTCTATTAATATAAGGCATTTAAATGAAATGCGTAAACATATTCAAAGTTTC
This sequence comes from Patella pellucida, assembly GCA_917208275.1. Taxonomy (NCBI): domain Eukaryota; kingdom Metazoa; phylum Mollusca; class Gastropoda; family Patellidae; genus Patella; species Patella pellucida. The sequence goes on from OU795036.1 coordinate 36,576,672, forward strand.
AATCCTTTAAAATTTGAAGATCGCTTATTTATATATATTCAATTCGTTTAGTTTGTGACTGAAGTTGTTGACCGATTTTCGCCTTTCCTAAATTATAACGTTTGGGATATTATATTACTTCTATGGTGATAATTTGGAGCCTTCGTAACGTTATCATTACCCTAGAATGTTGGCTTTGTTGTCTGTCAATCTTTACCCTCCTTTAGTTTTCATAGCATTTAAACTGAAGTGGGCTTTTAACAAAAGTATACAACTTCATGTTATAGTAACACACAAATTTCACTGAATTTAAAAAAAAACCAAAACATTTTTCCTTTTTTAACTGTCTGATCGGATGTAATGACCACCAGTTTGTTATTTTATTTTCCAAAGTTTTAGAGAATCGATGGATTCATGTCATGGTCAGTATCCTGAACACCCAAGAAGCAAAACTATCCTTGATAAGAAGTACTGATTTTCTACCTTAAAATCTTAATTTGTTTCATATTAGGACCCATTTCGATCTACCCAATTGTTACTCTGAGTGGTAAGTGTCTCATTAACCATCTTAGCCTTGGTGACAAGTATGATTTAGGAGAGGGGAAACAAATATCTTCCTGAATTAGGAACGCGGAGACGTAAACAGTGGTGTATTGGTTTTTCACCATGACAGACGTAGGAGGAGCTTTTCTAGCATGTTTGGTAGGCGAGTGAGGAAGTGGCTATCATATCATTTAAAACGGATTTACAAAATGTCATAAAGACATTTGTTGACTCGGTAAATATTGGCACAAATCTGACAGTTTATGTGCTTCATTCAGTAATGACGAAGAGTATTGTCAGTCTGTCGTGGTTTTGTTCCTGTATAGGCCAGAGGTCGATGAAGACGTTGATGAATGATGGATAGCAGATTCCTTTTATTTCCCCAAGGATCAAACAGATCATTATAATAGTTTATTATATGATAGATATTGTATTCAATATACTAGCTAGGAATGATAAGCAAAATAAAGGCTGGACATACATAAATAGATATTGGTATATTGTTTATGGCGTCGTTTAGCCTGGACCTTGGGGTCTGTTTGATGTTTTTGAACCGGCAAAACAATTTAGACTGATTATATTTAATATTCCTTTTGGGGGGGGGGGGGGAAACAACAGTTTATATTTGCAAAGATTTTACCTCTATTGAAAAATCGTTTTTAATTATGATATTTGAAGATTTGAATAAACTTAAATACCCTAAACTATATTGACTTAATTCTGAATATGTCACATAGGCGTCTCAATCGGTCGTAACAAATTTGTGAGACTGCAGTGATATTGGTTCGACAAAATGTTTCGACTTACTGGAGAATTGTATCTGTATTGGGCCGTATCTTAATAGTGCGAATGCCAACAATATGTTTCAACTGAGTTTACTACTGTAACGACCTTGGCCGTAAATATTAATATTGCAACTTATTAGACCAACTGATTGGAGTATTACAACTATACTATAGCCACAGTAAAAATTGGTTGCAACAAATTATTGCGATTAATAGTACAACTGCGTCTACCCATAATATCTTTAAGTATCAGGACATCGCTAAAGATAATCCCCACCCAACTCAATATGGTAATTTTTTTTAACTTTAAGTTACACATGTTAACTTGTAATGTAATTGTTTGAGACCAGAATACCAATTCTATGTTTTATTGGTGACACTCTCCAGATGCATCATTATTTAATGCTGACATGTTTTACCCTTGTTCTACAAATTCTTTCAGCCATTCATCACTTAGTTAAAACTGCTGTAATATGGTGGTTTTACGTGAATTTCATTACTTGTTAAACACTACTTAAAATTGACATGCAATTTCCTGCCGGACATTGCCCCTGATTTACGACTTCTTTGGTCATTGAGAAATCTTGAATGGCCGAAGTGGCTGACCGCTATAACTGGACATACGTACAGGTGTAGTGTTAAACAGTTCAAGTGGGCAAGAGAAATGGCGGGCGGTTTATCTTATATTAGTTGTATTTAGCAAAACATGGTATCGGTGTTAAAAGTATTATACGACTTTCTTGGTGTACTGAACTAACTATAGTTATGGTTAAAGATGCACTATGTAAGAATTAGATAATAAGCTGACATTTCTCGCTATAATAATTAACATGTGTAAAATTGATTCTGAAAAACATATTTAGATACTGAGCTTAAACTTTTCACTCTAATAGTTTAAAAAAAATAATGAGAAAGGAATAGATTGAAAATTTTAAGTTGAATTTCTTTATTCTGACCGAAGTTATGAATGTTGGAATTTCTGATAAGAATAGCATAGTCTCGATTTTCATTGCTGACATTGCTGCGATAATAAACAACGTCTCGATTATCCATTTTATTCTTCAATTAAATTATTAAATGGCGACCGTGTTTAAATCTTTTAAAAATCACGATCATCAGATGTTCTATAGAGATGCCATGTGAATAAATGTTTAATCAATATAACATTTAGGGACAAAAGCAAGACATGCAAATAGACTGGTTCAGCTCTTGCATAATACTGATACTTCATAATTTTAATAGAGAACTTTTAATGTTTAGCGTCACACAACTTGTTACAGTTGCAATGTTCAATATGGTTTTATCGGGCGGATCCACTTCAACAACTGCGTGTGTACGGTGTGTAATCGTAGTTTTTTTATAGTTATTATTTAATTAAACATTCAGTCCGATCAGATGGAGCGGGGTTCTAAATTCTTACCGGTGTATGAATAGCTCGTTACCGATAAAGATAGCACAGTCTTTGCTCTTACAAGATTATTTAAGATATTAGACGGTAGATACCTTCACAACCAGTCATGCAGACAAACTTTATTTGCATAAAAGTTCATATTCGAAAGGTATTAAAAGCGTAAGATTTCTAAAGAACGTTAAAAAAGAAGAATTTGTAATTCGGTTTGATAAAAGGTTATGTCAATACTATTATTAAAATCTGATATTGATACGAACCAAAAGGTGTATCATTGCATAATAATGTTTTCTTAAGTCTCCTCTAAATGTTTTCATTGAGAAAAGAAATGTATAATAGTATCTAGTATAGCTTATGAAATCTAATATCATATCTTCTACCGAGTATGAACGTGAGCATCATGTTCATGCGGACGACAGATTATTATGAAAAGAAATATGAATTTATGAATGATATAACTCTATATACCATTCATGGTTTTTTCAATGGGGATTTCTTTTTGGCGCTGATTCATTCATAATGCTTGTGGTGTCGTTTGTGCTTATATTGGAGCAGACAACGAGCGGACTTATCACATTCCTCTTGCATCGTGATTATTTCTATTGTACAACTTGCCCACCTTATAGACTAACTAGTCATAATAAAAAATACAAAGGCTTTGTTTTCAGTGGTGAACATAAAGTAACATGAACATAGAGTAACAACCATAAGCCGCAACAGTCGTGCAGATTCAAGACACGATTGACTTCGGTTCGAATCCTTTAGAAGTCATTTGTCTGTGGCAACACGTGTGAGTTTGGCAGTTGTACTCTGGGCAAGAATAGATAGAAACGTCGGTTTGCCCAATCATCACCCGTATTGAACACGCGATCTTAATATTATAAATTATCAAATCATATTTTTGTCTCAAAATGACCGAATTATTGTAGCTGCAAAACATAATTTCTAACAATATAACACTTCGAGTATTTATTAACCGTTATGCAATTTTTGTTTCCATTGGCGAAAGATAAATACATACAGATCACAATAATACCTACTTAACTTTGAACAGTATTACTTACTGATATCGTTGAAACGCGGTGGCCCAGTGAGTAAAACGTTGACTCGCTTACCCGAAGGTCCTGTGTTCGATTTGTTAGTGGTGAAGAACAGGGGGCCTGACAAGGGACAACGTATGCTCGTATAGTCGTTCGGATGGGACGAAAAACAATGGTTCCGTTTGAAAGTCAAATTTGATATAAGAGTAGGCCATAGCGCCGCTGTTCGGGCAAAATTTCCCTCATAGCACACTGTGTATGCCGTTTTAATTAGCCCAGTCGGATCAGATCAGTGGAACATTAAACTCCATTGCATTTGATTTCACCTACTGGAATCATATCACCCATTACTGGTTTAACATCACTGACTTTTATTTGAACACTACCTTCTGGAATCACATTATCCCATCTAATCGGACTGTGTCTTTAATATTTATGAACACTAAAGTATTAAATGTGTGTTCTTGAATTAATTGATATTTCAGCATACATCAATAGTCAATACCTATTATCTGAAGATATATAATTTACACATTGACCCCAAACGATGGCCTTGCTGTATGGTTAAGTTAGTAAGGCGCTGGATCGCTAGCCTGGAGGTCGAGTGTTCGATCCCTGCATTGGCCGAGCAAGTTTATCTCGATTTTCCGGCGCGGCTTCCCCTTGTCAGTGATGCAGAACGGAGGGTCTGGTAAGGACAGCTGTCTAGTTGTTCAGATGGGACGAACAACCGATGTCGCGTGTACACATTGGCGTGCACGTAAAAGATCACTTGGCAGTTGTAATTCTATATAAGAGAAAGCCGCAGCGCCGCTGCCCGGGCAAAATTTCACTCAAAGCACACTGTATGGCGTATGCCCGTCTTCCATTAGCCCAGGTTAGGTGCATAACAGTAGAATGTTAAAACCCATTTCATCCCATATCTGTTTTATTTGTAGAACAACCGATGTCACTTCTCAATTCACTTTTAAACAGCTCAATTCACGTTTAAACAGCTCACGATTTCGCCAAGATACATTGTCACGAAGTTAATAATGCAAACCTGGATGAGATTATGAAGAAATTGAAATTTCAATGAGCAAGACGAGAATCGTAATTTTTTATTGACATAATTGAAACTTGTATTGGAAATTGGACAAACCCATCTATTAGTTAAATTATAGCCTAGCACGTGCACAAATATACACGTATGTTATGGTTAATATATAGTTATGCTTCTCATAATAACTCAATAAAATAGAATCTTTATCAGCTTTATAGACTAGATTCAATACAGGTGATTTATTAATTTGTAGTATTGTGAATATAATTATATATCTTTTGGTCACATTTCTACAAAAGAACCACACAGAATGCGCATGTACAATATGCTCGTGTACCCTGCGACCCAGCCACTGAATCACGCATATTTATATAGCTCAGAAACATGGACATAGGTATATAGGGTGTACCTTTTTACCTAAGTTTATATATACAAGGCTGGATTTATGAAAATAATACTTTTATTGATAAAGATTATAGATGAGTCACATGGAACATCATATAATAAATTGGCCCTATATTTTTTTTAAATTCTTGTATGACCAGTCATGTCCTGTCTGGCGATCAAAGATCAAAGTCCCGAGTTTTAATATTTCATGAAATTATTGAATTTAAAGAGACATTAATAGTGTATATAATAAAACCAGCTTCAATTAAACATCCATTTTAACCAGCCTGTCTATTGAATACACAGTAGTTCAAGAAAGAGCGAGTCAACTATATTTGTAATGTACTATAGATATATTGAATAGCTCAAACTTATCATATTCGTATTAATATTTTATTTAATTAAATCAAGGATACTAAATGTCTGAAATTGACATTAAATATAGTATAACCTATTCAATCGGCTTATGAAATGTCTCTAGTTTGCCTCGTGTCTTTTCAATGGCAAATGTTGTCATTCCAACATTTTTTCACTTTTTTAGTATAATTTCATCGTTATCCCCTGTCATCTTTCTACCCCGCATCATCAGCATAAGCAACAGCAGCAATGTTTCCAAACCTGGGATCCACGGACTCCTTTGGGATCTGTGAAAATATTTTAGGTGTCTACAGGGAAAGCAGTTGGTGAATGAAAAAGTAAAATTGAGCTTGGAAATTTTGGTATTCCACTCATAGATGCTATAAGAACCAGTTTGCGACAACAGTTCTGTTTTCAGATGGCATAGAAGCACAAGAAGAAGCTGGTTTGGTAGAGCCTTGAAGATCTATAAAAGGTCCTAAAGGGTCCATCAGTGAAAAACAGTTTGAGAAAAACTGATTTAAAACAAAGATATACAGAACCAACGCATTATGAATACGTTTTCCCGAACGTATTTTGTAATGTCTGCTATATTTCGAACCATTAAAATTAGCACACATCCTTCAACTGCGCTTTCTTGCTGAAAAAAATGTTCGCCAAAATATCAATTTCTTTTACTGATTTAACAAGTTTACCACCACCAACACACTAGGCTATGCGTTCATATAAGAATAGCACTATTTAATGTGTACAGGCTCTTTGCAAGTGAGTTGGAATCTATGGCGCAAAATCGAGCAAAAGTTGTTGTTAGTTTCTATGGTGCAAAGACAAGTAAACACCTGGGAACAAATTGAGTGTATAATCATCTGTCTGTTTCAAAGGTATCATATTTCAGATCGATGACTAAATATTTCCATGAATACCACCTGTTATCGGAATATGTCGATTACTTCTAAGATGCCATCAGTTCACAGAACATCTGATGACAATGCTTTGTTATTCAACAGAAAGCGGAATATGGCCCAATGTACAGTCGCATTGTTTTGCAGATGCTCACTATTCAGAAGCGTTATTAATGCATATAACAAATGACCCCGAGGTCATGGCATGCAGGTATTCTAATGAGCGTGAAATCACGCGATTTCAACAATTGTGCACAGGTTATTGGCTAATTATTGTCACATGGTACATGTTATTAAATATGAGAGTGCAGTAATTAAAATGAAGAAAGCGTGAAGGTGTCAAGTTGATGCTTATAAGATGTCAAGGGGGTGCAAGAATGGACATAGATCCTGACGGCCTTGGGTTATATTTTAAGTGACACTGACTTCAGCTACTTACACGACATCGATAATTGTTTAACCACCTGCTGATTCCATAAACTGGTAATTCTAACTCTGAATATTTTGGATCAAAATTGGCGCAAAAGTAGTGTTCAGAGAGAAATTATCTTCTTTCTAATCGATTGTCGAAACCGGAATTTCAACGTTTAGTTCTCGTGCTTCCTCTGCTATTACATACATCGACAATGTTTGAAAAGTCACATTTTATGGCATGTTCTCTTACTTGTGTAAGTGAACATCTTTATAAGTGATGTAATTTGTTTTGCAGGCATCTGCTTAGAAATCTGAAGCACCACTAAGGCAAGCCGAATCAAGTCCTGCCTTTGATGCGATCCTTCACTTTCACTTTATATCGGTCATAATTCATGTATAAATTACTCAAATAACATTTTCTTCGTGTAAAACGACAACCTTTGATCTTGTGCCAGGTAATCGTTCTAAATCTTGCTTTAAATTGTATTTCAACAGTGTTTTAGATAACAGAAATCAACCATGTCACACGACGTCTTAATTTAACATAGATACACTATAATCTCACTTTTTATTTTGATTCTGATATAATTGGTATTTACTGTTTTGGGATGTGAACGTCCTGCACCTTGTGTCTACCTATATATGCTACTTTCCCTCTCTCAAATAGTACCCAAACTGTGGGATTTTACTTGAAAACAACATCTGTATTGTTCCACTACTTCTTTGATTTGTACAAGACAGTGGGCAGTGTTTTCATCTGTCATGGGTGCATTTCTTCCGCTACTTACTATACTAAAAGTCGCCCTGGTATTTATGAATGGGGTGTTATATATTTACATTTTCCGAACCCAAAGACATCTTTGTCCGGGAAATTTTTTTTCTTTTCTAATAATACCAATGGAAATGATAATTCAAAACAAAAACGAAACTTTAAAGCAAAATACTCACTGATTCTTGGCGCTAAAGCCATTTTAATTTTTTTAGAGAAACAAGTTCGTCAGCTAAAAAATATTACTGCTTTATCATGATGGTTAACCCCGTGTATACATGTACATTCAAATATATGTAGAAATTGTGGCCAGAGCCTTTTAAGTACGATGACTAAGAGAAATACACGTAAAATAGAGTAGCACAGTTTACGAGAAACAAACACAATAGCATGAAGAGTATATTTCAACACGTGTCTTCTGTGATATAAAGGTAGGGGTGTACAGCAGATTGATTCCCTGTAGATACTCGTGTCATTCGATATAAATCCGTATCACGCTTTACAGGTTATTTGGCATGACTGTGGGGCTCCGAAATTCATACCACGTGAAATGTTTTGTCTTAACCGGGGTTATTAAAATCCTCGATAAAACTTGGTTTTATTTCTCTTACATATCCATTCACTCAAGAAATTGGAGGTTAACTAACCATGGACTAGAAAGAAAGGCAACGCAATGGAGCAACAAATGATTTTTGAAAGACGGACAAATACGCGTGACTTATTCGGGTGTCAATTGCGATAATGGCCGCTTACGTTTCCTGGGTAATCTTTATCCGCCATATGTTGACTAAGAAAGACTTCAGAAGCTGGTCGTCTTTTTATTCAGTCAATGTTATAAACCATAGAAATACGATCACGTCGGGCAATATGCATGACAATATATGACCGATAACACAGTTTTCTGACTTAGAAAAGCGGGTGAAAAAAGCCCTTCGTCTAAAGAAGGACTGTTTTTCTATATATCAATGCGGATCGCTTGTACTTGATCTTGATCTTGATCTTGATCCCTTTGTCTATTACTAATGTAACCTGAAATAACCGTAGTTAGTCCAATAGATTGATGTTTAAAGTTTCCTATAGAAATATGCGGGTAGATTATAGTTAGCGCCATATGTCATCTTAAGCTTCTTTAGGGTTCAAAAATACCAAGAAAATAAGGGCAGAACAACAAGTCGACAAGTGAACTTTATCATCATATATATATATAAATTCTCAAAGTAGATGGGTCTAGAAATGATATATTAAAAATAACAACATGTAAATTAAAGGGAAATACGGTCACAACAAAATAATTATTCAAGTAAGAACTAATACATGGTGTTTTTTTTTTGACATATTGGTTACCCTGTCGTAGGGCTAGAAATTATCATAGCTATGATGATATTGCACTGTATTATAATCATTACATTGTAATTTATCACACTCTATAGGTTATCATATTGATTTCATCATGTAATCGTTAGAAGAACACGTTACCAAACTAATATGCATTTCCTCGAGTAACCATTGTATAGCAGGCTATATTATTATTGTACACTATAATTACATGGTTATCATACACTTCATCATATACACACAGCTGTAAATTTTATCATGTAATCGTTATATTAAATGTATACTTTACCATGTAATCGTTATATTATAAAGTATACATGTCATATAATGTATCACATCATATGACATGTATACTTTATCATGTAATCGTTATATTTTAACGTATCATATGACATGTATACTTTATCATGTAATCGTTATATTATAACGTATCACATACATGTGTACTTTAACATGTAATCGTTATATTATAATGTATCATATACATGTATACTTTATCATGTAATCGTTATATTATAATGTATCATATACATGTATGCTTTATCATGTAATCGTTATATTATACATATCATATGACATGTATACTTTATTATGTAATCGTTATGTTATAACGTAGCATATGACATGTATACTTTATCATGGAATCCTTATATTATACAGGTAAACGTTACCCTGTAATCATATTACATTTTAATATACGTACATACATATATATTTTATCATGTAATCATTATATTCCATTTATCATATACATTACTATAGGCACAATGGCATGTAATCTTTGGATTACACTAAAACACATTATACAAGTAGTCATTACACCTTATCATATACATTAAATCAATACAAATCATTGTTACACGCGTTCACATGTTAAGCCATATTATACAAGTTATGATTTATTACACACACATACGTTATTGTGGTATGCTGTTTTTTAAGTGTTAGTAAATTTTAAATTCAACAAAAGGTGGTATATTTTAAATTTAACTAAATGTGGTAGGGGTAGGGGCACCTTTATTACATCTTACCATACAATACGTTATTGAACTTCGTATGTGCAATAGTATGATAACAGACTGGTAATGTTTCTATACGCTCCCGTCATGTGGGCGTATATTGTCGTTATCCAATTTTAACCAAATTTGAATTATACGTTTATATCTAATAGATATTGGTTCCTTTCGATTTTGGAATGTATCGGATTATGGGCCTTTTTATCTTGTGCCACAATTATTATCCGATTTTGAAACCGTATGTTTGCAACCCAAACACACGGTTCCTTTCGCTATTCGCGCATATCCGTCCATAATTTCATGGATTAGGGCCCCTGATTGTATGACAAAATTACGTTTTTAGCTTGGGACCCTCTAGAGATATGCGCGAATATCGAAAGGATCCGCGATCTTTTGGGTTGTAAACAACTACCTTTAAATTCTTGTAAGTCATTTTTAGCTCTTGCAAAATGCCGGCGTTAGTTGCTTGGCAGGGAATTGGAGCACCTTTAGGATAAGTGATGTGAATAGATTAAAGATAATTAGGTAGACCTATCCGTATTATTAATGTAGATAAACCGATGTCTGTTTTAATACTGCGAGTTGATCTTTCTTTTTCCCAATATTACTAACATGAATTTACATCTCTACGAAATACATTGCATTATAGGCAAAAAAATGCTGAATTTGTAAGCTGAGTTGTCGCATCTGCCTATCTCCAATATAGATCATTTTCATATATACAACCACTGTCACTTGATCACTCAACCATTTCTGTTATATTTTTTACCTGCTTTATATCTATCGTTTCATAGAATTTAATAAAGCTACATATGGGAAAGCGAAGCGCGCCTGTAGAAATTAGCGGCACACGAATACACATTATTTTACAAAACCAAAGAGACACACCATATGCATAAAATGAAAATCTTCTGGGCAGATTTATTCGTTCCATCTGTTATACTTATTATCTGAACGTGTCATCCAATATAAATTTTAAAAAACCCCAAACAAAACCCATTATATGATTTGTATAATAATAACTAATTTCCTATGATGAATTCACCTTGAGTTATAAATATGTACTAATAAATATAAATTTTAAAAACTCAATAAAATTCACTATGTATATGATTTGTATAATTACTTATTTCCTATGACGAATTGACCTTAAGTTATAGATACGTACTAATAATAGATCTATGTTAATATGCTGGTAATGATCGAGGGATAGGAGCCCAAATAATGTTGTTTTCTTGCGGGGGTTAGGTTTTTTATTAGGGGGGGGGGGTCTATTTAGGCTATCTTATCTGTAATAGTTTTTTATTCTAAAAAATACGGTATACGAATTACATACATTGTATAATAGTTGTCTAAAAATATAATTCTTAAATGTTTCCAATTACATGTACAAAACAAATGGAACTGATACAGAATGGATACTCAAAATAAACTTTCACCAACATTTCAGGGACATTTTACTGAAAGTAATAGACCATATTTTTCTCAATACTAACACATCATTAAATTAATGATTAATAACTTCATCATAGCTATTGTTCATTTATATTTTTAGTAAATCAAGTACAATATGTATCTCAACCAAAATGTTCACACGACCAGACGCAAAGCGGTTCCAATTCCCCGTTAAAGTTTTTATTCTTTTTTTAAAAAAAAGAAAAAAAAAGCCGCGGTTATGTTTTGTTAAATTAAACCGACTCTTCGTCGTGTTCTAATATAATTGGTCGTTTAGATTGTTGGTAAAGATTTCTCATTGATACATCGCCAAGAGGAATATACTCCACTAGAATATACCATTATAAGTATTTGTATTGTGGTGAATATTGACAAATTAGGACTGTCTGATTACCCATAGTGTACAATGACCATCACCAGTCCAGTCCCCCTAGTTGATCCCTCCGCTGAAGGCGAGGATAACCAACTTGATCCACGGGATATCGAAACCCATAGATTTCAGAGCTTCAAGGTCATTATGGATTTAAAGTGCGTCCATTGTGCGTCACCTAACAAGAGGTCATACCTAGATATATATACATGTTTGATAATGAATACTGGCCATGTGAAGATTAACATTTTTAAAAACATGTTAAAACCCAAATGGACATGGCGTCGTGGGTGGGTAAGATCATGGGGAAAGGACAGCCTTTTAGAACTGTCCTAATGGCTTCGCGTGGAGGTTTTAACAAGGCTTGAAATTTTTCACTTAATCCTTGTCTCAGTTTGTCTTGTCGCTTACTTGATAAATGGAATAGAATTTTAACAGATAACAAAAAACCGTGAAAAGGTTAACAAAACCATACATTGGTGATTAAGATTAGTATGGAACTCCTATAAATGAGATATGGCCTGATTCGTGACACTTTCTGATTATTATCGATAGAAATGTGATGGAGAATTTTGTAACATAGTACTGATTTTCAGATAATAGAAACACAGATGGCTGAGGATGTTAAATTTATACATACAGTAGTGTCGATAATAATATTTTGATAAATATGGCGCTAAGACGTGTCATCTTCATATTGTAAGGGCAATAACTCAATCCACAGTCCATGAATATCAAACATTATAAAACACATTAATTACCTCCCAAAAGAGATCCGTGCTTCTTGTGGGAAGTTAAGCCCTTTTAAATTGTTTCAATGACATTTAGTAATTGAGCTGGAATATACAAGTCACATGTCTATGGAATACAATTACTGCTTATTACTGAGCGACGTTTCGACTGGACTTCTCCAATCATTATCATGCAAAAATAATAATGATTAGAGAAGCCTAGTCGAAACGTAGTTTGTATTCCATAGAATTCTTGTGACTTGTATATGAAGCTCCTTTAGACTGACAACACAGAGCTATTAATTGTTTCGCAAAACGAATCGTTGTTATAGCTCTAGATCAAACTAAACGGAAGAAATACCGTATGCCAGTACTTTAAACCTCATTGAGTCAACTGGCGTGGTTTCGAATCCCCGGTTGTACGTGGCAAGGAGTAGGGTCGTCTGTCCAGCCTCGTGGGTTTTCACGGGGTCGTCCGGTTTCATCCAACTGCTAAATACCCCTACGTTCAAGCGAATATTTGAAATAGAGATAAACCATATGTTAGTCCCGAAACGACCTAGTTGGTGTCGAGTGGACGTGAAACCCAATTTATCTCTTCTCTCTCACTTTAAACCTCAACGCCCAACTGACTATCAGCCTCCAACACCTTTATGTATGTATGTACCCCTCTCTGGATCGGCAATATACCACCGGTTATTATTTTCTCGGTTCGCGGGGGCGAGTTTCTATTGCCCCCATCCACCGCCACCGAACTACCCTATTAAACACTTGTCTGCGACGTTACCTTCCACGGAAGCGGGTGTTACTAGTTATCTACTTCCACGATGAAGGTAAGAGTTCGGGATCGCAATATCTGCACGTACACATAGAAACATCATTTACCAATAAGCTTTAATCAAAAATCTTATTTTTATCTGACTATAAAGCAGACACTGATTTCCCTCTCGAGCTCAGGCTTGAGATGTCTCGAGATGATTAAATATCTGTGAAAATACATGTGTTCCTACATGGGGAGGTCGACTATTGTATTACAGTGAACTATTCAATGATACAGCAGGGGACTATTTTCTAGTTTGTATGTAGTGTGAAACACATATATAACAGAAACGCGGGCTAATGACCCTTCTGTGTGTAGCTTTGTGTATATAAGTTATCGGCTAGAAAGGACATCTATCACGAATTCTTATCTCAACTTGCAGCATATTTTTACTGATGTAGTATTGGATGCATGATAAATAGATTATTAAAATCATTAAGACAAGCCCCCGGAACCCCAAGTTCGCTTGCTACGCTGTGTGAAGATGTAAATGGTTTTTAAATGGTTTTTACCCTTCTTCGCATTACAGGGGTCATTTACCTACAATACTCATAGCTAGACCCTGTTTTACGTTCCATTCTCGCGACTAGACAAATCTTTCTTCATATTCCAGGGATCATTTACGTACATCTGGGCTACCAGACAAATCCTTCTCCCATACACCCCTCTCCCCTGGTGTTAGCTATGCGTAACAAATGAGACAAATTGATTGAAAAATCCACATGCTTCTTCTACATGTAGGTGTGCACCGGAATTCGAATCCAGAACAATCTGAACATGTAACCTAACCGTAAAGAGAGGGAGGCAGAGAGATGGAGGGGGGGGGGTAACCACAAACTAGGTCACTTCGGAACTAACATATTGTTCAATTGTATTTCAATCATTCGCTGTGCGTAGGCAGTTGGTCTTTAGCAGTTGGGGGAAACCGGAGGACCTGGAGAAAACTCACGAGGTTGGACAAGCGATCCTACGAGCGGAGAATCAAAACCACACCACTCAACTCAATAACAGGCATGACGTAGCAACAACCATAACTTAACATCCACAGCCAAATTCATGAACAAAATCGTTGCTGTTTTTTTTTAAAGGTCCAAACAATAAAGATTTTGGCTAAGACAAGAAGGGCAATGCACATCCGGTTTGACTGCCTGCATAGAGTAGCAATTAAAGCCTCACCTTCTCCTCGGACTACCCCCCCCCCCCCCGCCCACGCATCCCACTTTTTTGTTTTACCCATCGGCTTCGACTAAGTCTGGCCAGCATGTAGTACTTGTTAAGTCGTAATAATTATAATTTTCAATTTATTTAATAGTTTATTCAAATATACAAAAATATTATGAGGTTTAACAAGTGGTTTCTTATGTATATACAAAACATAGTCATCATATTATACATACCCATTCATTATAATAGAATTTGACTGTGGTAAAATAGAAGACACGTGATGAAATGCATTATGATCTGGCAGTGTGATAGTTCTCAAAAGAGATAACAATATACAAAATACTTTAATACAAAAAAATAAATACAACTCTACCTAGTAGAAATAATATAACAATCAACATTTGAATTACAAATGGAGCACTTTAATATAAAAATGTATGCACCAAGTAAAATTAATGGAAGACAATGATTTATTAATAGAACACAGACTTTTGGAAGTCAATTATGAAAGTCGAAATAGATATGATTTGCATAGTTATAATGATTTCCATTTAAGTGTTATTCTGTAACTATCAATTACAACTGATCCTGTTAACTTCAATATCACACAATAAATTGTAGGCTTCGAGCATACTATAATTCAATTTTCTTTTAAAATAATTCCGGGTTAGCAACGGCAGCCATTGGACAAAACGCTCTCTTTTTCAGTTGTCAATGGTGTTATTTTTTCATGGTGGATGCACATCGCTTGGTAATGCCACTGTGATGAAGTTTAGCTTTATGTTTGCATTAAAGTTCAAATGCTGTCCATTCAGTACGATCCTAAAAAAGAAGAAAGTAACACACAATAAGCAACACGCTCACATTTTAAACCCAAGTCTAATGGTTATAAACATAATGTATTTCTGAACGTTTATCACAAAAAGCAACGGTCATGAAAAAGAAGAATTATTTTTATTATAGGACATTTAGTAGCACACGATTGATACATTAGTCGCGCCTATACAACACCGCTCGATCATGTTTGATTTTCATTCAAACAGATATTTTCATAGTTCTTCAAGTTGAATTGCGACGGAGTTGAAAAACGTGATCAGAGTAAGGCAGTCTTACATGAAGCATTGTTGAGCTTGAGAACACCCCAGCTGAAGACTATTATACTATTCGGGTTGCGATTGTTTGTTATCCTCCGCCTACCCAAAGGCTAGAGTACACTGACAGTCTAAATCTCGACATTGCGTGACCCAGAGAAAAGCCTACCCTTTCAATAACCTTATCCTTGGGACCCCGATATCAGGCCAACCCATAAGACGGAAATTGATGTTAAGGGTCCTGTAGTTATTAAGAGGTACATGAATGCATATTGATAGTAGATTGGATTGAATACATAAACTAGATAACGAACACAGGAACTTTATATACTCAAGCCTCATTCATATATAACAATGATTAATAAATCAACTCCTTATATTCTCAATAGCCCAAGCTGGTGATTTTCTCATACACCTAGTTTTTATACATAATCACATCCCGGAGCGTTCGAAGGACATAAAAGCAAGCTTAAGATAAATGTATTATTTGGTGAAAGCCAGTTATGGGAAATGTTTCAGCATGCTTCAAGTACAGAAGGCTTAAGAGAATGAAAATTTCCCACGATTCCCCACAATAAAATCATTCATAAATTCAAAAAATGCATTTAACTTACTAATTCTTAAATATTGTATTTAAATCATGCGCACAAGTACAAAACGGGCGCAATCCCGAAGAGTCATCATCGATCGACCATTAAATAACGATCCATATCTAACGTAAACAACTCGCTTTACCGATTTTTTTTATTATTTAATTAAATTCTGGGAATGGTAATATATTATTTTGAAAATCAATAGGTAAATCTAATATCCACCGGTATAGCCTATTCAATATAATGTATATTGACCCGAGGTAGTATATTAGTCACAGACAGACTTTATTTTGATTTATTTAAACGCGTCTCGATCCATCAATATTAATGTCATACTAAAGTAATGTCTACTTTTTTTCAATACGAGATGAATCAGGCCAAATACCGGGACGCGATATATCTATAATGTAGCTGCAGTACATTCACAAACTACAAAGATATACTATACTAATAAAGATACGAATGGCCCCTTTTAGTGAGTCTCGCTGATACTAACCACATTGATAAATGATTCATTTCGCGACTCTATGATACCCATTCATACTCGTACACATTTACATGCTCAAAGAAAGCGGGAAAAATCAAGAGGTGGTTTTTACTTACCAAGAGATATCAAGAAATATTAACTCCAACCAATGCATCTATCCACGTCGCTAGTTCGGAAAGGTCCCGGTCTTCATAGGAACTCACAGAAGATTCACAAGAGTCAGAGCACTCACTGGGTCCTGGGGAATGTATGATATTGTCCTGTTGATGTTCGTGATTTTGAACTAACACGTTCTGTGTAGGATGTGATTGATTGTCTGAAGAATAGTTTTCATCAACACCTGTAATGTTTGTGTCACATGAGCTCGATGTTGTGGTGCCTCCATCTAAAAGATCCTGTAAGCTCTTGATATATTCCACAGCCGCTCTTAAAGTATCCACTTTGCTCATCTTTTTATTTTTCTTGCCGTTGGGAACCCGCTGCCTCAGGGTATCAAATCCGTTGTTAACTTGCTTCACCCGGTTGCGTTCTCTAGCATTTCTGCGAGATGATGCCACTGGATGAACATTTGGTAGGTTTAATCCCAGTTTACTGAAATCCGCTCGTCTTTTGCATCTGAGGAATTCTGGTTCTGATGATGTTTCTGTTGATTCCTGCTTTTTTAAAGGTCTCAAGGCACGGACCTGTTGTGCTACTGTTGTGGTTTTTAATAAAATACACGGTCCCGTGACAATAACACGGTTGCTATTGCTAACGGGTATGGCTTGCAGTGGTATCATTGACGATGCCATGGTGACAGTTTTTGACTCTGGTTGTCCGACGAACTCTAAGATTTCGCGCGTTGACTCGTGTCTGTCGTGTGCGTCGTCTGCACACTTTCCTCTTGAACAGGGTGAACTCTCGTGACTGGTCTCGCTTTGTGACCGCCGATCAAATGACAACTAGTGAGGCACAGGTATATATAAAGGTAACTGTGTCCTGGTCTTGGCCCCTCCTCTCACCAACAACTGGCTCGTGACCGACTGTCAATCATACAACGGCTCGTGCGAGTAGCGCGTGTCCTATATACCGCAGAAACACCTGTGGTTTTGTAGAATCTCAGCTACCAAATGTAACCAAACACTGCTTATTGGTTTCTAAAATTATCAGGTCTTATCAAACTGTTGAACGCGATTTGAAAAACCAATATATGGGGATCAAAATAAAGCCCCGGTTGCTAGATGAAATAAAATAAGGTGGAATTATGCAAAAGGTGTAAATATTCAAGTTTGAAAAAATTGGTGACCTATTTGTGTGGTGAAGGAGAAGAGGGTTAGAAAAGGGTCTGTTATATTTTGCCATCTGGCTAAGTTTAAAATGTAAAATATTCTTCAGTCTTTTGACAGATGGGCAATATTATCTTTAAAAGAAGCAATGTTGAATCACTGAATCGGACTTCAGGGTTAATGATATAGTCCCTCGATAACAAAGAGTATTAAATTCATCTATCTCATAATTTAGCTTTGTTCCTTGTAGTCGCATTCCCTTACATAGTCCCGGGCACGGAGAATCGACTCCTGAGCTTGAAATGTGGCGGTCTGAATACACCGCGATCTATTGTCACGCGTTTTTAAACCTCATAACCGTTAAAAATTACCCAGTTATAGAAGACTGAACACTTGCTAACAAATTTCGAATATTTGAGTATAAAAAAAATTTGTGAATCAAAACACCTGACAATCACAGCAGTAGAAAACATTTATTTATTAGATACGAAAAACATAATAATTAGGTCTGTTTGTTAATGTAAAGTATAATATTTCTGTGTTGTGTATTATTAGTCTTATAATAACGTATCTGTATTGATGTTAGAATCAAAAACCTTTATTATATTATACAGAATAAGATTTTTTAAAGATATGTATGAATATCATTATTTATAAGAATACTTCTACCATTAATTGATCTTTTGATCATTTGCACCTGTACAGGTATGTGAAGGTGTCATAAGAAAATAGCTATACCCTTTTGCTTAATTGTCGGCGTTGACACTTTGAAATGTGTTATTTCTATAGGTTTTGTGAAAATCATCTGTATTTAAATTAAGGAAAATTAAAATTAGAAAGAAATATATACAAGAATATTTTTTTTTTTTTTTAAATTTCAAATTGTTTGTTTTTTGAATTCGAAAATCTATGGTAATAACGATCAGATTTTTTTTCATAATTACAAGCTCTTGGTTATTTCTATTACTTGATTCACAATTACTACAACGGCTTTATTTTAAATGACCATTGTTATAATTATTGCTAAGATACAAACAAAAAATAAAACAAACAAATAGAAAAGGATTTGAAATAATTATGGTTGTGTAGAATAAGTCACTCCTGGTTGGTGTCTTTGCTTTTTTTTTACTATGTTTGTTATATTATCCGAGAAAAAAAACTAACCACGGTTTTATATTTTGTCTGAAGAGTGAATTTTATCAAAATACCAACCTTTTGAAATGAACTATGTTATTGCTCTGTATTGTAATAAGTTTGTGATCACCCAACCCAACCTATCTTGATTATTAGCCCATAGGTGAAGGGAAACAACTCTTGTATATGTTTTCAGAAATCAATGAATGAAATGAATAAATGAAATGGGGTTTAAAGTCTTACTATTATGCACCTAACCTGGGCTAATGGAAGACGGGCATACGCCATACAGGTTGCTATGGGGGAAATTTTGCCCGGGCAGCGGCGCTACGGCCTACTCTTATATCGAATTCCAACTGCCAAGGGATCTTTTACGTGCACTCCAATGTGTACACGGGACCTCGGGTTTTCGCCCCATCCGAACGACTAGGCAGCTGTCATTGTCAGGCCCTCCTTCTGCATCACTGACAAAGGGAAATCACGCCGGAAAATCGAGATGAACTTTCTCGGCCAATGCACGGATCGAACACCACCCAATATTGTGTTTATTTTGGCTTCATCTGAAATCTTGGACAAGATCATTCAGATTGAATATCGTTTATAATACAAAGCAATTTCGGAATCGCTTTAGAAAAAAACAATATAATGAACAGACATACATGTTCCAATAACAACTATCAGAAATCCAATGATAAAAAATTGTGTCTGTTTTTCGTTGGAAATACAATCTGAATAAAGCACTTATCCTATTTCGTTTCGTTTTTTATCTTTCCAAATTTTGTTTTACTTGTCTTTCCAATACTAGGATCTGGGTAGATACCCGAATGGTTAGCCCATGTGCGCTGTATCATAGGATCTGTCATTTTACGTATGTTGAAAACTGTGTCATCCTAAAACGCATGTAGCGGCTTCTTGGCGGGTCTGACCTAGAACTGCTGGGCGTGGTTATGAAGGGCATTCGTTTAAGTATATGTCAGAAGAAAAAAATTGACCGGAACTAAACCCACTAGTGTGCTACAATATTTTGAAAATATGTAAAAAGCAGTATTTTCCATGTGATTTTTCTTTTACTGATGATCGACGACTATCTTAAAGAGTAACAATGGCCATCGATTATCAACATTAGTACTATATTTATTGTTATTTGAACGTTCCTCATACCAAATATGTCATTTTGGTAAAAATCATAAAGTTTTTGTAACAAAATCGGACGTTCACGATCATCGTAGTGAAGGGGCGTAAAATTACTGTTGTACAATTCTGCAGAATCAGAAAACTATTATTCTCATTTGTATTCTGAAGTTACTAGCAGGTTAAAAATGTATGGGCTGCCATGGCAAGCTTTTATATCAGCACAATCTAACCAAAGCAGCGCCTTTTCACCAATGATCACAAGGGTACTTTGGTCAAAAATCATAACGTTTTCTCTCGCTGGATAGCTGTAGGGAAGGTCATAAGTCATGCATAATTTTGCTGTGATTAGACCACGGTTGTAAGATCATTAACCGTATCAAGATGGACAGGCAACCGGTAAACCAAGCGAAATGGTTCTAGACATTGCAGGATTCCATACAGAGTAATTTCTCGAACTCCTCATTAGATTTTACTGTATTCTTATAGTTACACAGTAATTTTTCAAATAATAAGTATTTCTATCCGGTAGTGACAAATTTCTCCAGTTTAGAACTTTGAAATTTCCAAATGCAGCAGCTGAAAATTTTAAAATGAGAGATTTCAATATTTTCGTAGTTTTGCAAGCCTTTGTGTTCGGCTTAATAATCCAAATTCCCGCAAGTATGAAGGATTTTAAAATTATGAAAATAAAGTTCAGGTATAATAATGTCCGTAATGATGAACAATTGTACACAAGTAAAAATTAAAAGGGTGTTTTAGTAGGTTTGCTTTTAACGAAAACTTGACATGTTGGTTTTTTTCGGATTCACATGGGCGTGTTCGCAGTCCGAAGTACACAAGACGATGTTTTGGTATAGTTTGAAAAAAAAGATTAGCAAGATTAATAGAAATATTATGAATTGATATCGTGTTTTTTTTAATTTTAAACTTAATACTGGTAATTGAGTTAGGGGAGGTGGGGGTAATTTTATTTTAGTCACGATTGTCAGGTCTGCTTTTTACAGCGGCACAGAATTCTAAAGGTTTTGTGAACATTGCCTGTCCGTCTATACAGAGTCTATGGTAAGATCTGTACTTAGGGGCAGATCATCGTAAAGATTTATGGGCAGTCATGACTATCATAAACTCGATATATCTATTATCCACATTCTCAGGTTAGAAGAACCTCGTGGAGAAGCATTTAATATCTGGTGGTGTCCTTGTTTAGGAGAACGTAATGCTTTCCATATTGAAATCCCCGAGGGGGAAGATGACATAGATCATAGCACTCCAGACAATCAAGGATAATTCTGACTACACATGCCAAACTCCGGCATATACCTATATTTGAGCAGAAGTGTTCACTTACTTATATTATATCATATTCATATAAGACTTATTCTGTGTAAAAATCCAATCTCACGGATTCTCTCTTTTCGCGTACACGAATTATTGAAACAAAACTTATCATATGTTAGTCCCAAAATTGCATAGCTTGTGTCAAGTGGACCTTAAACCTCGTTTCTCTCTCAAGTCAAAATCATTCTAATCCTAGATGACGACTGAATGGATAATATAAACTTTGTAACGATGACAAAACATGTGCATCACCATATGTTCGTCCCCAAATGACCTAGTTTGTGTCCAGTTGACGTTAAACCCATTTTTTTTCTCCCCCTCAATTCTCATTCATCCTTGCTAATGATTCAATGGAATATATTATGTTTGTAAAGATGTTCATACATTTTCTTCATCTGGGATATTGACAATTGGGACATTTTATCCCAATTTTGGGTGTTTTTAATTTTGTTCTGCTTTTTTTATTATGCCTGTTCCGGTCATTTTTATTTTTTATATTGTTAGTAGAAAGGTTGCTGGTTGTGGGTAACACTCAACTTTGGTCCTAGTCCCCGCCAAGAATGAACTACAGCCTCTCAAACTTTGGTTTTCATTAAATTAAATTTTAAGAGCGAGTTGCGTATCTGGCCAGTACCAAGATATCATTGGCGGTAGAAACTTAAAACTCGGTGTGTAGGAGGAGCCTGTGTAGTCCTACTAATGCCCAAAATTTCGTCTGTCCAAATCAATTATTTTACGAATAACAGATCATACAAATTTAGTTCCAAATTAGCCCATTTTTGAGTATTTTTCTATTAAAAACATATTTTTCCAATTTGCCAGGCTGGTATCAACTGAATCAACTTAATATTTTGCGCGGATGTATCTGGGTACTAACCCATCTCACAGAAAAAATTTGGTCCAAATCCCCGACCCAAGGGTTATCACCCTCTGCATGGTGCTCTCGCGGACACGCTCTTAAACACATATATTTTTTTAAATGATTGAGATTGTATACAAAAACAATATCCATAGTATCAAAGTGAATTATGAAATATTGCATTGTTTACAATAAACGTTTTTCCGTTTTAATTTTGGCTTCTATAATACTTTATTAGTAAAAAATGAAATGAAATGGGGTTCAACGTCCTACTCTTATGCACCTCCAGTAGTAACATCACGTAGTGTTAAACACATCTATCAAATATAAATGGATGTATTTGTGTTGCTGACATACAAACTAATTTACATATATCATCAAAACAATACTACTTTATCAATTCAGCTTCTTAATGTTTATTTAAGCTATTTTCAAGATATCATTAACGATAGCGGTATAGGTAAAAAACGTGTCCATTGTTCTCTAGCATCTTTAAATTTGTTTGGCCACTCGAGAGTTCAAAGAGGGTACCCAGGTCCATTTTTGCGGTCGCCCGCGCAAATTTTGTCGCCTTATTATTTTGTAATATTCTTCCGCGCGATTAAGAAGATTTAGTCCGCAGTAATCTCTGTTCACTATACTAACAAGCTTGTAGCGCTCCATTGCCTTACTGGCGCTTTCGGGGTGGAAGTAGCCCGAATTCAAATTATTACGCTTCGTTAGCAACCACAATGACCCAACAATGACTCGGAATGCTGGTATTCTATTTAGGTATTAATGACTTTAATGGGTCTTATCTTTAACTTATATCACCTTAATACCAACGTAGAAAAAAGAATAGATTCCTTTTAGATATATTGTTTGATAGTAAACGAGGGGGGGCTGTGCTTCAATTGTACTTCTTTGGTCAAATTGTTCACTAATGCCCGCGGTTAACGCCCGAGTTGCCTAGTTCCTTCCATTATGATTTTCCAGGTCATTTAATTACAACTATGATAAGAAATAGCCCATCTTTTGGTCAACGTACGTAGAGTCTTGATTCATTTCATGAATTATTGGAAATATGTAAATGTATGAATGTAACGATCTAACATAGATAAAATATGATACTTTTATTTAACAAAGAGAAAGGACGTTGGGGCAAGTAACTTCTATTGAGAAAAATCTTACCAATCCTTACATTAGTAGATAAAAGACAGGACTGTATTTGATAAGCGTTTGATAAAATGAGTTATGGATTTTATGGCTTTAAACGAATACAGGCATTTTCCAATGAGACCCAATAGTAGGATAAAGGGGCAAAAATGTTGTTAACTTTTTTCTTATCATTCGTCTATGTTAATAATCAGTCTGAATTACTAATGGAATGAATTGAAATGGGGTTTAAAATCCTACTTTTCTACTCCAACCGGGATGTTGAAGACGGGCATTCGCCACGCGGTGTGTTATGAGTACCATTTGAATTAAAAAAAGTCAATATTAGATGACATTGATTAACTACCATTTTATAAATCAACGAGCGACCATTCGTGTTTTTAACCTAAGCAGAAAATGTTCATGATCGAACTTAGTCAAGGTATTAATCTGATGGGTTATTATGTTCCAACGTATCGACAAATCAAATTATTTATCTCGGCTAAGCCTAAACGAAATCTATCAAGCAATTCCGGTCGATGTTCAGCAAACTGATAATTTAGACCAAAAGTTGTTATATGAGACTATGGAAGGATAGTTAAGCGATAGTTAAGTTAAAGGACCTAAGTCCGTAACTCAAAATCCTCCAAAATCGTCGACATCGAGTTATTGGTCAACTTACCGGCAACAGATGAAACTTCTGATATCCGAAATATACGATAAAATATTTTTTTAATGCGCTTCAGCCCCAGTTGTACTGGGAGACTCGAGGGACGAGGCTAGACACATTGCATTAAGTCAAACGAAGTTATGTAGACTGGAATAACTAGACGCTCGACTTTTGCACATAATTGACATTGCTAGCTTATTTCGCCAAACAAAACTGATTTAAAATTCTAGTAAAAACGGAAACCATTGAATGTAAATCAGTTTATATACATTCATATTACAGTATTATATGCGTTGCGAACCGAATTTGTGAATTTCTAGGTCCAATTTAGCTCCTTTAAGGTAGCACTATAAATAAACTAAAGTCATATTATTATTTCTTAAAAGATACGAATGTCTCCGCCACATTTAATGGTTACATGTATAATTTGTTTTGTGGCCTCCTTTTCCGGACGGACCGTCCCATATTGACCTGGACCCCCTAAGAGGCATGCATGTGGTGTTATCGTATCACCCATAGAGCTCCTATAACCATACACATAAAGTTTGTCTCTAGATATGGTTTGGTTCGGTTAAATAATCGCCCCCAACCGCCGCTATTGGGTTAAAGATCCATAAGGTCTGGTATTCTAGATTTTACTTGGGTGCCATCTTGGGCGCCATCTTGAATTTCTCAAAACGCTCACGGGTGACCCAGGTTAACATACTAGGCAACTAAAATCAATCATAAAAAAATTGTATATATACAATTTTCAGGCTCAGCCATGTAGTTCTGTCGTTATATTACTGCGCTGCTGCGACTCTACGGAGACCATAAAATGCACAAGGTCACCAAACGTAAACACAACGCGAGAAAATGGTCCAAAGAACAGGTTCAATGATTAGAGTCCACGAAATTTTCAAAAAGCGTTATAAGCCAGGAGATAACTTGAAGGAAAGACCGTGGGTTGAGCTAAACGGAGACAGACCACCATTAATCTCCCCATTGACTTCAATTATAATTCTGGCCTTTTTGCCCACTTCCAACTCTTCCCCAAGTTTTCGTTGGGCTAAATGCTTTTCACTATAGGCAGATGAACAAATGACCATGTCTTTGCACTAAAATGTGTATGAGGTTGACCACCAAAATTTTGAGATACACTAACTGGAAGAAGCATACCTAAAACATGTAACTAGTTGCCGCACATATCACCGAAGCCAACCTGATAACTCAGTTATCCTTCCGCTTCAAAATCATGAATATTTACCAAAACCTGGCAGAAAATATTAATTCAAATCCTCTTCTTCCCACTTGACTAAAAAATCAACAAAAATGTCCATGCAAAGGGGGAGAAAAGAACAGGAGAGAGAATTGCTATAAATCGACGAACTGGGTACCGAGAGTGTGAAATTTAATGGTGGTCTGCATCCACATAGGTTAGGAGAACAAGGTGGAGTTATCTCCCTTGTGTTGTTTTAAAATCGTTTATGATGTTGATGCCTCCCGATTCACAGTCACACCAGCTATAACAACGCCCGTGAATGAGTGACCGTGAACATGCCTCATAATTCTGTTTAATCCTTGATTTTGTTGTTTTATCCACAAAGATGATCTCTTTTGCATTTTTTCACCTACAATGGAAGCTGTTTTAATTTGTCATGATATTAATAATGTATGGAAAATACAGATAACAAATCATCGTTTAACTACTGTGTGAACCGTCGTAAATTTTGAACGGATTTCTTCGATTATGAACAAACTTCTGAATAATTGTTATTAAAAACTTACCTGTGTGTTTGTAATCAACTCCCGTTAAATAAAATCCACTTTAAAACTAATTATCACAACTATGAACACAAGTTCTCTCTTGAAAAATTTAAAAATTTACTAGTGATTACGACCGATTCGATGTCAACAAAGTCATTGTCACGTGTTGGACGAATCCAATATACCTGTTGCGGGGGGTTGGTTAACACTGAAAGGTAGTTTGACATCGGGACCATTCTGATCGTATATGCGTTTGGGGGGGTTGGATGGCTGAATGATTAGCGTGCGCGCGCTGTATCATAAACATAAAGCCTGTCATTGATATGTTTCGAATCCCCGGTTGTACGTGGCAAGGAGTAGGGTTGCCTGTCTTATCTCGTGGATTTTCTCTCTCTCGTTCTCTGCCCCCCCCCCTCTCTCTCTCATGTGGGTTTGGGCGACGAAAAATATCAATTGAAGGCAGTTACATAGGAAACCGCATTGATCGCCAGTCTATCAAATTTTATTCACAATGAAAATATCACTAATTGCACCGAAACTCGTAAAAATAAAGTCATAATATTATATAAACTATAAATATCCTATCTTCTTTAATAAATAATTTAACAAGGGTCATGAAGCTAAATTACCTCCGAGTGTATTTTAAATTTGATACGCATTCTTTCGATCGAATAATAACCGCTTCAGTAACATCTTAAAGCCTGTTATGGCAGCCCTCAACGTGCCTATAGGGTGCCCGGGTGGGTATATAATGCCACGACCCTGTAAGAAACGTAACATTAGTTCCGGATTCGACAGTTTTGACCGAAGTGTGATAAGGCCCGTAAAACAAATGTATAGCTGTGTCTGTGTGGCATGCGTGTTCAAAAGTAAATCATCCCATCCGAGTCGCTAATCAAATAATTAAATCAAAATATTTCAAAAGGTAAAGCTATAAAATTTGCAGAGATTTTACGAGAATGTAAAAATGTAAAAAAAAAGACGGTTACTAAAAACAGGAATGTAGGTAGTTATGTGTGCGAACGCTCAAACTCAATGCCAATTGTCGTAGGTATCCAGACTACTCGGACCAAAGACTACTCGGACTAAGACCAGTCGGACCAAAACAAGACCAGTCGGACCAATTAAATTGTATTTAACCATAAGAATATGCTATTTATTATTTATTATTAAATCACAATACAAAGAAGCAACTAATTCTTATACGGAATTCTTATATTTAGAGTTGTTAAGTTCAGTTTTGTGTACGGAAAATAAATCAACGATTATTTTAAAATTAATTAATAATGGTGCCGCAAAAAAATATCAATCTTATTTATCTTATTTACTCTTACAATGAGACTCGGTATTTCCAGACTTTTGACAGTTTCTACATAATATACGGGTATACTGTTCTTGTCTGATAGCCTAATTTATCTTTTTCCACATTCGCGGTATCCCCAGGGGTTTCACTCCGCTCTACCCCACTGGCCCCTGCGTTAATATATGGAGGGAAACACGTTTTCAAGTCATCCGCCTAAGACTGGACGTGTATATGCCCCTTTTTAAACGTGACTTGTGTGGTTCCTCGATATTTTGCGATTTAGGATACAATTATCAATTTATTCAAACAACTCGTTATTATTATTTCGAGTAGTACGTCATATTAAAACACACACAATTAGCAATTTATTTAAATAACACTTTATTATTGGTTCGAGTTATCCTAATATTAAAACAAACACAATTATCAATTTATTAAAACAACACTTTATTATTTGTCCGTGTCTTCTTTCTGTTGGGTCCGAGTAGTCTTTTTGTTTAGGCCGTGTGCTCTATCAGTTGGTCCGACCGGTCTTAGACCGAGTGGTCTTTGGGCCGAGTGTTCCTGGATTCTTGTCGAATTGTACCTGAATTTATTATGCTCTCACCCCTAATCTCCGAAATGATATCTCCCAGAGAGGGACGTAACCCAGTTTCCATATTGTTTATCTTTGCCAAAAGTTTTTGATATTTCAATTTTTCAACCTGTTTTCATAGTTGTAATAATTAGTTGTGCAATGGATTTTATTTAACGGGAGTTGATTACAAACACACAGGTAATATTTTAATAACAATTATTCAGTAGTGTGTTCATAATCGAAGAAATCCGTTTAAAATTTACGATGAATCACACAGTACATCCATTCATCTTATCAACACATCAACCAGGTATGAACATTCTAGCTCAATTCGACGGATAATTATTGTAACGGATCGCCCCATTTTAATATAACCCCCTGCTGTCTGTAAAAGGCGGGAGGCATAAAACATTATTAACAAAGTGAGAAAGGAAATGGAGTTTAACGTCCCACTATTCTGCTCCGAACTGGGCTAATGAAGACGGGCATACGCTATACAGTGTGCAATGAAGGAAATTTGCCCGGACAGCGGCACCACGGTCTACTCATATATAGAACTCCAACTGTCATTGTGTACACGGGACTTCGGTTTTTCGTCTCATCCGAACGACTAGACAACTGTCCTTGTCAGGACCTCCGTCCTGCAACACTGACAATAGGAAACCACGCCGGAAAATCTCGATGAACTTATTCGGCCAGTGGAAGGATCGAACACCCGACCTCCAGGCTAGCTATAGGAAAGATTGCGGAAGGCAACAGACTTCTGGATCATGGTCAAAGAGGCCCGTTTCTCGGACTATGGGACACCTCCACTGGATTTAGGAGCCCTATCTCATATCAAGATTCGATGTTTAGTTGTTGTTTTATTTTTGGATATATAGCGGAACTGGGAAATTTACCAAAAAAATCCCGGTTGCTCAGCAGAGCATCTGTTATTTTTATTGGCAATTGGGCACCATAATATAGACCCCTATTTAAGCAAGTTGCTTCGGATTCGAAAAATATGTCCAAACCACCTCCTCAGTGGGTCACACTTACTAACAGTGTGTACTCAATCTTTCTAAAACTTTAAACAGCTAACAAATTATTGTATTTCGCAATAAACAACTGGGCTTATGACGGTTAGTAACTCGGGGCCCAAGGTTACCTTATAAGCAATAACTTTGGCTTCGAGGGGCTTTGGTTATCCTTCTGGAACACCTAGTATCAATTCACCTCTGATGAGTTCACACAGATAGCACTTCTGATCTAGGCTTATTATTGGAAAAGAAAAGTAGAACACCATTTCATTGATTCAGTGAGTGTTATTGTGGGTAAGGGAATGAAGGACACAACGGTTAGCTGTCTTCATCTTTATGTTGCATTGGTGTGTGTCGAATCCTTTTCTTTCATTAAGCCATTTTGCCGCCGTATTCCAGTCTACCCGGCCGTAACTGGAGAAAGTATGGGTGATGCACAGACGCCGATTTAAATAATATATATCTTTCCTACGAGATAACGTTCGGCGATGAACTATACGATCTGTGTTCTACCGATGCGTTCAGTGTTATTTTATATGCACTTTACTACGTATTCATTGCTGTTGGGGTTGTGGATATAGCGCCCTAAATTTGGTGTAATTTTCTGCACTTTAATACGTATTTTTTGTTGATATTCATTGCTTCTAGATCCGGCACTGGTGATGCAAAACGATCACTGTATGTTTTGTGTCCAGAGATCATGGTATTGAAATATAATATAAGTCAAGGAGCGACTGTTATAGATCTTTTTACCTCAAAGTGTTCACCAACTGCTTCATTTATTTAAAGTTCATTGTATGTATTACTGCAAGAGTGAACATGTATGCTTGTAACGTGTCAGTGAATATGTCAACAATTAAAAAGTTATCGCGAAATACATGTCAGAATCTGTTAACATAAGTTAAGACTTCGCAATGTTTTTACAACGTGAAGAATTCATTCATAGTAAACAGTAACACATTTTGTATCAATGGGTGATATACTTACCAGTTAATACTACGATCCTATACGGTGGCCTTTTACTGTCATACGTTGATTTATACCCTTTTGTTGAAATTCACCTCATATCAGAAATCAAAAAGCTATGAAAACCTTTCCACCGCGGAAAAAAGGTTTCGATTTTCCGCGGTGTAACCCTTTTCTCCGCGGTGGTAAATCACATATCGCGGAGAAAAGGTTTCCATTATAGTTTTCACTGCGATTTCCCATATAGGTATATTACTGCTTTAAATAAATTACAAATTTTTAATGAGTAAATCAGTTTTTAAAAATGTTCCTAAATTATATTTTAATATATTATAGCATAATAAACGGTATGTTGTTTAAATCCTGTATTAATTGGCTACACTGGATACTTGAAGAATTTAAAAAACTGTAAAAATTTAAAAATCAAAAACGTTTATTCTATTTAATAAATGTCACTACATTGATCGGTGCCATGTCCTCGCCCGTCCATACCTCACATCCAGCGAAATAAAAGATTAATAGCTACGTCAGCACACTGTTGTTGTCACAGTGCACTACTGACGATCCCGAATCCGCACCTTTCGTGTGTTTAAATAAGAACTGCAAAAATCGGAATGTGACCTATTTTAAAATTCCTAACCAACACAATAGACCAACGGAAAGACACAAAACGATTCTTTGGTTGCGGAATGTTTTGACCATATCGAGGAGGGTTGGGAATATACGGGGCTTGCGTGGTGACTGCAAGTTAAAAGAAATGAAATGAACATAACGTTTATATTTTTGAAAGGTATCCAGCAATCAAGCTGATTATCTAATCTTAGTCTAAGCAGAAACTATTCATGATCGAACTCTCAGTCAAGGTAGTGAAACTAAATTAAAGTTTGATTACTCTCTATCAGATAGAATCAAAGTTATCTCGTCCCGAAGCATCGACCAATGAAACTGCTTAGCTCTAATAAGCTTTATATTAATGGTCATGTATTGATGTAATGAAACTGTACACGAAGTTTCACCACTATCACTCAATTAGAATCAAGCGATATATATAAACACACTCGTGCTTGTTTTCGTATCCTATTATATATAGCAATTGTAAACATTGCAAATAAATATTATTTACACCAATTAGAATCAAAGTTGTTGAACTCCAATCAAATTGCGTATCGCTCTGCTTACCCTGGGCAGACAATTATCATTATCGAACTTAGTCAAGGTAATGATGTAATGAAACTATACACCAAGTTTAATGACGAGGGGTAACCACGCCGGAGAATCTGGTAGAACTTTCTAGGCTTATGCAGGGATCGAACACCCGACCTCCAGACTAGCGAGCCAGCGTCTTACCCACATAGCCACGCGATCCCGGGCACGTAGCCAGCTCATAAAATTTAGTTGGGCTACGGAATCTTTTGGAGGGGCTGTGGATGTGGCCGGCTAAGAACGCACCTAAGAAATCATTATTGTTGGCGAAATATTTGCGGGGGCTAATTCGATTTTTTTCTGACGCCCCGCCCCCTTGCTACGGGCCCGCGTGTTCCCCCTTGTCATAAACAAAGCTATACTAGTCTTCGATCCGATGACTTTCTTAGTGTATTTACCTACTCACAAGGAATTCGAATCATAGCTATTGCAGCACGCGCATGTGGTTTTACTTCAAACGTTTCTGGTTGTTATCATCGTGACGTCAAATCTGTTATCTTGATGTTGTTAATTAATTGATTTTCAAGGTAATAAATATAGAAGGATTTTAAAATGTTGGAATCCTTTCTTAAAAGAAATAAAATGTTGTTTCACGTCCTCCTTTTCTGCACCGACTGCGCTCAAGAGTCTTTTACGTTCACGCCAATATGTATATAGTTCCTCGCTTTTTGGTAGCATCCGAACCACTGCCAGGCTCTCGGTAATGCAAAACCACGCCGGAAAATTCGAACTTCTCGACCAGCACCGGGAGCGAACCAGAAATCTGGAATGCGAGCCAATTTCTAACTAAGCCCCCACTCCCTATTTTAAAAGCCGGGTTGATTTTACAGTTCAATTCTAGAGTTATCCCCCTTTGCTGCATCTCGTTAGGACTGGCGTGGCAAAGAGTGTCTAAATATTTTTATTTTTTATACGGATTGCCAATTCACAACTTAGATTACACCTCCTTCCCACCAGTTTTTATTGGTGTCTCATCTCGTTAATTGAAAGTACGAAGCTTGTTTTGTTTTTAATGATTTTAACATTGGGGTTAAATTCAAAGTTATTATTTGAAGTTATGAATGTTGTAAACAATATAAACAAGGTGTGTCTATGACGTAGATATAGATAAGATCAAACACAGTGACCTGATAACAGTAATACATGTCCTAAATGTTCTAATACAAAAGTAAGCAAACTTTGTTATCTATGTGAATTTCTCAAACGGGAAGTGTTCTACAAAGAATAATCATACTCTTCCCAGTTCCCGACATCCTTCACTAATTATAGCTATCTAAAGCTGTGGTTTGAACACATAATTCTGTTACCTATAAACCTTTTCATCTGGCTAAATATTATAATATATATATATATATCTGAACATCTATTTGACATTCAATAAGTATACGGATTCAGTCTGGTGGTGCAAAATATATTTGGATCTTAGTATTTCGTCGCACATGGGCATGGATTTTTCTTCTTAATGTAACATAAAATGTACCCTGGCTTAAACTGCTATGGTCCCTAGCATTTGTTGGTGGCTCTTTCCCAGGGTCATATGTCGGATTTTAAAAGTTGGGGTGCAGCAGAGTGGTGGGGCGCAAATATAATGCTCAGGTTACTGACATTTTTATCTAGTGTGTCATTTTATAATTGAAAGATGGTGAATTTTTTTGTGGATGGGTGGGGGTGCCATCTTTAGGGGCCCTCTGTTTATCTGGGGATGCTGTGTACCCCCTGTGACCCCGCTAGATACGGCCCTGCTCTTTCCTCACCTGTTTTTGTCTGTATCGGAGCAATAGAAACCAAATCCTGGTTAGAGCCTTCCATAACCAACTGACTAACTTATTTTGTGGTTATATGTGAATCTCGGCGTGATTAACCACTAAAGGTACAATCCCGATTTTAAAAGAGTGTCAGAAATACAAGTCCGTGTACGTATGCGATTTAAGCGCTAACATGTAGAGAGGAATGGTGTTTTTACCTTGTCTCAAAATTTCAGCTCAAAATACGGAGTCTTTTGGACGTGAACGTCAAAACCTGTTTATTCGGACACGGAACCCCTTTAAGATTTCGGGTCATTTATTCAGTTAGGTCATCTTATAATCTATTGCCGTCTCTTAAAGAGGTATATACAGTGCATGGACCACGTGCTGTAATTGATAACAAAAGTTAAATTTCCGTTACACGTTTATTTTTATGAAATAAAAGTCTGGCTTTTAACACAAAATTAAGCAGTTATATTTTCCAAAGTATAATCGAGATTGGTCCTTTAAAACAAAATAAGCACGTGCTTAGGGCAAGATGCGTCCGTAAAATATATATTGAGAGGGAGTGTCCTCAAATGCAATTAGATAAAAAGTAGCGGCGTGATAAGATGTAGCGTGATAGGTGATAGGGAAGATGTAGCGTGATATCTAGCGTGTCCCCCTCCCACTTAGGGGGTAGGGATAAAAAATGCATAGTTTCAGACTTCTGTAAACACAGTTTTGGCATCTTGTACGGGGTTAAACTAAAACATGACACCAACATATTAGTTATAGGCCTACTATGTAATTTTGTTGAGGGGGGGGGGTCTAAGTATTTTCAGACCCCCCCCCCCCACCCCCACCCGAGCCTCACATGTGTGAAGTCCATGCTTAGGGCATCATGGGAATGGGGGAATGAATGAAATGGGATTTAACGTCCTACTGTTATGCACTTAACCTGAGCTAATTGAAGACGGGCATACGCCATACAGTGTGCTATGATGGAGATTTTGCCCGGGAAGCGGCACTACGGCCTACTCTTATATCGAATTCCAACTGCCACGGGATCTTTTACGTGCACTCCAATTTGTAAACGGGACCTCGGTTTTTCGTCCCATCCGAACGACTAGGCAGCTGTCCTTGTCAGGCCCTACTTCTGCATTACTGACAAGGGGAAATCACGTCAGAAAAGGAAATGGGGGAACCACAGTGGCATGATGTTTGCCTTAGTATGATGCCAAATTTAATATATTTAATTTCTTCTTGTGACCTTTTTATTTGCTGCAATTAATAATGACGCGAATAACTCCCCAGAAAATTGATCAACTTCAAGCTACTAGTGTCAGTTTCCGTTTATTTTCCAACCAAATGTCTTTTCTGCGAAAAATGGCAATAAGTCTTAACGTCACGATTCAAATTTTAAAAGACTGGGGTAATTGGCCTATAATTGGTGTGGTTTTCCATTTGCAATTTCTATATTTTCCGTATTAATCTATAATGCTGCAGATTTAAAAGGGTGTGAATTAATTCGATTAAAACCAGCTTCGATCATTGCATACACACTAGCCATGGTAATAATAATCTAGTACTCGCGTCTCAGTAAATAATAATAACCAGTCTGTTATTTTACTTTACCCAATGAGCAATGGCTTAATATTTTTCTCTTCACGCGACCTCCGAGTGCGCCGAATCACACTACGGAAGTAAACATTACGCTCACTCTAACCAGCCTTCTACTTTTAGTTCTTGACCTACTTCATTTGTTATATTTAACATATGGTGCATTACTAATAATATCCCTTTAATACACAAGTTAACTGGTTGGGACATGTCGAATAGTGTTAAGAGGGGTCATTGGGTTACAGCATGTTCTTAACTTTAAATCTTAAGCTACAAGAAAGACCTGCGAAATGTTAGCGATCGATAAACGAGCCGATATACTTGTCTCTTACCGATTTACACCATATTGGCCAAGCTCTGCTGACGTCACAGTCAGTGCGTGGAAAACGCGAAAACGAGGCTTGTTAAGGGGAGTAGCGTCCCCTCGACAAAAGGTCGTGTTTGTTAATTTACATCCGGATTGCTAAAGAATTGTGGGTAGGAACTCGGGCGCCATTTTTCCTTTTATCGAGAAAATAATTTTAGAATGTTCGAGAAGAAATTGAAACGATGAAATATACAACGTATAAGATTTAATATAAGTGTAAGTACGACGAATTGTTTTATACAATTTCCAACGAATTTTGATAAAAACGTATACATGCCATAAAATGAGTTTAGTTCTGTTTTAAAACAATTTGTGTTATTAATATTATATAGATTTACGATTGTACGAAACTTATTTCGAGGTTGTGAGCTTGTGACTTTTATATGACATTACAGGGTTTAATTTGTATTAGCTTATTAATCCGATATAATTTACTGTTTTTTAATGTGGCGTGGAAAGTAAGTTTGTACCGGAGACATAATGTATAATGAAATAATAGGCCCTAAATTGTGTTGACATAACTATTATTGTTACAGTGCGCATGTGCGAAATTTAGTAGTCACAACATATGAATTTTTAAGTCAGATTGTCTATTTCATAACTTTCAGGAAAATTAAAATTATGTAAATTATGTTTATTTTGGGGTACCGTTAATTTCAAATCTTTTCTTAGGTTCTTAATATATGAATGCTGGTTCCTGGAATGGTAAGCAAAAGTAGACAGACATTTTACACAAATGATTGTGTAGACCTAACTAGTTACACTTATTTGCCCATGCTTGCTGAATCTGAATGTGTGACAATTCCAAATGCCAAACTATGTGCGAGCGAGGGTGTGTTGTATACGTATCTCGCATACTAGTAGGCCTAGGAACGGGAGCCACAGTGACTAGCTCACTATCACCATGTCCCTGGTCGAGGATTTTCCTCGCGATTATCAGTGGTATCTCCTAGCCCCTCGTCCTCGGAAGTTATACAAAGTGGTTTCCCCTTGAAAGTGGTGCATGAATCAGACGAGGGTCAACGTCA
This sequence comes from Patella pellucida, assembly GCA_917208275.1. NCBI lineage: Eukaryota > Metazoa > Mollusca > Gastropoda > Patellidae > Patella > Patella pellucida. The sequence goes on from OU795036.1 coordinate 36,612,450, forward strand.
ATTACGCTGGCGTAAATGATAGAGAACACCGTATGACAGTTTGAATTCGAGAAAGAGCACGCGGAGACATCACCAGCCTGGAGAAATTCATATTGCACGGTGCATGTCTGTCATAATTATTCCGGTTGGCACAAAAAGTATACCGGAGAAACCTATTAAATTCTTTGAGAAAATTCGACAAAATTGATAATAAAACTTAGGCTACTGTCTCTAATTACCCGCCGTCATGATCCGTAACGTACCATTATTATATATGCCGGGATCTGATATGGATGTTTACTTTGGATTTGTTATTTGACGCCAAATGATAGGCACCCAATAATGGTTCGAGTGAAGAATATGTTGCAGACCATGACTGTGACAAAATGTTCCTTTGCAGGAATTCAAAACCGTTAGTTACGTTTATAATACATACAATCTTATGATGTTTCTGAATACAAGCATACACATGCTCAAATATCTAAAACAATTCTAAACATTTTCTCTCACGGTGCTTGATAGGCATTATTATAATATGCACGTAAACAATTGTATATATAATAGTGCTAATTGACACAACGGGTTGCATCAAAATTTAATTTAATGATCTGTCTTCACGTTATATAAAGACGCGGTCTCACTTTAAGCAATACAATAAAAGTAATACATTTTAATTGGTGATGCCATATTTAAAATCATCGTACATTCAAGCATTGGCCTATTTAAATATGTTTCTGCAGTTAGACAGATTTGTCTCAGATATGGAATACAAATTCATAATTATAATCACCCCCATTGTAATGGAATCACGTCAATATATATCAACCGCGGAAACGAAAAGTTGGCATGTCAGTAAACAAATAAATCAATATAAAAGAAAGTCATTATTATTTACACCCATCAAAAAGATCTAGCCTTTTTAAATTTAAAGGAACCGAAATGACTGAAATTTATATAGGTCTCTATACTATTTTCTTTCGTTAATTGGCATTCGGCTAAATAACCTATTATTATCTGACTAAGCAGAAGTCGGAATACTCAATAACAAAACATAAAAAATGCAATTTCTCGACATTGGCTCCATTTTGAGACCGAAAACTATTAAAGGCAGATAATTCGCTAAGGAGATTTAAAAATGATTCCATACGATTATTTTATGGGGTGAATACATAAAAGATGCATTGTGTAAGAGCCAAATCTGTCTAACGCATCCAACCTCGTGGGTTTTGTCCGGGTCCCCCAGTTTCCTCCAACTGCTTAAGACCCATACGCGCAAGCGAATTACAATTTAGTTGAAATAAAATTGAACAACGTGTTAGTCCCGAAATGATCTAGTTTATGTGCGTATGGGTCTTTAGCAGTGAGAGGAAACAGGAGGACCCGGAGAAAACCCACGAGATTGGACAGGCGACCCTACCCCTTGTCACGTACAACCGGGTATTCGTATCCACGCCTGTGACTCCATATAGTCCATGACAGGCCTTGTGATAAAACGGGCATGTGCTAACCATTCGGTCATCCAGCCCCCCAACTGTGTTTACAATCGTAGTAAAAACGATAGCAATGTCAATTGAGAATATGCCCTTTTCATTATCGGTTTTTAACTATTATTGCGATACCACTGACAGCTTTATGTCTAAACCTTACATAATGCATCTTTAAAACATTTCAAGGCTTGGATTCTGTCATCGGTATTATAAAACTATTTTTTCTTTCAACAGACAATAATCAACAGACAATAATAGAAAGTAAATTAAACTTATGCAACACTTTATTTTTGCCCAATCCATAAGTCAGGGGACATGCATGCTCCCACGAATAGTTTTAACAGATGTGATACACATGACGTCATTTTGTAAACATAAACATTGGTGATAACAAAAATTCTGAAAAAAAAATGTATTGCAGTTTCTTTGACATTAGCTCGGTGTTTGGAAACCTCGATTCTTTCCGAGGACTGACTGCAAAGAAGTCCTCGTCAATATATACTGGGCAATTTCCATGTGGAAATATTCAAATATTCATTACTTAGAGTTAATCTGTCAGACACAAGAAACATCGTATTTATTTACATTTTAGAGTTTTGATACCCAGTATCTAAGACTCATCCTAAATGATACAATAAACATTTGTCTTATTTAACAGAAATACGGGATCCCAGTCAGTCAATTAAAACAAATACTGTAAATTAAATACCATTTGTCTTCGATGTTCGTAAATATAAATCAGAGTTATCGTCCCCGGATTATAGATGGCGATTTGAAATCAGTAGAAAGTAATGTGAATGTATGTAACATAAGGATTGTCAGATTTTGATAAAATTTGATCCATAATACGGTTTGGTAAGATTCTCATATTTATAATACCTTTTTTTAAAGTTAAAATAAATTGGTCTAGTAGCACTACCCTTTGTCTCAACACCAGCCTTGAAAACATTAGTCAACATAGAACTGGTCGTTACGTAGTCGTGCCTAAAGTTAAAGCCCACTCAAGTAATTGTATATGCAATACCATTTATGGAGTATGTCTAGAAGGTTTCTATAGTCCGTATTTTAAATGGGCTTTTACTGTTGTTACCCAATTCGATCTGTCCACCTGTCGACAGGACAGGATTTTTTATGATTACTTTCAAATAATATCTGATTGTTAATTACGTCTAGAGTTATGGACCTTGCTTCACTTTGTGCACGCTCTAACGACAACAGTTATCATCCGATCTGTACGAATTTCATATGCATCATTTAGATAAATAAAAGGAAGAAGCAGTTATGGCCATGGCTTGTGGAACCTTGTGAATGTTATAACTACAAATGTTATCATCCAATTTGTATGTATTATTTGAATTAGTAAAACGAAAAACGCTATAGAATTTTATCAATTTCCGTTAATTGCTTCTAGAGGTATGGTCCTTGTTTCATTTTGTTGGACCTAGTGAATGTTCGAACGACAAAGGTTATCACCCGATCATGTATAAAATTTATTTGCATCATTTAAGATGGTCGATTAATATTGGTCAATAAACTTTGTGTATTTTCTCAAAGCGGAGTCAATTGTAGACAGACAGCTAATATAACTTGGGAATCAGGCTGCAAAACACTGGGTACATTTTTGAAAGAACATGATCTCTTTTGGCGTATATCTTTGGTAACTGGAGGTCACTTTGCTAAAATACACAAACTGAGATTTAACACGTCATACCAAAATATTACGTTTTAGTTTTACTAATGTAAAATTATCAGATGAACACGATTTAGACAGGACATTTCAAGCAACCAAACAAACGCGTCACCCTCACGAACAAGATCATTAGCGCATGGAAACTAGTTTCAGTCCTGGACTGGCAGTCCAAAAACATTCGACGTGTATAACGAGAAGCCTAGTCAAAACGTCGCTCAGTAAAGGCTGAGTCACACTAGTGGATTTTTCCTTTAAGACAAATCCTAGCGAACGTCTTAAAGGATATATCCTCTGGGTTTTTATGATCATACATTAAGTAAAATCCTATAGGTTTTGGTCATGTGATCAGTAATACAAGAAATGTAAATATGAAGGAAACTAGAAAAATTATCTTTTCTCTCGTTTATGGTAATCTTCGGACTGAATAGACCACTCGGCCCGGTTGAATAGACATCTGCCATTTTGATTGGTCAATTCACAGTACAAATCCTACGAAAATAGGACTTGTTCTAAACCTAAGGATTTGTCCATAGGTCAGAAAATCTATAACCTATAGGACAAATTTTCCCGTTCACATGTAAAGATTTAGCTTATGGATATAAAACCTCAGGATAAATCCACTAGTGTGACTAAGACTTTATAAGCAGTAATATTGTATTCCATCCGTTCAATTACGAAATGCCATTGAAACAACTGATTAAAGAAGTTTCCTTTTTTGAAGTGGAAATCGTATTTCGTTAATACCAAGAAGAAGAATAACGACTGTACTTTACAAAATGATTATAAGAATTAAATTCTGGCTTGTTTTGGGTTATTTATATAGTTACTTGATATGTTTCAGATTTAGTACTTGTTAAAGATGACCACTGTTCCAGTAACTGCCACTAACACAACATCAAAACAGTAAGTATTTCATTCACAAAACTTAAGTATTTCATTCACAAAACTTAAGTATTTCATTCACAAATCTTAAAGTAGCTAAATCGCTAATATTTCGGATCTATAAATTGACACAAATGGGTCACAACGCATATAATTAGGGTTGGGACAATATCCAATAAAAATTCTGCAGAGGTGTTTCTGAGGCCAAATTGTATGACAAACACGAAAATGGACGAATTTTTGGTGTCCGACAATTTTTTCGGTCGGGATGGGGCACATTTTCAAAATAGCCGCCAAAATGTGCAAAAATCGTATTTTTAAGCGAATATTTCTAATTAATGCAAATTGTTTTCATAAGTATAGATCATTAATGGGATTGTCAACGATATTTTTTTCTGGTAAGACGTCACACGAAGCATTTAACTAGCACCGGGAATACAAAATGGCGGCCAAAATCCAAAATGGCCACCGAAATCCAAGATGGCGGCCATTTATTGCAGTGATTACCGAATATTTACAGAATAACAGTGAACATGTGGTGTAATATATCATTTTATAGGATTTTACTGATGCTCTTTCGATATAAGTCACTATTTTTACTTTCCAGCAGACCCGTCCCTATAAAATCCAAGATGGCGGCCGTATATTGCAGGAATTACCGTATATTTACAGTGTAACAATAAACACGTTATGTAGTATATCATTTTATAGGTTTTAACTGATGCTCTTTCTATAAATTCATTTTTCTAGCGACTCTTAGCAAATAACATGGTTTCAATGCCACAGACTTACTTGTATTCTGGATTAACAACAGATTTTATTGAGTTTCTGGGTTCTTGCATAGTTAAATTTTGGAATCGGAATATCCAATTGTCAGACTTGACACACCGTTTTGACGTATAAAAGGGACTGTAGTTATTCTCCATTAGCCAATTTCAGATAGTAGCAGCCGTTCATTTAGTTTGTTCAATGAAGTTATTGAATAGATAGTGACTGGACTTCCATGTAGTATATATACAGGTATCCAAAAGTTTTTGCATTTTAGAAAATTTTAGCCGTCTCACTTTTTCTTTCTGCTTTTACGCTTACTATATGCTTATTTTGACAGTGGCCAAGAAGCCAGCTTCCAATTTTTTCACACGGTTAACCTCGTCACTACTCCTCGAGCATTTCCATTTTTTTTCTACGCTCTTTATCACTGAGTTCCGTAAATCTTTCATCCGATAATAGTCCCTTAGTAGCAATTATGCATTTTCCGAAAGCCTTTCCACTTTACCTCCTGCAATTTTCAGGGGTTTATTAAGTCTTGCGAAACTAGATTCGAAAATCGCAATTTTCGCAAAAAAACCCACTCACTTATTGTTTTACTTCCTACTTTACTGGGATTCACAATGACTCAGTGAATAAGACGTTGAATCGCTAACGTTGAGGTCCAGTGTTCACTCCGAGAAAGTTCATCAAGATTTCTCCTTGACAATGGGGCAGGACGGAGGGCCTGGCAAGACATAACGTACAGTGTTCGGGTGAGACGAAAAACCGAGGTCCCATGTTCATATTAGCGTGCACGTAAAATATCCCCTGGACACGTGGAATTAAATATAAATGCATTATTATTGCTACTAATGGACTATTTTAGCTGATCGTAAATTTACTGAACTGAAGTTATAAAGAGCGCTGATATAAAAGCTGACTTCTTGGACACTGTCAAAATAAGCAAATAGTTGGCGTTAAAGCAGAGAGAAAAATAGAAACAGCTAAAATTTTTAAATTGCAGAATCCTTTGGATACCTGGAAGATCAGTAACTTTAATAACTTCGTTGAAGACACAAAAAGAACGGCAGCTAGTTTTTTAAGCTACAATCTGAAATTGGCTAATGGAGAATGACTACAGCACCTTGTATCCGTCAAAATGGCGCGTCAAGTCAGAAATAGGGCGGTTCCGATTCCAAAATTATTTCACTGTTAAAGAACTAAGAAACTCTATAACATATGTTGTTAATCCAGAATACACGCAAGTCTGTGACATTAAAACCTTCTTACCTGCTAAACGTCGTTAGAATAATGAGTTTATAGAAAGAGCATCAGTAAAAACCTATAAAATGATATACTACATACCGTGTTTATTGTTACACTGTAAATATCCAGTAATCCCTGCAATATATGGCCACCATCCTCGATTTTATAGGGAAAGGTCTGCTGGAAAGTAAAAAGTGACTTATATCGAAAGAGCATCAGCAAAATCTTATAAAATGATATATTACACAACATGTTTACCGTTATTCTGTAAATATCCGGTAATCCCTGCAATATTATAGCCGTCATCTTGGATTTTGGAGCTAGAGAATGTTTCGTGTGACGTCTTACCAGATTAAAACCGTTGAAAATCACATTAATGGTCTATACTTATGAAAATAAATTGCATTATTTAGAAATATTCGCTTAAAAAATACGATTTTTGCACATTTTGGCGGCCATTTTGAAAATGTGCACCATTCCGACCGAAAAATTTGTCGGTCACCAAAAATTCTTCAATTTTTGCATTTTTGATTCAATTTGGCCAACGAAACAACCCTGCAGAACAGTGACATACGAAAAAGTGTATTATTGTCCTAACTCTAATATAATACTGTAATATGAATGTATATAAAGTGATTTACATTCAATGATTTCCGTCTTTACAGTTATGTTCGACGAAATACGCCTGATATCTCAATCGAAAGTAAATCTCTAGCGTCTGGTTTTCCAGTCGCTAGATAATATTTATTGCGTAATATATGCTCTCCAGATAAGAATATGCGTCACCGTATAGCCTCGTTCTTCAAGTCCCTTGTTAAAAATGAGCCTGAAACGCATTATGGTACACGTGTGTGTACCAATGGTATTTTTTAAATTTTTTCTTAAATATTGGATATCGGAATTATTTGATTTAAAGCAACATTGATAGCGTGATCTTACCGCGAAACGATGGACCTCTTGGGCCGTATTTATAAAAATTCTTAGAGTTTTCTTTACATTTACTCTAAGACTTCCTAAAACAACATTTAGTTAAAAGTTAGCCTTTAAAAATATTTATAAAGGGTCTAAGAGTTACTTTTAACTAAATGGAAGACTTGGGTACTAACCAAACTAAATCTGTCACAAAAAGAATCCCACCCATGTCCATTCGATATCTCCTTATCAACTCGTCATTTTTATACGCCCACATAGAAATGTGGTCGTATATTGCCGTCGCCCCCGTCCGTCCGTCCGTCCGTCGGTCCGTCCGTCCATCGTCCACAATTTCTTGTGAACGCTCTAGGGGCTAAAATTAATATCCGATTGACTTTAAATTTATACACAGTGTTTAAGGTCATGAGAGGAAGACCCCTATTGATTTTCAGCGATTTCCAAAAAATTTCTGTCAGAGTTATGGCCCTTGATTACTTCAAAAAATCTTGTGAACGCACTAGAGGCTAAAGGTAATATTCGATTGACTTAAAATTTATACACAGTGTTTATGGTCATGAGACGAAAAAGCCTATTGATTTTCAGCGATTTCCGATAATTGCTGTCAGAATTATGGCCCTTGATCTCTTCAAAAAATCTTGTGGACGCTCCAGAGGCTAAAGTTAATAACCGATTGACTTTAAATTTATACACAGTGTTGAAGGTCATAAAACAAAGAAGCTTAGGGAATTTCAGCTATTCTCGATAATTACTGTTAGAGTTATGGCCCTTGATCACTTCATATATCCGATTGACTTGAAATTTATACACAGTATTGAAGGTCATGAGACGAAGAAGCCTATTGATTTTCAGAATATTAAGTGTTTCGTATATACTAAACGTTAGCATGGAGGAGAACTTTATCAAAGCCAAACAAATTCGAATGATTTTCTGATAATTACATAATGAGTTGTTACTTGTTATATGATTTTAGTGTATTATAAATGTTTCAGTACTGAAAAAAGTAAAATATGCGACAACTCTTGTTGACTGCCCGGCCGATTTAGCTGCTGTGGGCGTATGTTTCGTTGCCTGGCAACCTATCTTTGTACTCCACTAAGAAATCTCTTCTTGTTTTTAACTCTCTAAGGCGGCGTAGACAGACGGCCATGTTAACCAAGATAAGAGTACTTTTAACAAGTTAGGATTGCTACAGGAGGACTCCTAAATATGTGTCATAAGTTAGGAGTAATTCTTAAAGTAAAATGTTTTATAAATAGGTCTTAGGAAAATCTACAAAGTTAGGAGAAATTTTTGACAGTTAAGAGTTGGTTCCAACTCTTAGAATTTTTATAAATACAGCCCCTGATATCCAATATTTAAGACAAAATAGCATTTTTATACGCCCACATAGAAATGTGGTCGTATATTGCCGTCGCCCCCGCCCGTCCGTCCGTCGGTCCGTCCGTCCGCCCGTCCGTCCGTCCGTCCATCGTCCACAATTTCTTGTGAACGCTCTAAGGGCTAAAATCAATAACTGATTGACTTTAAATTTATACACAGTGTTTAAGGTCATGAGAGGAAGACCCCTATTGATTTTCAGCGATTTCCGATAATTGCTGTCAGAGTTATGGCCCTTGATCACTTCAAAAAAATCTTGTGAACGCACTAGAGGCTAAAGTTAATATCCGATTGACTTTAAATTTATACACAGTGTTTAAGGTCATCAGAGGAAGTCCCCTATTGATTTTCAGCGATATCCGATAATTGCATCCAGAGTTATGGCCCTTGATCACTTTGAAAATTCTTGTGAACGCTCTAGAGGCTAAAGTTAATATCTGATTGAATTAAGATTTATACACAGTGTTTAAGGCCATGAGACAAAGAAGCCTAGGGATTTTCAGCGACATCCGATAATTACTGCCAGAGTTATGGCCCTAGATCACTTTGAAAAATCTTGTGGACGCTCTAGAGGCTAAAGTTAATAACCGATTGACTTTAAATTTATACACAGTGTTTAAGGTCATGAGACGAAGAAGCCTAGTGATTATCAGCGATATCCGATAATTACTGCCATAGTTATGGCCCTTGATCACTTTGAAAAATCTTGTGAACGCTCTAGAGGCTAAAGGTATTAGGTATTATTCGATTGACTTCAAATTTATACACAGTATTGAAGGTCATGAGACGAAGAATCCTATTGATTTTCAGAATATTAAGTGTTTCGTATACTAAACGTTAGCATGGAGGAGAACTTTATCAAAGCCAAACAAATTCGAATGATTTTCTGATAATTACATAATGAGTTGTTACTTGTTATATGATTCTGGTGTATTATAAATGTTTCATTACTGAAAAAAGTAAAATATGCGACAACTCTTGTTGACTGCCCGGACGATTTAGCTGCTGTGGGCGTATGTTTCGTTGCCTGGCAACCTATCTTTCCATTGGTACACGAATCGTGTACCATACTGCGTTTCAGCGCCATTAGTAACAACGGACTCACAGAACGAGATTAGACATAAATCACAAGCAATGTCAAATAGTGACGTCATAATCTTTTCTGGAGAGGATGCGCAATAAATACAATCGATGTAGACTGGAATAACCAGACACTAGAGATTGCCATTCGATTGAGGATTCTGGCGTGTTTCACCGAACATAACTGATTAGAAATTATAGCAAAAACAGAAACGATTGAATGTAAATCAGTTCATATACGACCCATTTGTGTCAATTTATAGATCCGAAATATTAGCGATTTAGCTACTTTAAGTATAAAATCCTCAAAATTAAAGAATTATATGAAGAATTTCCTATGAGTCTTTCTTTATACCTGATTATACCGAAGATATCAACACACGTCGATGAAACAATAAAAACAACTTTCTTACGCGCATAAATAAATAGAAATAATTTTTATTGATCTTGATTACATCACGGCGTAATGATACATCACCCTTTGACAGCAAGTCGCCCGTTGTTAACACAGACGAATGTAATGTACGTCCATGTTCGTAAGCGAGACAATAGGGTATTACGTTAACACGACACAAAGTAGGTCATTTTGGGACTAATCAATTATATTTCAATAGGAGCTCGGAGAAATTCCACGAGGTTGGACAGGTCACCATACTCCTTGTCACGCACAACCGAGGAATCGAAACCACGCCATTTGAATCAATGATAGATTATATAATGCAGCGCGCACAGCTACACACGCTAACCATTGACCATTATTTGCCCCCCGAGTCTGAGTTAGAAATTGGACTCGGACCAGTTATTTGTTAATCGCTCTTACGCACATGGACGTAACAGACTTTACAGATACTTGGGCGAATTCATGTCCATTAATAATTCCTTCGAAGACTAATGATAAGAGAACACGAAAGAACAATGCATTACCATGTTTTTAAAGGTATAGAATAAAAACAAGGGAATACACGGACTTTTTCTTGTGTTCTTTTGTCTAATGACATTCAATTACTTTATTGAATTGTCAGATATCCCTTGACAGTCCCATATAACAACTGTTGGTCTTCGAAGGAATTATTATTAGTGAGCAGAAATTTGACCGTGTGTCTGTTTATGAGGAGTATTGTAATTGTTTATGGTAACTGACAACTTTTCTACAACAATAGGTAGTTCCTATTTAATTGACCAAAATCATATAAAGCGATATCTCTCAGTAAATTATGAAAGTTATAGCAAGCGATATCTGCGATGATTTTTCATCCGGGATTTTCGTAACATACTCTACGACGATTTGATAACATACTCATGTTACCGGTATACATGCCAGAAGTATTTCGAGTGGTTGTCTCTTCTAATCTACTAGGCTTGCACCACACACAATTACACAAAACAAATCAACGGACCAGACACACTGCGAAGAAATCACAAAACAAACGTACATATCAGATAAGTGATTTTTGCGAAATTTAAAATCAAACCATTCCACATAACACGTTATTACAGTTAAAAATAATAAGGTAGTTTACACCAATTCGGGTGGCAGAAGTAGACACAAGGAAGGGTATTCTTTGTTTATAAATCAACCAGCGTGGTTTCGAATCTCCGGTTGTGCGTGACAAGGAGTAGGGTCGCCTGGCCAACCTCGTTGGTTTTATCCGGGTCCTCCGGTTTTACTCCCACTGCTAAAGACCCATACAAGCGAATTATTGAAATAAAATTAAACCATATGCTAGTCACGAAATGACCTAGTTTGTGTCGAGTGGACGTTAAACCCCATTTATCTCTCTCTGTCTGTGTTTATAAAACTGTCGATATCAGTTGGTTGTTAAACAATAAAGGGCTGTAGTTTTTTGGGGGGGTTTAATCAATGAATATTTGGTTGAATTTTTAACAGATTCGACCCTTCTATTAAAGGGGGAAACATTATTAGGAAAACTCGATAATGCAGAATTTAAATGTGGCTGTATATTGTGATCACCCCAATTCTTGTAGAGACTCAACAGGTCAGAGTTTTTGAGAATTTTCTTCACACTTGTTGAGTTTGTTCTGCTAGTAATAACATCGAACCATAACTTCAAACCATATCTAAATTCTGAGTCGCCTATCAATTTTTGCTGAAGTATTTATATCCCTTTCACAGAAACTTTGTAACCATTTTACATGATTTTTTTTTTTTTTTGGGGGGGGGGGGGGGTGTACTTTTGAGTCATACGACTAGGCTCTATTAAAGGGATTTGTGTAAGATTAGTTAAAAAGCGGACGTTATGGCTACTATAGTTAAAAATAGATAATGAAAACAAATATGCATGCTGAAAGTTTCAGTCAAATTACTTCACTCTGAACCGTTATATTAGCCATTAAATTTTAGGCTACTGACATCCATTTCTACTTTAAATTATGCATCACAAAATGTATTCAAATCCAGTAAGCATCGCAGGCTAACAATGGCATCAATAGTTGATTATGGTCTTGATAAATTAATTAATGTGCTATTAATCATTTAGATAACATTTCTGTGCAAAAGAAAAACCTGCAATAGGCAAATTTAACTCTTGCATACCCATTATTATTGCAGCATTTTAATAGGCCAGTCATTGTTCCCGTCGCCGAAAACGTGTCAACACCATGTAAAGGTATTCTATCTTGTCATAAAGAAGAACTCCGCATCTGGTTGCGCATCATATTTATCGAATGTTTATAAGTCCTGTAAGGATCAGAGTATGAGGTTCTTTGTCCAAACTTGCTAGGAGGAATGAACGTCGTCGTTTATAAAGCCGAACGTCAGTAAATGCTCTTCGGATTATATTTTGATAATTTGCTTCGACGTTCAGTTTTTATATGCCCACATTGAAATGTGGTCGTATATTGCCGTCGCCCCCGTCCGTCCGTCCGGCGTCCACAATTGCTTGTGGGCGCTCTGGAGGCCAAAGTTAATATTCGGTTGACTTTAAATTTATACACAGTGTTTAAGGTCATGAGACAAAGAAACCTTTTGATTTTCAGTGGTTTCCGATAATAACTGTCATAGTTATGGCCCTTGATCACTTAAAAAAATCTTGTGGACGCTCTAGAGACCAAAGTTAATATCCGATTGACTTTAAATTTATACACAGTGTTTAAGGTCATGAGACGAAGATTTCTGATAATTACTGTCAGACTTATGGCCCTTGATCACTTTCAAAATTTTGTGGACGCTCTAGAGGCTAAAGTTAATATCCGATTGACTTTAAATTTATACAAATTGTTGAAGGTCATTTAGAGAACTTTAACAGCATGGAGGAGAACATTATCAAAGCTAAACAAATTCTGATAATTACATAATGAGTTGTTACTTTTAATCAGATTTTAGTGTATTATAAATGTTTCATTACCGAAAAAAGTAAAATATGCGAAAACTCTTGTTGACTGCCCGGACGATTTAGCTGCTGTGGGCGTATGTTTCGTTGTCTGGCAACCTATGTTTCAGCACGGTGTCATAATCTTTGTATGGTGTTTATTAAGTTACAAATCCTTGATGACCTTGACTTGCTTTAGAAATCGCTCTGCTGGTAGTTTCGTTAGTTCTTAAAATATTTTGAGACTTGCTGGAATGTTTAACTGTTAGTAATAATTGATTACAAGTATCAACCAATCGGAAATTCCGAGTGTAAACGACCTACTGATTTTTGTTTTTGAAGGTTTTTGTTTCCATTTGTAACTTGCTGGTATTGTTTGGTTAATTATTGGACAGATAATTGGTTACTGGAGACCTGTACACGATTTATATTTGTTTCAAATTTTCAGATTTAATTGCAGTAGTCCTAATTATATAAGGAACCCTAAATAATTTCAATTGTATTACTGTACTTGGAAACGAATGCGATCTATGGGTCAAATTTATGAAAGAAATTTCCGAATTATAGGTGCAACCGGATCATATTTATGTGTGCTTTTAAACAGTTCATTTATATATTTTTTTTTTGATTGCAGGACTGGTACTGCCAAGTTACTGATCAACGCGGATGGAACTGTTCGGTTGATGGCAGATCCGAAAAATTTTCCGACACCAGGATTGAAAGACAGTCACAAGCTATTCGCAGCATGCTCTGAGAATGGACAAATGAATGTGTATTATTCGCCAACCGGTAACCCATCAGAGGTCTATCTATTGAAGCCTACAGCAAACTCTGAAGGAGCCCAATTCTTTCCCGGTAATTTCAGTAATATTCCAGTTTCTCAGCCAACTACTAACAGTCAACTGACAAATCTTATAATCCAGAAACAAAATCAGTTAGATTTGGGTGCAAAAATGCACCAAAACCCACCGATAGTAAAATTGATATCTGAAACGTGGTCGGCAAAGGAACCGTTGGGTAATAATGTATCGTTATTGGAAAAAACTGTGAGAGCTTCTGATAATTTTAGCAGCAGTGAAACAATAACCAGATTAAGGAACACCTTACAAGGGTCACTGGAAACAAGTAAAGATGTTACAAACAAAATCAGTGATACTGGTGATTTGATTCCATCTGTAAATTTCTCCAAAGACTCAGCCGTGAAGTTAAGTAGTTCACCATCATGGACATTGAATGCAGGGAAACTAATTGAGCTTAATACGACTATAAACCAGCAATCCCAAGGGTCCAATTCTAACAACAGTAGCAGAACTGCCACTCCAGATCCAGAAGACTCCCTTGCTAACATAATCGATGTTGCCAGCACCATCGCTGCACATGTAGCTGATACAGAAAAAAAGAAGTTGTTTGAAAATTCAACTCAGACAATACGTATATCACCTGTTCAAACGAATCACCAACCTGCATCAAAAAGTTTTCAACCTCTGTCAAGTTTTAGTGCAAAGCCACAAGCATCATTTACTTCTATGGGTACTGATAACTATGATAACTCAAAGTCGAAACATAGTAGTTTAATTCCTGTTGTGGTTTTTCCTAAGGATTATCGAACTCATACTTTTACTAGTTCAAATCACTGTAAGAACCCAAGCATACCACCTGCGCGTCATCCTTACACGGCTCATTCAGTAGTACCAAAGGTTTGTCCCCCTTCCAAGAATCCAGTAAGCCAAGCTTTACAATCCTTTATAGTAAAAACTAACGCCGACAAAACGAAGCAAATAATAATCCAGAAAACTACTCCAGGAAATGAAAACCCACGAAAGTCGCCTTTACCACAAACAATTCAAAACTCACCAATCACAGCTGGATCCGAAGAACCTCCTTGTGAGGACATTCCACTGAGTATTCGGATAGACTCCGTGTTTTCTCTGTCAGCTACTGAAAATGTAGATCATGTCTCAAATGAACCAACTAAGGAAATCGAAAAGAAAATTAAGAAATCGTATAAGATAGTTCTAGACTTTAAAACTGTTAAGTGTAAACCATGTTATGTGGTTCTTGAAAGACTTCACCACTCACAAGAAAAAAATATAAAAAACAAGTTACAGGTGCAGTGTAGTGAACACTGTCGAAAACGAACATTAAATTATATGTGTGGTATAAATCTTTTAGACTGCAAACATCCCGATCAAAACAGAACAGTGACGGTTGTAAAACGCAGTAAAGTGCTCTTACAAGATCCCCCAACCCCCGAGCCAATTGACACTGAACATATAAACAGTGTGAATAACAACAATACGGAACATACATCATGTTCAGCGAAAAGTTCAATCGTGCAAAGGACACATAATAAGGAGAATGTTCAAGTTACGCCAAATTCTGAAATTAACCAATCCAGTAACATAATATTTAAAGCTCCGGTTAACGAACATTTTCCAAATGTAACATTTTCAAATAATGTTCAGAAATTTAATTCTACGACGACAACAGCCGTAGCACAAAGTGCTAAATTTCAACAGGGCGCATCACAACCCTTGGCGATGATTCTCCCTACAACATCCAACTCATTACTTAAGAATTATCAATTCACCACTGTACCTAGTCAAACAACTAGTCATTTTACAAAGTCCACTACTTTATCCCCACATATAGTCAATATTTCTACGAACAACACTTTTAAAACGACCTCATCGTCACAACAAACCTCCGTCAAAACTACATACCCACCACATATATTGAATATTTCTAGTACTGGGATAAACTCGGTGAAACCATCACCATCGCTACAACAACCGAGAGCCTCTGTCAAAACAATAAAACCGAATGTGATTTTAGCACCTGGGACTGTATCCCAAAATAAAACCAGTACTCTAACTAGTCCGCCGGCTTCTTGTAATAGAACCAAGTACTTTTTGATGCAAGTGGGTGGAAAAAATGTGCTTATACCAGCAGACACACCGGGTTTAAATAACAAAGCGTTTGTATTAAATCCAAACAAAGATGGCACATCCGTATTAACCCCAGCCAATATCACATACAGTAAGGTAAGCAGCAATCAAAATTCGACAACCACCGCGACATTTTCCATTCCTGGTTCGAGTTTCCCTGCTTTAACGACAACTACTACTAAATCAGCGATGTATTCCAAACCCAATAGTATAGAACAAGCTGTAGTGTCAGAAAAGCAGATTGCATTAGCGGCACCCAACTCCGTGTCAGGATCTCCACCAGTTTCAATTCAACCAGCTGGTAATTTACCTATTCCAAACGTAATTCCTAATGTGACACAGGCTAAGATTACCAACAAGATGACAGATAGTCCGACAGCACCGATAACTGCAGATGATCCTCCAGCTAAGAAAAGAAAGAAAACGCTTGCTGAAAGATACCCTCTTCCTCCTGGGGTTGTTATTAAGAAGGAACCCATCACACGTGGTTATGGAGACGAGGAACCTGAAATTTCACCCCCTAAGATTTCAAAGTCTTCATCACTATCAACTGCAATTACTAGTTCCACCAGTCGTACTACATATACTATACCTAACATGCAAAGTTTACTCCAAGGGTTCGCCACAAGACCACCAGCGCAGACAAGATTCATAACAAATCCCATACTAAAGACTATACATCAACCCTGTGGTATAAGGTCTGTTGCCCCCAATGTGAGTTCGACGTCTCCAATCGTTATTAGAACTGTGGCAACTCCTCTTATTACAACTTTATCAACATCAATTTCACCTGTACCTCCACCACCAGTAAGAATAATAGCCCCCTCGACAATAAAACCAAAGCCAACTGTCACTAGCAGCCACACTGTCTCCCCAAATGCCTCTCAAACCCATGTGTCGCGTTCCGTACAATCTACAATAACGTCGCTTTTTCCAAAGGAGACGAGAAGAACCGCGCCTATTTTGGACCCAAGTTTTACGTTTTGTACAGATCCATCTACATCGTATCAAGATGATTCTAATGTGGTAATCGGGGAAGATACAGACGAACTAATGGACCCGTCTTCGCCAGGTCCACCAGATCTAGGAGAACCGCAAATCACTTTACCACCGAATAAAACTTCAGATCACGACACCATTACCATAGAGGACGAATTAACTGATTCGTGTGAGGACGTATCTAAAGTCGACAGCCCAGTTTCTACACCCACATTGACACCCAAAACCCCACAAGAAGTTCGCATCGAAAAATTAAAAAAAATGCTACAACAACAGGAAAAAGCCCTCGATGAACATCGAAGGAAGAGGGCTACAGAACAACCTTTAAATCTGGATGACTTATGATGATGTACAAATTAAATATTATAATTCGTATTTCACAGAAAAAAGTGGTTTTTCGAAGCTTAACAAATTTATTATGTACTTGATATCGCTAGTGTAATAAGGGGAATATTGAGCATTAAATACTGGAGAATTGAGTATAAATTAAAAGTACATATGGATTATAAAAACCCCAACAGGTTTTTTCCCGATGTTGTGGACATGTTATTTCTATTTTAATCTTTTAGAAACTGGTTTTAATGGGGATCTTTATTTACAAATGGTTTTGTATATACCATGTAATTACTTTGGATTTTACTCTTCTATGAAGATAAAATAGTGACATTGACTACGTTGCGATAAGAATAATTGCTTCGAACTATTATTTTAATTTATAATTTATATATAGTGTACAGATGTATAAATCCAGTTTGGAGAAGTAACAAGTTTTGTTTATAGATTCAAAATTTCTGAGTCGAAAGGTTTTATTTATGTTAAGTTAGTAAGTAATCAACAATAAATTATGGTAAATTTATCATAGAGTATATATACATGTATTTCTTACCGTCATTATTTTGTCGTTTCTCCAATTTGGTTGAGTTGTGTGTCTCTTTCGGGGTGTTACTAAAACAAAGACCCCCTAAAACGAAGACCAAAGACCCAAGACCCTAGAAAATACTAAAACAAAGACCCCCTAAAATGAAGACCAAAGACCCAAGACCCCTCATAATCGTGAATATATTTGAATCAATCCCCCCCCCCTCCTAAAATCGCTCACATTTCACACTTCATAAGGTCTTATTCTAGTGTAGTAGTATGAACGACGAAGTTTGAAGTTAAGTTGGGTTAGGGTTAGGGAAAATAATTAACCTCCAGATATGAAGCACCTATGTGTCTTTATCTATTCCATTCGTAAAATCGCCTTCTCTCCGCGTTCTTTTCGTGAAATTTCAGGGTCTTCGTTTTTCGGGTCTTCGTTTTAGGGGGTCTTTGTTTTAGTAACACCCACACAGGAAATACTAAAACAAAGACCCGAAAAACAAAGACCCCAAAATATATCTTTTACAAGCATACATGGAGCGAACAAGTGTATTAGTATCCATTGCTTAGGAAATATGAAGTTGTATATGGCTTTTTGAATCAATCCCCCCCCCCCTAAAATCGCTCACATTTCACACTTCATATGGGCTTTTTTTCTAGTGTAGTAGTAGGAACGACGAAGTTTGAAGTTAAGTTGGGGTTTGGTTTCACTTCATCTACGCCCATTTTGAAGTTAGCCGAGGGTCTTTGTTTTTCAAAGCCACTGGGGCAGAAAAGAGGTTTTGGGGACAAAAGATAGGCCCAGGGAAAATAATTAACCTCCAGATATAAAGTACCTATGTGTCTTTATCTATTCCATTCGTAAAATCGCCGTATCTCCGCGTTCTTTTCGTGAAATTTCAGGGTCTTCGTTTTTCGGGTCTTCGTTTTAGGGGGTCTTTGTTTTAGTAACACCCACACAGGAAATACTAAAACAAAGACCCGAAAAACAAAGACCCCAAAATATATCTTTAACAAGCATACATGGAGCGAACAAGTGTATTAGTATCCATTGCTTAGGAAATATGAAGTTGTATATGGCTTTTTGAATCAATCCCTCCCCCCCCCCCCTAAAATCGCTCACATTTCACACTTCATATGGGCTTTTTTTTCTAGTGTAGTAGTAGGAACGACGAAGTTTGAAGTTAAGTTGGGGTTTGGTTTCACTTCATCTACGCCCATTTTGAAGTTAGCCGAGGGTCTTTGTTTTTCAAAGCCACTGGGGCAGAAAAGAGGTTTTGGGGACAAAAGATAGGCCCAGGGAAAATAATTAACCTCCAGATATGAAGCACCTATGTGTCTTTATCTATTCCATTCGTAAAATCGCCTTATCTCCGCGTTCTTTTCGTGAAATTTCAGGGTCTTCGTTTTTCGGGTCTTCGTTTTAGGGGGTCTTTGTTTTAGTAACACCCACACAGGAAATACTAAAACAAAGACCCGAAAAACAAAGACCCCAAAATATTTCGTTAACAAACTTATATGGAGCCAACACAAGTGTTTTTACCATTGCATGTCGCACATAGCTTTCAGATTTTTGAATCAATCCCCCCCCCCAATAATCGCTCATCACAATTCATAAGGTTTTTTTTCCAGTTAGTCGTCTGAACGACACAACACGATTGATACGCAGATACATTTTAATAACGAAGTTTGAGGTTAAGTCTTGGGGTTTGACTTCACCAGGCCAAAGCCTTCCCTCGTTTTTCGGGGGCTGGCGGTTCTCTGGTCCCCGTTGCCGTTTCCCCTTGCCTTGTCATCTCAACAAAAGTCAATGATTTCAGGAAAGCCTGAACCCGATTTAATGTTGGCTTGATATTTTAGCCACTCATCTGCGTCCATTTTGAAGTAAGCCGAGGGTCTTTGTTTTTCAAAGCCACTGGGGTAGAAAAGGAGGTTTTGGGGACAAAAGATAGGTCCGGGGAATATAAAGAACCTCCAGATATGAAGCACCTATGTGTCTTTATCTATTCCATTCATAAATTCGCCTTATCTCCGCGTTCTTTTCGTGAAATTTCAGGGTCTTCGTTTTTCGGGGTCTTTGTTTTAGGGGGTCTTTGTTTTAGTAACACCCACACAGGAAATACTAAAACAAAGACCCGAAAAACAAAGACCCAAAAATATTTCGTTAACAAACTTATATGGAGCCAACACAAGTGTTTTTACCGATCTTTTAGAGGCATTTAGTAACTGGATAGAGCAATAAACTTGTCACATACTTATGGGAGAACAATTACTGATTTATTTAGGCGACGTTTCGAAGAGTATTCTCTCAACGTTTTCAAGCAAGTACAGTAACAAATGTGTAGAGCAATTATATATAGGCAAGCAATAACAACAATTAAGAAACCATGCATGACAACAACAAGATCAAAGGAGTGAAAAGAACACATTATCAAAGGCAATGTACATATGAAGGATTAGTGAGACCACTGATAATTGGTTATATTAATAAGTAATTATAGGGGTTAATAATTTTAATTGGACAACCAATCATGACAAATGAGAAACCATACATACATTATTATGTAGTTGAGGGCACATCAAGGGAATAGTAAAGACTGATAATAGGGTAAAATTCCATTAAAAACAAACAAAAGGGAAACCATACACGTTATATGAGAGAAGCAGTAACTCCAGATAACTCCATGGGGATTGAATGATTAAGCCATATTTAAATAAATTATATGATATGGTATTAAAATACACACGAGATAACACAACTAGCATATCTTAAGTAAAAGTAAAATATAGTCCTATACTCTTCCATCTGACAGACTGGCACACACACACACACACATGTTTTTACCCTTGCATGTCGCATATAGCTTTCAGATTTTTGAATCAATCCTCCCCCCCTAAAATCGCTAAATTCGAAAAATCGCCTTATCTCCGCGTTCTTTTCAAGAAATTTCAGGGTCTTCGTTTTTCGGGTCTTTGTTTTAGGGGGTCTTTTGTTTTAGTAACACCCACACAGGAAATACTAAAACAAAGACCCGAAAAGTAGTTTGTCAGTTATATAAAATTGCAAATTAAAGGGCGTTTTTCCACCCAAAAAAAAAGCGATTATTATTTAAAATAGATAGTGTTTATGTTCTAGGGGCCGGTTTTATAGATATGTACTAAGTTAATCCGTTGTAATTCAAATAAAATGAATGGCAACATGTGTAAATCATTTACATTAGAAGTATTCATTTTATAGTTGTAGAACACATATTTCATAAATTATATTATTAACTTAACCCACGTCTCTAAAACTGGCCCCTAGGGGTTAAGATTAATTG
Organism: Patella pellucida; assembly: GCA_917208275.1. NCBI lineage: Eukaryota > Metazoa > Mollusca > Gastropoda > Patellidae > Patella > Patella pellucida. The sequence goes on from OU795036.1 coordinate 36,633,351, forward strand.
CCATTGATTAATCAACATTAAGTAAACAAAAACCGTATTTTCAAACTAATGATGATTTAAGTGACAAGTCGTCCTTAATTGAGATTTCTGCTGGGCTCCAGACAAACTGACTGATTGATATCCAAAGTCGTTATATCCGGTTTAGACTGTAATATAGTTCATAGACTTGCGTTTTGATACGACAGTTCGTTATATCTATATAAAATGATGAATTGAGACGTACCCATACATGTACACCTGTTCGTTATAGCAGAGTTTTCGTTGTAACCGAGTTCGTAATAAGCGATAGACAATGTATAAGAAGCATAGGAATTTTGCGGGAACCTGAGCATTCGTTATAAGCGGGTTCGTTATAACGAGGTTCCACTGTAGTATTGGTAGAATTTCTATAATAAATAACAATTTATTGAAATACTATAAGATTATAGATAATTTTTATCTATTTGCTATAAATAACTATTATAATAAAAAGATAACCGTATAACTTAATAATATATATGTCATCATAATGTTGTATTATTTTAACTAAACAAATCTAAGCTTGTTTGCGAGAAATTTCAGGGTCTTTGTTTTTCGGGTCTTTGTTTTAGTATTTCCTGTGTGGGTGTTACTAAAACAAAGACCCCCTAAAACGAAGACCCGAAAAACGAAGACCCTGAAATTTCACGAAAAGAACGCGGAGATACGGCGATTTTACGAATGGAATAGATAAAGACACATAGGTGCTTCATATCTGGAGGTTAATTATTTTCCCTGGGCCTATCTTTTGTCCCCAAAACCTCTTTTCTGCCCCAGTGGCTTTGAAAAACAAAGACCCTCGGCTAACTTCAAAATTGGCGTAGATGAAGTGAAACCAAACCCCAACTTAACTTCAAACTTCGTCGTTCCTACTACTACACTAGAAAAAAAGCCCATATGAAGTGTGCCATGTGAGCGATTTTAGGGGGGGGGGAGGGGTTGATTCAAAAAGCCATATACAACTTCATATTTCCTAAGCAATGGATACTAATACACTTGTTCGCTCCATGTATGCTTGTTAAAGATATATTTTGGGGTCTTTGTTTTTCGGGTCTTTGTTTTAGTATTTCCTGTGTGGGTGTTACTAAAACAAAGACCCCCTAAAACGAAGACCCGAAAAACGAAGACCCTGAAATTTCACGAAAAGAACGCGGAGATAAGGCGATTTTACGAATGGAATAGATAAAGACACATAGGTGCTTCATATCTGGAGGTTAATTATTTTCCCTAACCCTAACCCTAACCCAACTTAACTTCAAACTTCGTCGTTCATACTACTACACTAGAATAAGACCTTATGAAGTGTGAAATGTGAGCGATTTTAGTGGGGGGGGATTGATTCAAATATATTCACGATTATGAGGGGTCTTGGGTCTTTGGTCTTCATTTTAGGGGGTCTTTGTTTTAGTATTTTCTAGGGTCTTGGGTCTTTGGTCTTCGTTTTAGGGGGTCTTTGTTTTAGTAACACCCGTCTCTTTCGTAGAAGTTTTTCAAAATTTATAGTAAATTATGCTAAAAAAATAAGCCAACGCATGTTAAAGATCATAAGACTTAAATGCCTTCATAGCGAATTTTACGATTTGAAAGGGGTCAAAGTTTCAGGAAGATCCTATGGTTACATTCTGAGAATTCCGATTTGTAGGGAGAAAAACACACAAAAATAATAGATATGCCAGGCAGATATGAAAGCTTTCATAACCACGGTCACTTTTTATAAAGAATTTCAACAAGAAAAAATAATTATCAAACTCAGTCAAAAAATCGCGAAGTTATAAGTCTAACGACAATGAGAAACATGGCGCCCGGGCAAATAGATAATCTGAAAAATAAAGGGAAATAACTGAGACTTGTATTGCTGTAATCAGATTGACTTCCGGTTCCAGAAGAATGGATCAAATCGTTCAAAAACGGACGGATGAGAAAATGAAAAGATAATGGCCGGAAAAAAATTCAAAAATGGTGGGAAAATATCGAAATATTAAAAATGAGACAACTTTGAATGAAATTTTTATTTTTTTGATACACACTGACCATAGCTGTCGGATATTTAAGTCAAATTCGTAAATTTTGAAAATGAATGTCATAAATTAACCCGTAAAAAAACTATGTCGTCACGTAAAAGATCAGAGGAAAATTTCTAAATTTTTAAATTTTTAAATACCAAAAAATTCAACCCTGATCAGCTATCTAGAACTATATTCGTCAAAATTCTGCTATAAACGCTTTTTCGGGTGTTCCACGTTTCAAGATGTTGGCATTTCCGGTTCACTCGAAAGACTTCATATTTTGTGTGCGAATCAGTAATTTCTTAGCTGAAGTGTTCAAGATAGTATTTCATCTACATACTTTCTTGGATACAGAAGTACGGCGAATATTAGTAGCTGTGTGAATGGGGTCTTGCGTTAAGACGACACTTCAGTTCACTGAGACTAACATAAGCGTACTATGGAGGCGACTAAAATTTCATAAAGAGAAAATCCTATCTGACAAGATTTTCAGAATTGTTGCATTATCAAATTATATAAAAATGTTCCTTCAATACCCCCCCCCCCCACCTATTTCGTTATGAAGGGTGTTCGCTATTAGATATTATATTTCTTCGGCCAAACGTTACCGTTTGAAAATGGACACGGACACTAAAAATCGGCACCAATCGTTCGAGAGTTATTTCGACGATTGATCTCCTTTCGGGTGCCACTATACTTGATTGGAATCTAACAGCTGAACCGATGATTACCATCTTGCATATTGGGAAGCATTCAATATTTTAGCAGTGTTCATAATACAGTGACAGTTTCATAAGAAATAACCAACCGATATTAAAGAGACGAGCATATTAAACTTGGTAAACGAAAGAAATATTTAGCGGATGTTACGGTGTCTGGGTTAGTACCATCTACTTATATTTTGTTCCATTGACAACATCCTTAATCAACTTATAAAAAATAAAGTATTAAATCTTCAATAAATAAACATAAAACAATATTTAAAATTTATTAAAAATAATAAAAGTTATCATTGCATTAGAAAATTCCTATAAAATATCAGAAACTCCTATAAAAAAAATCAGAAGTTTCTACAAAACAAATCATTGTTAAGTTCGTAATAATACAATAATTTAAAAAATCCCTAGGTATTACTAGCTTCAGTTTCCACAGATTTGGGGCTGTCGAAGTAAATTACCTTTAAGCAATTGCCAATGAAGTTCTTGGTGTTAAAAATAAAGAACAAGGAGCGTGTATGGGTGGGTAAGCCCTGACAAGAACTTGGGCTAGTGAAATCAATATTTAATATTAAATTCGTACTATGACTGGCAACTACTGCAACTGCTTTAAGACATAAGTGATCCACTTATTATTGTCCGCGATATCACTTCGGTGGAAGCGGAAGTGAAATAAAGCTATTTCACGCACACTACCCATGGGATAATGTATGATTAACAAAATGATGAGCAGTCTTTAGAAGATCATAGAACATTGAATAGTCAGATTTTGATGTCACAAAAGATTAACTAACATTTTGCAAGCTTCTAAATCGGTATATGGACGAATTGTACCCTCTTTTTTTAGAGATTATAGTTACATGATTTACAAATATTATTAGCAATGTGATCAAGCATAGACATGTTAAAATCCGTCGTCCACAATTTCTTGTGAACGCCCTAGAGGCTAAAGTTTATATCCAATTGACTTTAAATTTATACACAGTGGTTAAGGTCATGAGACGAAGAATCCTATTGATCTTCAGCGAACTCAGATAATTAATGCCAAGGTTATGGCCCTTTGATCACTTTGAAAAATCTTGTGAGCACTCTAGAGGATAAAGTTAATATCCAATTGATTTAAATATACACACAGTATGTAAGGCCATGAGACGAAGAAGCCTACTTTTATTTTCAGCGATTTCCGATACTTATGATCCTTGAGGACTAGGGAAAAACCTTGTTGACTCTCTAGAGGCTAGAGTTAATATCATATTGACTTTAAATTGATACATAGTGATTTACGATTATTAATGCCAGAGTTGTGACCCTTGATCACTTTGAAATATCTCGCTGACGCCCTAGGGGCTAAAGTTAATATCCGATTGACTTTAAATTAATACACAGTGTTTAAGGTCATAAGACGTAGGACCCTACTTGTCAACGATTTCCAATAGTTACTGCCAGAGTTATGGCCCTGGGTCACTTTGAGATATCCTGTTGATGTCCTAGAGGCTAAAGCCAATTTATACACACTGTTGAAAGCCCAATAACACTCTTGTTGTAACTGAATGATATATCCATATCATTTTTCTGGTCAACAAACTGTACTATTTTACAATAATCCAATTAATTGACGATACAAATTTCATCTTAAAACACCGAATTTAAAAAATTGGAAAAATTCAACTACATGGTTTGAAAAGCTTTACGTAAACCTTTTCAAATGTAACTTAGATTTTAAAATATTTTCGAACCCCCTGGACAAAGAAAATAGGATGTAATGGATAATTTTTACAACAGGTAGGACACTTAAACATCTAGTAGTTAGAATAAAGCCAGCAAGAGTGTTATTGTACCTTTAAGGTCATGATAGGGAGGATCCTAGACACTTTCAACAATGTCCGATAATTACTACCAGAGTTATAGCCCTTGATGACTTTGAAATGTCTTGTGGACGAAGGTCATGAGACAAACAATCAAAACAAGTCTAATCATTTCTGATAATTACTTAATACCACTCTTGCTGTAACCGAATAATATGTTCCAATCTTTATTCTGGTCAACAATTTGTACTATTTTACAATATTTCAAACAAAAAATGATACAAATTTCATCTTAACACACCTAATTTTAAAAATTGGAAAAATTCAACTACATGCCGTAACATGGTTTAAAAAGCCTTACGTAAGCACTTTCAAATGCAACTTGGATTTAAACATATTATCGAACCCTCTTGACAAGTAAGATAGGTTGTAATGGATAATTTACACAACAGGTGGGACACTTAAACATCTTGTAGTTAGAATAAGGCTATTTTTTCTGGACCTGTCAAGCCAGCAAGAGTGTTATTGTCCCTTTAACAGGCTACATACTCGTAATAAGATTTCCATGTGTTGTAAACGTTCTCCTTAATGACAAAAGAAAAAAAAAATATGCGACAACCCCTGTTGACTGACGAACGACTTAGCTGTAGGCGTATGTTTCGTTGCCTGGTAACCTATCTCAATTGAGTTAGTCACTAATTTAGTCCTACTAAGTTGTTTTATTCCGACCAAATTTAATAACTTCCGTTTTGTCATCGTTAAGTTTAGACATGTTTTTTCCATCCACTTTCGTCTGTCACTGACTCAGCTTTCTAGTTTATAGGCATTACTAGCGTCAGATGACGGTTTTAAAGAGATATAATTGCGAATCACATGATCACAAAATAAAAGATCATTTTAGAAACATGTGGTTCGGTTGATAAAATGTTATTCCACCAAGGAGTTACATTCGATCTACTGATATTTCTTTCGACGGATGCCAGACACAGAGTTTGAACTTGGATAAACGAAGGTAAACAACAGCAATACCCGAACGAGTTGTTCAACTGCAAAAATAATATAGAAATGTTTATGCTTCCCATAAATAAAAATTTACTTAAGATCAATAATCACTGACTTTAGAAACAATTGCTGAAAAAATGTTAACTCTATCAAATGTCTGAAACCTTAACAAAGTATTTAAAACACACAATACGACAACATTGTTATTGGAAATGTATTTTATTGTAAATCAATTAAACCTGGCGTACCCAAGGGTTCAGCTTAGGACCCCGTGTTACGTTATATTATGAACTTATTATTTCTGTCCGTCAAGCGTTTTGAGACACAACAATTCTTCGTCTAATTGAGTTACAATTTAAAACTTGGTGTGAGGGTTCATAGGAGTTCGAAGATGAGCATTTTGTGTTTAGGGTAAGCAAAGATAATCAATTTAATTGGTTGATGATTTGGGACCCGATAACTTTGGTTCTAATTAAGTGACAGTGATGAAACTTGGTTGACCGTTTCATGACATCAATACCTTGACTAAGTTCGGTGATGATTTTCAGCTCAGGGTAAGCAGAGCGATAAGCAATTTGATTTGTCGAGACATTGAATTACGACAACTTTGATTCTAATTGAGTGATAGAAGTGAAATTTCGTGTATAGTTTCATTACATCAATACCTTTAAAAAGTTCGATGCTGAGCATTTTCTGCTTGGGCAAAGTAGATACTTCAATCTGATTGGTCGAGACTTTAAAACACAATAACTCTCCTTCTAATTGAGGTAGACTGTTCAAACTTGGTGCAGGTGTCTATTAGGTCAATACCTTAACAGAGTTCGATCCTGCGCATTGTCCACTAAGGCTAAACAGAGATAGGCATTTTGATTGGTTGAGACTTTGGAACACGATGACTTTTGTTCTAATTCGGTGTTAGCGATCTGCCTTGCTCGAGTTCGGCCATGTGCATTTTCCACTAAGGCTAAAACAGAGATAAACAATTTGATTGATTGAGACTTTGGAACACGACAACTTTGGTTCTAATAGTGTGAAGGCTTTGAAACTCCCATCATGAGGGAGAGAGAGAGAGAGAGAGAGAGAGAGAGAGAGACACACACACACACACCCACACACACACACACACACACAAACAGACGGGGTTAATTTGGGACTAGCATATGCTCAAATATATTTCAATGATTCGCTTGTGCGTAGGAGTCTTTAGCATTGGGAAATATCTGAAGAACTCTTATTGATATATGGGCCGAAGGACGTACGTTACTTACAGAAATTAAAAGAACTACTGCAATTTACTTCAATTTACTGTGCGCCGCCATTTTGAAATCGTGTGAATTTTCTTTGATTTCATTTCCTATTTGTAGTTTTAAATTGTTGTTTTCTGCATGTTTTTGTTTCGTAGTATGGGGTTTATATTTCTCAATTGGGGGTAGCAAATGATAAACATTAAACGTTAGTAATACACAAATCGGTGTATTGTTTATTCGAATCAGTCTACGCCAGGATTTTTAGTTATTGAAGCTGATTCTATGGTGGCTGTTAGCGATCATTCTACATTCACGTTTTATGACGTCAGGTACCAAGCAAGCGACATTTGACCCGATAACGCTAGTCATTCGATTAATCAATTGCAGACCGCCAAGTTTTTTTTTCTACTTTTGCTTTGTTTTGATTTCTATCGCTGCTAATGTCTACTCACAGATCCGCGCAATAAAGGTCAAACACTCGATTCGACCGATCAATGGATTGACTGACCCCCATTTCAAGCATAACACAAGTTAAATAACAACTCTTCAAGATCCAAGTGTAGTAAATAAGACAAGTATTAAACGAATTTTTAAACTATAAAAACGAAACTAAATTGGATCTGTGTTTTAATCAGATTGATTTGAAAACACCATTTTTGCAATATTATGTCTTTCTTGATGCCCAAGTTGACATCTCGGGAGAGGTAAACTCCAGTGACTTTCCATTCGAATATACCGAGTCGTCAGATTATTGTAATATTCAGAAAATATATTGCCATCAATGGGCAAACAAATGCAAAGTCCAGATACACAAAAAAAAGACAAATAGAGTAACAGTACGGGTGCTTTTCCAAGAGAGCGTTCCAAGGTAACTGGCGTTCCCAAGATCAACTAGCACAAGGTGTTTAGAAAAGAGTAAACATATTCCGGTTGATAAGCCTAGTACATCTGTAGAGAAAAACATATTGGTCATGCTCCTTTGAAAATAATCTTAAAGACTTGTATGCGCCAGTTTCTACCAAATTAGTAAAAGTGGTATGCTGGATTGGCGTCATACCCCATGGACCGTGTACTTGGTCTACTGAAATATGACAAACCACGCGACGTGTTACAACAAAAGCCTTTTCGTGGAATTACTCCAATATATCTTCAGTACCTGATTGTAGCATATCAATGGATCAACCACTTTTACAAAACCCGACCATTTCAAATGGCCGCTATATAAATATTAAGTTTTTTATATTCTGTATAATTCTGTACAGCTCCTTTATCAAGATGTGCTTTTAAATTCAGACTAGCTCTAGGAGATGTTTTTGTCGGCGCCAATATCCGTCCGGTATTGGTATATATCGGGCCATGATTTCAAGGATTATGGCCCTTGATTGTACGAAAATCACGTTTTAGATTGTGGACACTCTACATGTCACCATAATCTTCATCTGAGTTTGATGGAACTTGGCTGATTGTACGAAAATCGCATTTTAAGCTTGTGGTGCTTCTAGAGGTCATAATTAATATACGATTTGATAAACCGTTCGAATATATCACCGTTACACTGTAACGGCGCTTGGGTGGTCAGAATGTCGTGTAAATCGGAACAAAACTTCCGGACAAAAGCCCCCCCCCCCTCACACGCAAAAATGGTAAAAATATGGTATATCAAGGTTGTTGACCCTCTAGAGGTCATAATTTTGATCCGTTTTTTTATGAAATTTGAAATACATGTTGATAGCCCAAACATAGGGTTTTGCTTGTTCTCTATCCATCTCTTGCAAAATATGGGCGTATCTTAGATAAGAATGGCGCCTTCGGATTCCAATTAGCAAACATTAGCATGATATGATGCTTACTCTTTATGATATCTAATGAACGTCGAAAAATACTTCTAGGTTTTGAATTCTAAGTCACGAGTCATTGATGTCCTCTTAGTTTGGGAAAATAATTATAACAATCGTTCAAATCTGGATACAAGCAATCAACTTTATATATGGGTCCGTTTCAGGCCACTTGCATTTTCAAAATTGCCGTCATTTTCCAAACACGCGTGCAGATATTAATGGTCGGGCTGTCGATTAGGGGAACTCTCACATTTCTGTCCTATATCTCAATGAGTGTTTTTCAGGGAATCCAGTATTTTCTACTAAGATTGGATATCCCTATTTTCCATATACCGGTATACCAATATTGCCATATTTTATTGAAAATAACACCCAATAAATACTTTTCTGAAAACCTTACTTTAACAGAAGGATTTAAAGATTTTGGAGGGGTGTCCAATTTTGGTGCACTTAGGGACACATCTTGTGCAGTGTTTGTATGGGATCTAGAGAATTTGATCCGTATTTGACCGCAACGTCTTCGGTTATGGCCCTTGCCTTTCACACAAAATGTGAAGACTCTCTAAAGCCCACAATTATTGACCGACTTAGACGAAACGTAAAATATATATTAAAGATCAATAAAATAGGACAAGTGGGTGGGATCTTATTGCAAAAACTTTTTTTTTCGAATGGCTAATGGTTTTATCAAGAACTCTGCGTACTGCCGCTCTGTCACGTGGCGAACAATAAATGGAGAAGCGTACTGGCGGGTCTTGGAAGTTTGTCATTTCATAGACGGGTATAAACAAATTAGATTGCATTTCTACATTGGTTCGAGGAAAATTCAAATATCCATAGCAACTACGACTACATGTAGTGATTTAAGTGGTCACCGGTTTTTTGAGACACATCTCTGAAAAAACAGGTCACCATTTCGAGGATAGCGATCACTATAATTTTACACTATCCAAACTTCAATACTTTTTGACAACAAATCATCTCTACGTTACCTGATGAGTATAAGAACAGCAAAACTCTACTCCACGGCCTGAACGACTCCAACAAGGAAATTAATAACAATATCTTTACAAAAATTCAATCATATTTCAATTTAACTAAACGATTATAAATGAGTATTGCCGTTGTTATTGTTTTTCTATTATTACTATTATTATGATTACTATTAATATTACTATTATTATTATTACATCATGTACATGTACTACTGTAGGTGTATTCCACCAAGTAGGGGCTGTATATATTTGTTTTGTAAATAGGGATAGGGGTCTGGCATCGGCATCTTGCCTGTTCCCCAATTTTCCCATTCATTTAAAGGGACAATAACACTCTTACTGGCTTGACAGGTCCAGAAAAAAAAAATCAGCCTTATTCTAACTACTAGATGTTTAAGTGTCCTACCTGTTGTGTAAATTATCCATTACAATCTATCTTGCCTGTCCAGAGGGTTCGAAAATATGTTTAAATCCAAGTTGCATTTGGAAGTGCTTACGTAAGGCTTTCCAAACCATGTTACGGCATGTAGTTGACTTTTTCCAATTTTTAAACTTAGGTGGGTTAGGATGAAATTTGTATCATTTATTAATTGGAATATTGTAAAATAGTACAATTTGTTGACCAGAATAAAGATTGGGACAAATTATTCAGTTACAACAAGAGTGTTATTGGGGCTTTAAAGTGAATAAAATATTTCTTATAAAAAAAAGATTGCAGGACAATCACTTTACAATTTCAATATTGTGAACATAGTCTTGGGTACCTTTAAAAAGAAAACGAAAATGATTTAGGAACTCGTTAACTTTCAATATTTAAGGTAAAGGGACAGCGAGTAACGACAAATTGTAGAAATTGGCGAGGAATTAATACACTTCTTTACCACCTATTCACAAATTGTTGTTTTTTGTGTCCAGTGTGTGTGTGTGGGGGGGGGGGGGGGTCGCGTGGCTAAGTGGGTAAGGCGATGGCTCGCCTTCTGGAGGTCGAGTGTTCGATCCCTGCATTGGCCGAGGAAGTTTATCTCGCTTTTTCCGGCGTGATTTCCCCTTGTCAGTGATGCAGAACTGAGGGCCTGACGAGGACAGCTGTCTAGTCGTTCGGGTGGGACGAAAAATCGAGGTCCTGTGTACACATTGGCGTGCACGTAAAAGATCCCTTGGCAGTTGGAATTCGATATAAAAGAAGGTCGTAGCGCCGCTGCCCGGGCAACATTTCCCTCATAGCCAGTGTACGGCAAATTCCCGTCTTCCATTAGCCAGGATTAGGTGCATAACAGTAGGACGTTAAACCCCATTTCATTTAATTTCATTTTGTGTCCAGTGGATGTGTGAGTTGGGGCGTGGGGTATGAGTTGTAGATCATACGGTCTGTTCTCGGTATAGATCATGGGTTAGATCCCAGCTTGTACATAACACCAAGTGCGGCTGGCCGCCTAGACTCGTGAGTTTTCTCTGAGTACTTCGGCTTTCTACAACTTCGAACGACCCATGTGGGTAAGCGGATTATTCTTATAAATTTGCTGTAATTTAATCCCTTTGCCAGAGGAGTCAAAATATCAGGACCCGTACCTGAAGTGAGTCCGGTATAGGCTGATACGCTACAAATAATACAGCAGGGGGGGTGTTGGGGGGTATAACTTCAGAGCCCGTATAGGCATGTCTCTTGGTAGTCCTTTCAACAAAGTCAGATAGCCCTTGCGCAGTGAGCTCGACGTCCCATATCGATGCATGTTTCGTGGTTTCGAACTATCTCGCTGGTACATGCGGGGCTTCATGTTCCTCCACGTGCGAATTATTGAAATAAAAATACACCATATATAGGTTAACGTTGAAGCATTTCAGTAAAGTTATTAGCAAATTTATGTGGGTGCTACTTATAATTCCGATTTGGCAACAAGGCGCAATCTCCGTTGGCGCCAATAGTGGGGTGACATGTCACATTTGGTTTAACTTAACAAAAGCTCATCCTTTCTATTGCTATTTCACTACATGACAGTCACATCTTATTCACTCTTCAGTAAGCCTTATGTTTCTTTGATACTTTTGCGAATACCTTTTGAAGTCCTTAATTCCAGGATGTGATTGTCAGGATAACCATACTTTACTGGCCAAAATATACTATTACCAAACCAACCTTGATACAACTACTGAAATTCTTTAAACGAGTTACTTAATAGTAAATGCAGGAGGACTGCACTACACGCAAAACAAACAAAAAAAAACAAAAAAACAAAACAAAAAAAAAAAAATCTACAAGATAAACCTGCGGACAAGACAGAAAATAGACATTGCAAAAACTAAACAATTATCAAATCAAGTGAATGGATCCGGGGGCCAGCCGTAAGCGTCCACTGTGCTGTACAGTCCCGGGCCTGTCTTGGTACAGGCTTCACTAAAATGATTTACATAAAAGACGACCATTATGGGAGATAAGATAACGCGTTAGCAGTTCTCACTATTATAGTTAAATACTACATAATGTAAGGGAATTTGCTGAAAATTTCAGTCAAATTGGTCCACTATTAACTTAAAACTAAGCGGATGAAAGTCTCGATTACTCATTGTTGTGATTTAATTATCAATGAGCGATGCAGCATATAGGATTGTAATCCATTTGACCACGAAGGCTAGCCTTGACATCGGGAGTTGATTGTGATCTGGATACGTTAATTAATGTCTAATTAATAATTTAGATAAGATTTCAGGATCAAAGAAAGACCTGCAATAGGCAGATTTAGCTCTTGAATAATGTAACTTTAAGCCCACTCCACATAAAATAAAGAACTCGCTATACGCACCTACAACCCGCAGAACCAAGGTGAGATCGCTCTGAACCACGGATAACACACTCAAGTGAAAAGGCAACTATACGATCTCGCGGATTTGTTCATCCATCCTTTTCCATATTCTCACAATGTGCACACCCCGACCCATATGTCTCTGTTAAACTTATCACCCAATAATTCACATAAATGTAATAGTCTTCTCATTGGCCTACCTCAAAATCATCTAAACCGTCTTCAGCGAATCCAAAATCTCACATCAAAAATGGTCACAAGATATCCATATCAATGTCACATAACCCCAGTTCTCCAAACCCTTCATTGGTTACCAGTCAGTGCTCGCATAAACTTTAAAGTACTCTGCAAAACATATCAGTGTGTCGGTGAAGAAGCTCATGATTACCCCTGCAAATTAATTCCAAAAAAAAGTTTCGTTCAAACAATCTCAATCAGCTAGTAGTACCAAAGTGGAAATTTGCTACCTTTGGACAAAGAGCGTTTGCTGTTACTGCCGCTGAAAGATGGAATTCACTCGCAGTTGAACTCCGTTTTGTGACTTCTTTATCAATCTTCAAATATCGATTAAAGACTCATCTTTTGAAAATTCACTAAAGAAATTGACAAAAAACTTAGAGCCAAAGGACTTTTGTATAGTTGTTGAATGCGCTATGCCCATGATTTGTCGATTTGGCGCTACTAAATGGACGAAGGCTATTATTATTATTATTTAAATGTTCTTATACCAGGCCCGGATCCAGGATTTTTTCGAGGGGGGGGGGGGGCATACATAGTAACTAATGGTAATCATTAGAGTGCCGCATATATTAGTGGTTTGGTGTAATCCTCAGAGCCTTGACGCATTGCCTGGGCATAGACAATGTGAAAATCATGTTTATATCATCAATGAAAAGCAAAAATTCCAGTCTCGCCGGGGGGGGGGGGGGGGGGGCACGGCCCCCCGGCCCCCCCCCCCCCTGGATCCGCGCCTGTATACGCATCGATACTTGCAACATAACGTAAACTTCTGGTATCCAAACCCTTTAAAAAGTTTTGTAACATTTCATAAGTTTGTAGATGACAATAATATAATATTTTCTAATATAAAATTGTCTCCATGAGCGTGGTTTGGTTTTAGAAATTAATAAACATACCTACTTCAATTTGTCTGTAGTAAAGGGAGACAACTCCAAAATATAAACTTTTTAGTACTCCATCTGCTTAAAACACATGTCATTTTTAAAGTTCAAAATTTCGTTTTTACTTGTCTTTACTACAGTTTTTGTAGGTCATCTAAAGTATAAAAAATGAAACGAAATATAGATCTGTATTTTAATTAAATTGTTTACTACTCGTCGTTTGATAGAGCAATGACTTTTGGAAAATCTAATTTTCAGGTAGAAAAGATTTTAAAATTAGTAGGACTATTCGCCAAATACCCGCACTTGTGATCAACTGGTGTATTTTCTTTTTAATTTCTAGAAAATAAAGCTAACAATACGTCGTGCAAATCATCAATCTGGATTTTTACTGTGACTTTTAATATTTGTACATACGTAAACTCAGGGTATGTTGCGACTTCGTTTGCATATCGAATCTTTATTGTTTTGTTTGATCACAGTTTAATCCCGGTTATCTCAATAATCTATATTTTCAGATTTTGATAGGTTGGTAGCTAATACAATCTAACATTATATTGAGAATTTCGTTAATCACTCAAATAGTTGTTTCTGTAAATTATGAAATAACAATTACATGTATACAGCTTATTTTGTGTGACAGACAACCGACAACGTCCGAAACCAGAAAGCGGAAAATACAGCTTTGTGGGTCCATTCTGTAATCGCTGTAAATACTTTAGGCCTACTTATAAATATTGAACTGTTCTAAACATAGAAAACATAGCAGTAATCTTTTATCTAACTTGGAAACATGACCCAATCGTGAATCCAGTACGATCAAAATTACCAGGGTTTGACATAAAAATTTAGTAAATATTTTGAATTTTCTAGATTTTCCGAGATAAAACTCCTAGATAATGCCATTCAACTGATTAGCTTTTGAAATAAAATGATTATTCATTAGATTTTTCGGAACTTGTCACATTGACAGCAATCATAGTTCACTCTTGATCTGCTGACCAAGGCGTGATTTGGGGGGTTAAATGGGATTAACAGTAAAACCGCACTAGGGTTGTGTATGGTTATGACTATGCTTTTTTTTTTATTTAATAACGATTTTTTGGGAATCACAGACACTAGACAGGCCAAGTGATCGGACAATTTCACTTAATGAGTAGTTTAATTAGTACATTTAATAACAAGTGATAGGATTACCCGTTTGATCTATAGTAATGCCTTCTTTATTTTCAATTATGATTTGTGTTCATATAAAAACAAAAAAAAGCAAGATTCTCTTTTTATGAGCCATTGTCAGATTAACAAGTGAACTCAAGATAATCAAGTATTAACAGGTGCGTGTTACGTAAGCAACGTTGTCATAGACGCTGCTCATGCGCATTTGTCTTCGGCTAAAAATGGCGGGGCTCTAAAGCTAAAGTTTATAATCGATGAGTTGGACACATTTAGTCATGTTGGTGGTCAGATAATAACACGCAATCACTGAGCTCAAGGGGGTTTCATAGACATTTACGTAAAAGTAAGTATAAGCAGACCACCTGTTTATCTCCATGTTCAGTTACTGATTTTAATGAAATCTAGTTATTTTATTTACTAGGCTACGGTACCGTACAGGTGGCGGTATGTTGTGTTTGTTATTGTTTTAGTTTTGTCAAGACAAAATTAAAGTGAAGTTTTGAACCCATGTCCAACGTTATTTTTTTATATTTGAAACATTTGTATTTTTATGAAAATAGTTTATGCAGAAATCAATCAAAATATATTTTTAAAATTATGCTGTTTATCATGTTAAAATTTTATGACAAACATACATAAATTATTCTTTTTTTTAAAAAAAAAAAAAAAAAAAAAAAAAATTATTGATCATGACCTCAACAAGAGAGAACAATTTTGTAATAAAAATACTCAAATATAACAAACTGTAAAACTAAGTTAATCCATTTTTATTAACCTAATAAATAACTTAAACTTAAAGGAACTAAATCCATAACTCAAAATCCTCCAAAATCTTCGACATCGAAATCACGAATTATTGGTCAATTTATTTCAACATTGATGATGTAAACTTCCTGGGGAAAAAGATGAGCTTCTGCTATCTAATATTTAAGATAAATATTTACCTCCTTTAAGTATATGCGGTGGGCTACTATTAATAGAATGAAGAGACACAGTTTTTTTTAAGTACCGGTAGGTAGGAGGGATGGGGATAAGGTGTGTTATTTTATGCATTTCATTACATATTGTTAATATTATGTTGACATTCATTGTGGGGCTGGATTGCAGATGGCACCCTAGATTTAGAACTGCCCTCCTTAATTCACAAATCACAACAAAATACATCTATACCAATGGTGTCATTCACGACAATTTATCAAAGCAGTTCAATCAGTATATATATATATAGGTACTTGTCTCATAAATTATAAATATGGTGTAAGACATTATAATATAGACAAGGTCATACTAGAGGATAGTATTTAAATAATACAAATAGCTGACCTATTGTAGAAAGTACTGTACCCTATTAGAAATGAAAGTAAGTTTATATCATGTTATTAGGGTTGTTCATGTTGCACTTAAAGTGCTGGACCAATAATATTCCCACAGAAAAGAAAAAGATTCAATGAAATTTGTTTTGCAACATTGATTATTAGAAAGATAAAATTTGTTTTTATTGACGGTTGAGGATTGTTTATGCCCCTCTCAAAGTAACAAAACTCCTCAAATCTTTGAGAAGATTGGTTTTGACACCGTGAACATGACACT
Source organism: Patella pellucida (assembly GCA_917208275.1). Taxonomy (NCBI): domain Eukaryota; kingdom Metazoa; phylum Mollusca; class Gastropoda; family Patellidae; genus Patella; species Patella pellucida. The sequence goes on from OU795036.1 coordinate 36,649,663, forward strand.
TTGATTATGATAAGCTTGATTAAACAATTGTATGGTCCAAGCTGATTTTATTCAACTGATTTTATATGGCTATCTCACTGAAAGATAGTGTTAGATTTGAAATGTTATTTCCTTGTAGGTTGGTTTATCTAGAAGGATATGGACTGATAGTCTGACTATAAGCTAACTATGTGTGTAAAGTTATACTGAAAAGAGTATAGATCATCCATAGATTGTGATAACTTGATCATGAGGTACATTAGTATATTGACTAACTAAAGATAGTCTATATTGACAATAGATCTGGGCTATAGTTGACTTTATTACCTGTATATTGTCTATTTTATCAGTGGATTAGCATATATTATACAACGTCTTTCTTTAACTTGCATGATAACAGGTAAGTAGTTTTTGATATACTCTATCTGGCGAGCTTAGTTTTCTGTTAATAAACTTTATCAATATTATGGCTATTTTTATTAATGTTAACAAATACCAGGTTTGAATTTATTTTCCTTTTTAACTTATTTTCTGAGGTTATCAAGATTTATTGATTTAAAATTAGGGCAGTTGAAACAAATGATTTTTTTGCACTAAATCATGTGTAAAATAGACAGCCTGCACCAAAGCAATACATTACAATGTTATACCACACAAGGTATAAATACTAATAGACAAAGTGAAGAGCATCTTTTTAAATAAAACACAAGTAATGTAATCTGTTACTGATGATGTCCCATGTACAAACTGTACATTTGATGATATACTGTAAAACATGAAATTATTGCGACAATTGCGATTGAGGACCTCTTGCAATAATTTCATGAAAATTCGTTGAAATGTCAGCCTTATTGAATTATCCCCAATTCATTAAAAGTACCAATAGTAATAAAAATGTCGCATCGCATGCCATGTATTTTTTAGGCGTTCGTAAGCTTGGAGTTCATCAAGGGATTTAATTTAGCAATAATTATTTCAAAGAGCCAACTGTCACCTCAAAATTAACAATCTACCACATTTTATAGACAAATTTTCCTCACTATAGAAATTCACAATAATTTCTTGTCTCAATTATGTTTCACCACCCCAACTCGCTATAATTTCATGTCGCAATACTTTTGTGTTTTACAATATTAAATTCAACATTTAAGATTATCAGACTCTACCAATTTTTTGGACTCCTTTATTTAATCACAGAATCTGTACATGGTTAACTGATCTTGCAACTGTTAATCACCACATACATACCAAGAGCTCCCTACCTCACTCAAGCAGACAACAAGCCGATAGCCTGCCAGTTAGTCTTCTTCTTCTTCTATGGGGTTAAACGTCCACTTCCAACTAGGGTGATATCATAGACAAGTGCGCCAGTTAGTGATACCCTTACATACATTGAAATGTGGGCGTATATTGTCGTCGGTGCAATTGTGGAAGCTCTAGAGGCTAAAGTTAATATCCGATTTACTTTAAATTTATACACAGTGTTTAAGGCCATGAGACAGGGAAGCTTATTGATTTTCAGCAATTTCCGAGAATTACTGTCAGAGTTATGACCCTTGATCACTTAAAAAAAATCTGTCATTTTGAGGAATATTTATGTACTGTAGTTGCCTTTCCTTTTTTTAGTTGCTTGGAGCTTATAGGGGCTTCATGCTTTATTTACAGTTCCATAATTTTACATTGGTAAGATTGTCAGCAGGAGAGTTAATTTATGAATTCTGTTCATGTTCACATCAATGTTTGGAAATGTTATTGAATTTCATTTTGGCATCTGGTGTTTCTCTTATTCTTATGGACAGTTTTACAGGGCTAAAATGATGCAATGTTGAATTTGGTTAAAATGGGTAATTTTAAGGAAGAGCGTCCCAGAAAGAAATAACAATTTTAGTTGTACCTGACTACCTAGAGGATGGTTCATCGAGTTTGAGAAGTCAATGACAGCAGTTACTTTATTGATGTTGACTACTTTGAGGTCTTTCTCGTATGCTTTTCCTGTCTCGACTAATAAAATTTGAACATTTACCTAACTGGAATGGTTCATCAATGACATCATTGAAAAGTTGGAGCTTCTAAATGTGTAGAAAATACCATCTACGACTTACTGAAATAGTGTTGAAAGATAAAACTAATACTATGTACGAAATTTGCTGGCATTAACTGTTATGGAGGTGCATATCTTTGAATCTGGTTGCCATCATGTCATGATGTAACAATTTATTAAAAGAAAATCTATAATGACCTTTTTATTGTGGTAAAAAGGGTACTTATAGGCATTGTACAAATTTTTTGACCGGACCCCAATCTGTGGTCTTTATCTCTTGTAAATTGTAGTGCAATTACAGGACAAGTAGTGGTAAATTTTCACTTTAAGCACAAAAAGTGTTTTTATGGTTTAATTTCAGAAACTGTAGGTAAGGAAAATGGCGACCGTAACAGCAGTTCGTAAAAATATGACCACAGTTACCAGTACCGGTACCAGATGTAACAGTCCTACTAAAATACCCACCAAAATGGCGATTACTTCAGATGACAGTAAAATACTGGGTAAAATAACCATGAAACGGAAGGAAGCAACTAGTAATACAAAGTACACCACATTAAAAATGAAGACCCACAATAGTGCATGGACGCCAGTTGTACATAAACCATCAAATGATCAGGTAAAGTTATATATATAATTAGTAATTACACATTTACCAGTAAACTAAAAAATGTTTTCTCAAGCTGATGTTTCTTCTCGGGTCAGACTATGAAAAAAATATTTTTATTCTTCATTAATTTTTTAATGCAGTCACTTTTAAAGAATAGACACTCACATTTTAATAAGCCACAGGGCCGAAAGTAGCCCCAAACTTAAAATTTAAAAACTAAACCTGTTTAAGTGTTCAAGCAAATTTGGTTAAATGAGATATTTATTTTCTTTGATCTGGTTCAAATTTGAGATTGTTGTTATCATGAAATTTTATGTTTTGATTTATATGGGATAACACTGTTGTTCAGATATAACAAACACAATAAATGAAAAATGCAACTAAAATGAGTAAAAACAGACTTAATCTTTCAAAACAAACATTTAGTCATATACAGAATTTGCCACTTCATTAATCTAAATAATAAATCGGATCAACTTTATTCTGTACTTATTATTTTGACTTAATTTCCATAGCTTTTCTCCTGAAGTAACAGACACCAGTAACCTAACAATTGTGATCCAATATTACCATAACCTTCTTATTTTCATCAAAGACATTGATCTGTTAAAATCTGTTTTATGATCATTTAAGTGTTATTTTATATACTCTAAACAAACTAACATGTTATATATAGTTATAATATAAGCTAAATCTAAGTTAATTAACCTTCAAGCTGGTTACACATTTAATGACATTTCCTATATTAATATAGACATATTACATCACTAAAACCAATTGAGTTTGTAGAGCCACGTAATAGAGGATTATTATCGCACTGATCTACTAGAAAATCTCAAGAGGAAAATCTATTTAAATAATTCATAATCCATATTAATCTTGATTACTGATATATTGTATTCTCTCATCACTAGGTAATTAATCACATTGATTTATATATTTTTAATGACCTTAGCTTGTTTTTGGTTTGTTTTCCTGTTCAATTCTTGTGGGTCACCTTGATGATGCCCAATTTGACACTTTTAGTCTTAGTGGAAATATTAAAAGTTGGGATACTAGTTTAATATTTTGAAAGACAATGATAAACTAGAACTCCAAACAGTATTGACATGTTGCGGTATGTCAGGTCACGCCTTGTCACATCAACAATCAAGTTACATCATGAATTATTGAGTATAGTAACATCCAATATCTATTAAAGTGGAAACACCTGTCATGTTGGAAAGTTTAGTAAAGGGAGGGGGGGCTTATGTTGACCTTGCAACTGAAAGTATCTGGCGTTTCGGCAACTTAATGCAACTGAAAAAAGTCTACCTGAGCACCTCTTACAACTCAAAGCAACTAGTTGCAGTCAGTTGCACACGATCAACTGGCTGCAGCTAGCCGCAACTAGTTATGGTCGACATAAGCGTTCTTGCAACTGGAGATAACTCCTTTCCATGGCAATCAAATCACGTGGTTAGTGAAATGTGTCATGTGACTTTATAAATAAGCAAATGGTAGTGAACGAAGACACCAACTTTTCAAATGTAGATGATGTCGACAATACTATACTAATATAAATGTAGCAAGACCGACCATGCATATGGGTTGCTACTTCTAATAGTAAGTGCAGGGGGACTGCGCCACATATGATTTACATAAAAGACAAACATAACGACAAGACATACTCCGAAACAACAAACAAACAAATAAATAATTCAAAAAAGAGTGAATAGATCTGGGTGCTAGCCGTAAGCTTCAACTGCGCTGTACAGTCCCGGGTCTGAAGCAACACAGACTTCACTCAAAATTGAAAATGATAAGGAAAACATTATGATGTGATGTCAGCACGAGTCATGGTCTGCCTACAAGAAATACGAATGCAAGCACACTGTAGTAAAAATTCCAACTGCACAAGCAACCACATCGGTGAAATGCATAAAAAAGGTAGTCTAAAAACATTAAATATATGTATAGTAAATGCAGTGTTGAGGGAACATATTCTACTGGTCACAAGAAAATGCACAAACAAAACAGAATACAAAGAAGCAAATGATTGTTGCCATTTAGAGTAGGTCCAAAACAAAAAAAATGTTTTAAATAAGCTGAATCAAAATGGCGGCTAAATATATGAATTTTTTGTATGTAAAATCCAATATGGCGGCCATACTGTTGAAAATGTTATCAAACAAGGTCTGAAAATGAAAGACCTGGGGCTAACACTAACATAATATGTCACTTTTGGTATATTTTTAAATTGGAGCAAACTATTCATGTTCAAGAAAAATCAGAAGGCCTCGTTAATTTCCAGTTTATATATTGACAGAATGTTTGCACCATGTACAGTTTTGGCTGCCCAGGCTGATAAAATCCCCCCCCCCCTTTTTATGATAATTTTTCATGACATAATTTAAAATGTACGTTAAAGGGGCATTATGCGAGATGATATAAAGAGCTGGCAGCTCTCATTAGAATAATTAAAAACTAGATAATTAATTTAAAGAGAATTTGCTGAAAATTTTTAAATTGATTCACTCTCAACCAAGATATTAGCTATTGAATTTTAGGTCTAGTCTTGATCATCATTACTAAAGTCGATACAATATAAACATATATACATGTAATCTCAAATATCCATTTTTATACGCCCACATTTTCATGTGGACGTATTATGTCGACGCCCCTGACTGTCTGTCCTTCCACAATTGTTTGTGGACTCTCTACAGGTCACAATTCTTGGCCGATTTTGAGGAAACTTGAAATATAGGTTTATCCCCAAAAGATCTCCGCTGCTTTCGACAATGACATGTATCAGATCAAAACTTCATGGATTATGGCCCCTGATTGTACGAAAAATCACGTTTTTAGCTTGTGGACCCTATAGAGGTCACATTTTTAATTCGATTTTAATGAAACTTGAAATGCTTGGTTATAACCCAAAGATCTTGGTTCCTTTCGATATTTGCGCATATCGGATCGTAACTTTCTGAATTATGTCCCCTAATTATACGCAAAATCGCCTTTGTTTAGCTTGTGGTCCCTCTGGAGGTCACAATTATTATCAGATTAAAAAAATCGTTTTATTATATCACCCTTACGCCCTAAGAAAGGTTGAGTTCGAATTTTGGATAAATTGGACCAAAATTGCCATACAAAATGGCCGCCATTCGTACGCGAATACTGTTAAAAAATGGTATATCAAGGTTGTTGACCCTGTAGAGGTCACAATTTTAATTCGATTTTGATGAAACTTGAAATGCATGGTTATAACCCAAAGATCTTGGTTCCTTTCGATATTTGCGCATATCGGATCGTAACTTTCTGAATTATGGCCCCTAATTATACGCAAAATCGCCTTTGTTTAGCTTGTGGTCCTTCTGGAGGTCACAATTATTATCCGATTTAAAAAATACGCTTGACTCTATCACCGTTACACCAAACGGAAGGTTGAGTTTGAATTTCAGGGAAATCGGATCATAATTGCCAGAAAAAATTGCGCTGCCGTTTGCACGCTAATAGTGTTAAAATATGGTATATCAAGGTTGTGGACCCAGTATAGGTCAGAAATGCATGTTTATAACCTAAAGATCTTTTCGAAATTTGCGCATATCGAATTGTAATTTTTTGAATTAAAGCCTTTGATTGTAGGAAAAATCACTTTCGGTTTTGCTTGTTCTCTATCCATCTCTCGAAAATCTGGGCGTATCCTACCTGGCAGTGCCAGCTTACTATCTTTTGATATCAATGCAGCAAATCTGATTGAAATCCAGTAAATATCGCAAAGTTTGCACATGGAGATTGAGCGCTTGACAAACATTGTAAAACATGCAGTGAATATAACACATTTGAATATTTACTTTTACTTTACAGATATTTAATGAAAGAAGAGATTTGGTCTCTCATTGGGTAAGTTACTATAATGTTTTCAAATGTCAAGTCATTATATTTGTCTACAGGATCTCAAACACTATGCAATTAATCTTACTCAATAATTAAAATCACTTTGAGATGACAACAGCAATGTCATATTATTGTTAAGGATAGGACATGATCCCGCGATGCTAACGCGTCTTGGGTCCTAATGATCTCAGGACATGTCTAAATACGAAACAGGCGGTGTTTATCTCCTCAATCAAATATGATTATATATATCAGTTTTAATAAAATTCATTTTTAAACAGAAAATGCTTAAAAAGATTATTGTTGTTACACCAATTCTAATCTCAGTTTGGTTTCTTTATTTCTTTTCAGTTTGATATGTGGACAGATGCTCAAAGGAAGAGATTTTTGGATGTCATATTTCAACAGTGTAAAAGAGAACAGAATAAGTTTGTACAGAATTGGTTTCGAGAACATGTTCCTATGCAGCATTTAGACTTTACATCAGTTCTCCCAAAATTCTTGTCAGTTTATATTTTCTCGTTTTTGGATCCCAAAAGTTTAAGTCGAGCTTCCCAAGTCTGTTGGCATTGGAAATTTCTTTCTGAACAGGTAACCCATTACTCATACATGTATCTGTTTGCAATAAAATAGGTTTTTATATATCCTCATTTAGATTTCAAATGTTTCTTTTGGTCCTTCACAATATCTTGTTTTATTGGGAAAATGTTATTAATTTATATTGGGAGCCCCTGTCTTTATTTTTCCTGATAAGAGTAGAAAGTTAAATCTCATTTCTGTACATGTGTAGAGGCCTGGACTCTTAAAACACATCACTGATGTAGACGTTCAAACTTCAATGTCGATCTGTAGAAAATATTTGCCATTTTTCAAGTAGTATCATAAAACGATATGAGTATGAGCGGGGGGGGTCTTATAGCTTTTCAAATTTGTTTGATATGTAATGTACAAGTTGGAAAGTAATATGGAAAATCCTTTCTTAGATGGAATATAGAGACAGTAACACTCTACAAGACATTACACAGTCAACTATTTAAAAGTTGACAAGACCCAAATCCATTTAGTGTCTGTTTCTACTCTTTTTAATTTGTGTTATTTCAGGATGATATATGGAGAGAGAAATGTATGAAATATGGATGGTATATACCATATACACCAGCTGATAATGAATATGGAGCATGGAAAATGCATTATTTAGCTTGTGTACAAACATTAGATTATGTCAGTGGTAAAGAAGTTGTAAGTTTCTGATTTTATTGTTCCCTGAATTAGTTATGATTGTCTTTTTATAGTCTTTATAATAATCAGAAACGTGTGAAATTGGTTGAATACTTTCATAATGTATCAGACTCCGATAGGCTATACGTATCAAAAACTGTTAGCCCTTCTGTTTCTGGCGAAAGTGGAACATTTTTACAGTACAGTGCTATTGCCAATAGGTTCAATAGAGGTAGAATTTTAGAGATCTTTTAATTGACAGAGAAATGAAGTTTTTAAAACATCTATAGCAGTTGGAGCAAACTGGGGGACCCAGAGAAAACCTATAAGGTTAGGCAGGTGACCCCACTCCTTGTCACATACAAGCAAGAAATCAAAACCACACCGCTCAACTCAACGACAGACCTTATGATCTACAACACATGTGTTAAATTATTTGGCCACCCACCACTTCTTTTATTAGATGTCTGCTATATTTTATATTTAATATAAACTACCATGTCTTCATTGAAGAGAATAAAATACAATCATATGGGTTTTTTAAAATACAAATGACTGGTATTTTGTTTTGTAGTCAAATCTATATGGCACCAGAGGAGATGGTTCTGCTTTTAAAAGGACAAAAAGAAAAAATGGAAGCCAACTTTCATTGAATGGCAGTCGTAAGTCATATAAATATTACCTATATATATACAGTTATTTTTAAAGGGGTAGAGGAATAAGATTATCTGACCATATGCTCAATAAAAATGACTGGTACCAAAGGGGTTGTGCCTGACATACTGTTTTTTGGGTTGTTTTTTTTTAAATACTGTTAAAGGGCTAATCCCGATATTTGTTTTGGGAATAAAACTGCTTAATTTTGTGTTAAAATCCCTTAAAATATTCGAGTCAAGGGCCGAGCAACTACTTCAGTATTTATGATACGTTTTCAAACGACTTAAATCCGTCAGTCTTCATCTGGAATTTGAGTCCGGTGCCCCAAGGTGTATTTTGTGGTATCTGGATTAAACCAAACATATTATTTTATAAAAGTAATGTGTAGTTGAAATCTGCCTTTTATTAAGTACGGCACATGGGTTATTCACTGCATAACCCTCTCAAGTACCCGTAATAGGTTATAAGGTCACCCATCGAAACAATTGACCCGAAATCTTAAAATGGTCACGTGTCCGGATAAGCAGTTTTGGCGTTCACGTCCAAACGACTCAATATTTTGAGTTGAAATTTTGAGACAAGGTAAATACACCATTCCCCTATATTTTGGCGTTTTATTTTCATACATTCTCAGACTTTTATTTTTGAGCCCCTGTTTAATTCGGGATTGTCCCTTTAATGTGCCTGAAAATGTCTGTCACAAGTGTCTTAACGCAAACTTTTTGAAATGGAACCTAGTAGATTTCAATGCATATATAACGAAAATGGATACTGAATTGGTGCGGAATAGTATTGTCAGAAATGGACAAGATAGCCGAACAATAACAAGACCTTTAATCAGTTTGTCCATAAAATACCCTTAATATTTTTCTAGACTTCTTAAAATATGTGATTCTTTTTTTTTACAGAAAGGGATATATCATCAAGACCTCCATGGCAACGACCTGATTCCAAACCTAGAGATTTGCACAAATCTCATCATGCTTTCCTTCAACAGTTTAACCCCAACGACCCTGGTGGCCACAAATCACCTCTTCATAATCGTTGGGGACAGTTAAAAAGAGAAGCTTCTAGTTCTACTGAATTATTGTCTAGATCTTTAGATTTTGAAATTGGTGTAGATTCCAAACGAAGGACCACAAGACATAGGGCCCTAACAGTAAGTAATTCTGACTTATTATACATGTCGTCCTTTCGACAGTTTGTTCATCTTTAAAGTTCTTGGTTCAAGACCGAATGTACATGTAGATGCAACAATTTATTGCATCAAAAATGGCGAGCAGGTTTCCAAAATAGGAAAACAGAAACTTGTATCACAGATAAGTGGTCCAATTATATAATTCACTGCATTTGTTAAGTTTCTGTTTCAAAATATTGGTTGTTAAACATTTTTAGTTGAGGTTAATAGAGATCAGAATTGGATCACCAATTGCATTGTCAGATTCACACCTTCCATTGTACTAGAAAATTGACGAATGCAGTAAATGTACCGTAATAAATATTTCTGAGCAAAGCTAAAGTGTAAAATGATTTGAAATTGCAAAAATTAAATTTGTTGAACCTGAACTTAGATTTATTGGGAATATTTGGTTTCTGGTAAGGTATCAAATAGATACACATAATTGATATCAAATGTATGTATAATATATTGTACAAATGAAGATGTTAATATTTCTATTTTCACTGTTTCAGTCTGGTGAATTTGATCCAAGAAAAAGTAACAACATGACATTACGTGAAAGTTTAGATTTAGAGAATACAGATGAAATGAGACAGAGAGAACTTGTAGAAACAGGCTGGTTACCACCAAATAGAACTATACTTAAAACGTAATTTAAACACTTATCAATTAATCTTCTTCTTATTATATGATGACTCAAATCCACTTTATTCATATTAAAAAATTCTGTTTGAGAAAACAGTTATTCAACATAGTCGAAAGGTGCTATTCCTAACATTTACAAGTTGGGGCTATAGATTTCAACATATGTTTCAAGATGAGAAGAACATGTACATGCAGACAGATCAAACTAAATTCACTTGGTATATGTGTCACTGTCGAGAATCTTGTTCATTTCCTTCGTTATGCAAATCTACATTAAGCTGATATCTCAATATTTTTAACTTTCTTCAGTAAAGATTTATCTGGAGGTGGAAGTTATCCGATGTATAAAAATGATATGAAACGACCCGGAGCAGGAAATATAACCAATCCAAGAGTTGTATTTATATCATCCCGTGTTCCAGCTGCTGATGTGAGTTCATTTGAATATTTATTGTCTCTTCCATTTGAAAACATATGTTCGTTGATTAAACTCTGTCTGGGTATGTCAATCATTTCATTATACCAAAATATTTTTGTCAATAGTAAATTACAGAGTTATTCCCCCATTTCATATTCCACTTCATAAATTCTTATGAATGATATAGACAACATGTCAGAGTTCTCAGCGTGTGATTTTAAAACTTGGAATTGTTAATTAGGGCACATGTAAATACACTATCAATTTTTAATAAATTTATCTTTCTGTTCACATCTTGACTGTTTAAACTTTGGAGCAGAGGGCAAATATGTATTGTTATACGCCCACATTTTCATGTGGACGTATTATGTCGTCGCCCCTGTCTGTCCGGACGTCCGTCCGTCCACAATTGTTTGTGGACTCTCTACAGGTCACAATTCTTGTCCGATTTTGACGAAACTAGACATATGTGGACGTATTATGTCGACGCCCCTGACTGTCTGTCCTTCCACAATTGTTTGTGGACTCTCTACAGGTCACAATTCTTGGCCGATTTTGAGGAAACTTGAAATATAGGTTTATCCCCAAAAGATCTCGGCTGCTTTCGATATTGGCATATCGGATCAAAACTTCATGGATTATGGCCCCTGATTGACGAAAAATCACGTTTTTAGCTTGTGGACCCTATAGAGGTCACAGTTTTGAACCGATTTTTATGAAACTTTACATGTATGTTTATAACCCAAAGATCTTGGTTCCTTTCGATATTTGCGGCTATCGGAACGTAATTTCTTGAATTATAGCCCCCGATTGTCCAAAAATCACCTATTTCAGCTCGTGGTACCTCTGGAGGTCAAAATTATTATCCGATTTAAAAAAACGTTTCACTCTAAGGAAGGTTGAGTTCAAATTTTGGAAGAATCGGACCAAAATTACCATACAAAATGGCCGCCGTTCGTACGCGAATACTGTTAAAAAATGGTTGTGGACCCTCCTGTAGAGATTACAATTTTAATTCGATTTTGATAAAACTTGAAATGCATGGTTATAACCCAAAGATCTTGATTCCTTTCGATATTTGCGCATATCGGATCGTAACTTCCTGAATTATAGCCCCTGATTATACGCAAAATTGTCTTGGTTTAGCTTGTGGTCCCTCTGGAGGTAACAATAATTATCCGATTTAAAAAATCATTTGATTATATCACCGTTAAACCCTAAGGAAGGTTGAGTTCGAATTTCGGAAAAATTGGACCAAAATTGCAGTACAAAATGGCCGCCATTCGTTTGCAAATACTGTTAAAAAATGGTATATCAAGGTTGTGGACCCTGTAGAGGTCAAAATTATAATTCGATTTTGATGAAACTTGAAATGCATGGTTATAACCCAAAGATCTTGGTTCCTGTAGATATTTGCGCATATCGGATTGTAACTTTTTGAATTATGGCCCCTGATTATACGCAAAATCGCCTTCGTTTAGCTTGTGGTCCCTCTGGAGGTCACAATTATTATCTGATTTAAAAAATCATTTGATCATATCCCTGTTACGCCCTAAGGAAGGTTGAGTTCAAATTTCAGAAAAATTGGACCAGAATTGCCATACAAAATGGCCGCCATTCGTACCCGAATACTGTTAAAAAATAATCGGATCGTAACTTCCTGAATTATGGACCCAGTATAGGTCACAATTTTAATTCGATTCTGATGAAACTTGAAATGCATGTTTATAACCTAAAGATCTTGATTCTTTTTGATATTTGCGCATATCAAATTGTAATTTAATGAATTATGGCCTTTGATTGTAGGAAAAATCACTTTCGGTTTTGCTTGTTCTCTAACCATATCTTGTAAATGTGGGTGTATCCTGCCTGGCAATGCCAGCTTACTATCTTTTTTAAAACTTTGGGATTTTAGAATTAGTATGTTTATGTCTAGACTGTTAAATCTTGTCACAGGGGGGGAAAAGTGTGTTTTTTTTATAAACTTTGGATTTTAGAGTAATTATGGGCGACTTTGCTGGTTACAGGTGTATTAGGGGACCGAATGTCTTATGTGTATTTGTTTGAAATCTTGACAGTTCTGATAATACTTGAATACATGTTTTTCAGCTTTTGTTAGATGCTGTAATGTTTGGTGTAATACCTATTGTGTATGAATATGAAGGAACAACTATAGACACATTAGTAAATCATTTAGAACAAGTTTTAGATGGAAAGAAAGCTCAGTAAGTTTAGTGTAAAGGCAGTTGCCATATATAATAAAGCCAGTGATTGTTCCCCATCAAATTATTTTTTGTTAATGTGTTTCTCAATAGCTACAGGGGGTTGGGATGGCCTAGTGGATAAGAGTGCCACGCTGTGACCTCTAGCTGGACGACCACCTCTGGGTTGCGGCTGTGGTTTCGAGCCCTGGTGTGAGCTTATGTGGCATGGAGAGAGGGGTGCCTTCTCAACCTCGTGGGTTTCCTCCGGGCACTCTGGTTTCCTCCCACTGCTAAAGACCCTACGCGCAAGCGAATTATTGAAATAAATTTTTTAGAAAAACAAATGTTAGTCCAGAAATGACCTAGCTGTGTTAAGTGGACGTTAAACCCTATTTCTCTCTCTCTCTCAATAGCTACAGGTCAATTGAATATTACGGTATGTAGAATTGATATTAGAGATTGACTGAAGGAATCTATTGCTTAGTTCAGCAATTACTCGTAAGCCCTTTCCTGGTACCTTAGGACTATTTTCATTGTGGATATTAGGATATGTGAAAGTCTACTAACTGATGAATTATGTCTTTTATATAGAATGTTGTTTTAATAAATATTACTATGGAAAAATTCACGATTCTTATTTGTTTACTGAGGCAACGTAATTTGCCAAATTGTTGTGGAATCTTTTGTGTAGAGTGTCTGCCTATATCGTCTATAACTTGGTGTGTTTTTCAGGAGTGTGGGAATATTTTGTCATTTTGATAAACCAGGTGAATTATGTTTAGTACATGGCTGTACCGTTACTGCAGATAGAATCGATTATCCTGATTGTAACTTATTCTTTGAGAATGTAACAACTCACATGGTGCCAGTAAAATCAGGTGGACAGTACGACATCTTTGTGCCGTTAGCATCGTCAGGTTGGTATTCATATTTTGTGATTTATAATATTGTTAATTTGTTATTTGAAAATAAATTAATCAGATTAAGAAATTAATGCCTTCAATTCACCATTGCCAAAATACAGTCTTCATTTCTGCTCTGTAACAAAATAAATAAGGCGAGGAGTCTTTATTTAAATGAAAGGAGTTTAACATCCTACTGTTCTGTACCAACTGGGTTTATAATGACGAGCTGTAAGGGACATTTTGCTTAGACAGTGGCGATTCCGCTTACTCTCCTACGACTTTGAGGTTCTTAGTGAACAAAATGAGCCTTGGTTCTTCTTGTCATCTGAACAAGTGAACACTTTGTCCGAGCCTCATTCTACCTCACTGACAAATAATATCAGACTGAAAAAGCCCGGGGAACTTACTTCACCTTATTTCTTGTTACAGCATATATTACAAACAGCATAAAAACTTTAATGTATTTTGGTACGAGTAGCTGTGTGTATTTAACCAAATTTCTCACTTTTGATTTCATCACAAATCAAAATGTCACTGTAATTCGTAAACTAAAGTGTTTGTAATGCTTGTTCTCTGTAAATGTTCTTATAATTATTTGTAAATATTCTCTTCTCTGTTATTGTAGAAAATGGTGTAGAAGTTTTAAACCAATTGTCCACACTGACTGGTTTCAAGTTTTCATCACCAACAGGTCTAATTGGATCTTATAATCATAGTAAGTTAATTCATACAAGTCTTATGTAATTCACAATAGTAAAAACTTCAAGGAACCAACCCAAAAAATAGAAAACCAATATATGCATGAATTTTGCTGGAAATGTCTAAATTAATTTTTTGTATAAAATTTATATTTATGAAAATGGTATTAAATTTAGATTAGTTCATCCATTCACATGAATGTATATCTATATTTTAATACTATTGACCATTATGACGTGGGTTTTTATGACGTCAAACCTCTGGGTCGTTCAAGAGTTAAGACTACCATAATTCTACAATCAATTTTCTGTTATAGTTAACACAGAATGGTCATCACAATATTCAGATGGTTCTCCACCATCCAAATATTTCTGTACAAGTAAATTAAACGTTTGGGCGAATGTAGCTGATCAAGCCCAAGAAGCCCTAACCAGATGTAGAAAGATCATGGAACCATTCTTCAGTAAATTACAGAAGAACATTGCTGGGCAATTGGCAGGACAACTTGTGTTTGATGTTTTAGGCCAGACAGATATACATGGTGTTCATAGTATTACAGCTACATTAACAGACGGACTCAAATCTCTAGGAGAACAGACTAATGTAAGATTTCTGAACATTCATTTTCTCTGTATTCCTAGTCTGAAATGCCTTTTAAATGGTTATTTGCGATTCAGAATGATGAGACCCTGAATTTTTGAAGATTTTGATAATTCCCTGAAACAACACATATAGGACATTATAATTTGTTACCTTGGCTAGGATGTGTCCCAAATCTTTCTACAACTTGTATGTTGGATGTTATGTCGAAAAACAATAACACCCATTAATATTGCACGTCTGCCTGAAGTTTAGAAATGTTGATACATGGTATCATGTACAGCTTTGAATAGATACCTCAATTATCTAATAAATAAAATGGCATGTCAAAATTGGAATCTAATGGAAAAGCAAAAAACCCCAACAATCCAGGCCCTTATGTTTTTGATGACCTCTCAAGCTATCACATTCATTCCTGCAAAATAAGCTGAAAAATCTATTATATTTCAACATTTGTTATTCTAACTTATAATTCCCATCTTCATACACTAATTGAATGTTTCAAACCGTAAAGATATTAAGTATTCAGACTAGTATAACTAAAAATTTAGACATCATAAGGATTTTTTAATTTTTTCAATCATTAAAGTTCTAGAATAATATGGACAATTAAATTTACAGGTATCTACCTTTTTTTTTTTTTTTTTTATAAGCAATATTTTTATTCAGATTTGTATCTGAATAGGGATTGGGGAACAGGCATAGCCTATATTACACCCCTCTCCCTTTTTTAATGAATTAACCTTTTTTTCTTTTCTTTTTAACAATATTTTATTCAGAAAATTTTGGATTGGGGAACAGGCTTAGCCTATGGGCCCCACCCCTCCATAGTATACAAATACAAACATTAAAATACAAAATGATATTAATAAATATACAAGATAATTGAAATTTGATTGCTATTAATATTATTCTAATTTTATTTTTAGGTAAAACCATTGGAATATTTAGGGAATTATGTTTTAGAAAGATGTGAGACCATGGATGAAATGAGAAAGTCTATTGTTAAAACTGATCAGGTAAGACCTGTATTGATTATTAATTAGTTCCTCATAAAACATTATTAACATAACACAGTGCGTAGCCCACCACAAATTTGTCCATGTTGTTACGAACACAAAGCTCAGCTTAACACTTACTGCTGGTGGGTATATGGGGGTTGGATGGCTGAATGGTTAGCGTGCACGCTGTATTATAAGGCCTGTCATTGAGTCAACTGACGTGGTTTCGAATCCCCTGTTGTATGTAGCAAGTAGTAGGGTCACCTGTCCAACTTCATGGGTTTTCTCCGGGGGCTCAGTTTGTGTCGAGTGGACGTTAAGCCCCATTTCTCTCTCTCTCTCTCTCTGGTGGGTATATGTATATTTGCTGCCTGGTAACATCATGTTAAAATATAGAATTCTGTGAACACCACATCTATAATGAAGATAAACAGAATTGTAGTAAAACTGATTCATTGAAATGTTTTTACTTGTAGAATGGTGGAATGGAGATAACAACACTAGAGGATGGAGATAATGTTATTGATAAAGATACAACAGATTATACTGATAATAGAGGTGATTGGAGTGATTATGAACAAGATAAAGGTAAACATTAAACTTATTGACTCAAACAAAATGATGCCATTGAAGGAATTAAGTTTTCTATCGGGAAGTGTTGTGTATTTTTGAAGCCATATAGATATAAATACTGAAATTGTTAATATTATTCCGATTGATTAATATTTTTCAGATAAGAATAATGGTGAAGTAAAATATGGTCCTAGCAGACATCCTAAAGAATTAACACAGGCGTTTACCAATACATTAAAAAATAATCTTAATACTAAGAAAAGTAGATTTGCAACAACTCGAGCCAACAAATCTCAAAGATTGGTATGTTTTAATCCTACTTTCAATTTTTAACGACAGATAACATTTATAAATTGTTTATAGCCCTGTGATCAGATCAGAGGTTAACATCGCAGAGTGTGTTGACTTTAAACATCAATATTATTGCAAAACCCTTATGTTTCCTGGAATCAGAAGTGTATTATAAAACAAAATGATCATAAAGCTTTCCTCAACCTCTGTACCAGTCTGATAATTTCTTGGGAATGATAAGAATTGAGAATTCTGTATGGCTCTTTGTTAGAATTAGGTCTTGTCCACGATTTAATTGTTTTATGTCTGTTTATAATTTTTCCTTGGAGAGTTTTTCCATAATCTCCATATATTAATTATATGATGATGGCACGTAATTGATTATTTTTAGACCAGTGAACAGTATGCATGTCACCCAGAGAAAAGAACACCAGTTGCATACGAGATTTTAACAAGTGAAACAGAATATAACAGAACCTTGAAGGCTACTAAAGATATATTTTATAAACCTTTAAAATTAGCCCTTGAATCAAACAGGTAAGCTAAATGAGCAATAAATAAAAGCATTAATTTGTATTTTTAAAAGCTTGAACTACACATTAGAAACCCAGATAAAGAGGGCAACTGATAGTATGATCAACGTTTTGATTTTCTCTTTGAAATATCATCATATGCATTTTATATTTCAGAGCTATTATAAGTGCACCAAATGTACAGACCATTTTTAATGATTTATTGTCTATTTATGAAGTCAGCAAGTAAGTACAATCATGTATTGTTCATTTATCATTGTTATCATCAGGGTGGGGGGGGGGGGGTTAATGGCTGAATAGTTAGCATGGGCGCGTTGTATCATAAAGCCTGTCATTGATTCAATTGGCATGGTTTAGAATCCCCGGTTGTATGTGGCAAGGAGTAGGGTCGCCTGTCCAGCCCCATGGGTTTCTCCGGGTCCTCTGGTTTCCTCCCACTGCTAAAGACCCCATACGCACATGCAAATTTTTGAAATAAAATTAAACCATATGTTAGTCCCAAAATGACCTAGTTTGTGTTGGACGTTTAACCCCATTTCCCTCTCTCTCTCTCTCTCATTGTTATTATCATTATAAAAGGTAAGTGAAAGTTGATAATTTGTGTACCATCATTTTCTAATAATTTGTGTACCATCATTTTCTAAAAGAGTTATCTCCCTTTGCTCAGTATTCATAACAAATATTAAATTCTAATACAGTCCATTTACCAGCTAGTCACCTTTTGTGGTGTATTAATATATTTTTAAGCCATCAACATTAGTAAGAAAAGATTGAAATATTTCTAATGTATAATTCAACAAATAGTACAGATTGATAAACAACTTTGTGTAATATTTCAGAGAACTGACAGAGAATTTAAAGAATCGCATGGAAAGTTGGAATGCTCAACATACTTGCCTGGGTGATATCTTCATCAAATTCTGTACTCACCTTAAACCTTATAGTAATTTTATTAACAATTATCAAGTTATTTTAACAAGTATAGAGAAATGTCGTGAACAGTCCTCATCATTTCGCAACTTTCTACTCCTTCATCAACGACTTCCACAAACAAGAATGTTAAGGTTGGTAGCCGTTATATTTGTTTATGTTAAAAAAAATTATTGGTTTCTCATTTCATTCAGCCATGGAGAGCTCAGGGCTCAAGCTGGACTAAAAATTTAGGGAGACTTGAAGTCCCCCTTTTTGAATATCAGGGGGACTTCTGGAAATTTATGGGGACTTCAAGAAAATTGCCAACACGAGATATTCATGCTCATAAATAAATAAACAAACATTTAATTATTACCATTTATTTTTCAGTTTAATCTTTCATCTATTTTACAATATAAAAAAATAACAATAACCAAATAGTATGTATGATGTGCACTAGTCCTATTATTGTGAAAATAATTTTCGATTTTTTTCAGACTTTCAAATCCTTAAAAACTCTTCAAAAGTTAAATTCAGACATTTCTGGCCAATCTTCAAAAATCTGCATTAAATCTTTTAAACTTTTATTATTGATGGATGTTCTGAAGTTTGACTCGATCCTGTTTTTGGTTGAAAAGCCCCTTTCTACATGCTGAAATAACCAAAATTATTAATTAAAGTAAAAACTAAAATTAATTCTTTATATTACACAATGTAAACGAAAATGTAAAAAAAAAGAAAAATAATTGTGGTCTGATAAAAAATGGAGTTACCTCTCTTTAAAATATTTAGGTTATGCAGCCAATCAAATGAACTGTTTTCAACACCAATGTATTATTGACCAATGAGATTGTACATTTCATTTCATATGGTTAGAAATCACTTTATTTAGGTCACATAAAACAGGGCAAGAAAATTACGATAATATGAAAAAGTAAACTACACTTACAAACTTTGTGACGAGTATGATTTAGCAGGACGATCATGGCCTATAGCATAATTGCAGTCAACTTTAGCTGCTATACATATCTTGCAATGCCATTTTCCGTTGTCGACCACATGTGACATGGTCATGGACCCAATCGAGACGAAAGAATCTTTCGTTTGGCAGGAGGAATGTTGGTCGAATCTTCGCGATCCTTTCTTCTTTTTTTTTATACCCGGTTTAGGAGAATTTTGAGTTAGCCACTTTGTTGCAGACATGATTTTAGATATCAAAATGATTAAATAACGGTTCCATCAAATTATCACATTTTATATACCACCGCTGTCAGATTTCATTGTGTTTACAATTTTTATACGACACGAATTACGAATACACTAAACATAACAAAACCGTCAGAGCCACTCATTTCGCTATTCTTTTATATGCTAGCATTTAGAATGACAATAGCCCACATAAATAAGCCATATTTCTAGGTGTAAAACAGTAATTTTCATTTAACATTGAGTTAAAAATGTCAAATGTTCTGAGTGATATTGAGAGACGTTTGTTACTAAAAATAGATTATTGAAACAAAGGCTTCGATTGGCCGGATACACGCTGATTCTATCATTGTGATAAAAATAGAAATACTCTTCCACGGTCACGTAATGAAGCATTTCGCACACGATAGTTCATACAAACATTTATATAAACGCAAAGAAGGGAATAACTTGATCATTAAAATCATAAAACTTCCGCAACTATCAGTATTACGTCACTCTTGGTATCAAGCTGGCCGTATGAAATGATGCTTGTTAAAGAGATCAAAATCCACGTAGGCCACACCAGTAACTTATAAAAAATCTCAAGTCGCCACAATACATTATACGGCGACACAAGGCGATCGAGAAGTCGCCGTGGTCAAGCCCCAAGGCGTTCCGGGCGCCCGTTTTTGCTCGAATTCGGCCGGATCGCCCCCTCGCTTGAGCCCTGGAGCTAATAGAATGTAGACTTATATTATGTTGTCAGATTTTATACTATTGGCTGGCTTGCTAGCCTGGAGGTCCTGCGTATGCATTGGCATGCAGGTAAAAAGTCCCTTGGCTGTTGGAATTTGATATAAGAGTAAACCATAGTGACGCTACCCGGGCCAAATTTCCCTCGTAGCACATTTCATTTTTTATACTATTAATTATCCATAAATGATAAACTGTACACCACAGATGATAACCTGTACACAAGTCTGTATGTCTATCGATTGTAATAAGGCCACAAAAGAAAAATATTCCAGTTCCCAGAAACCAGCCCATCATCAACAATGGCTCTTGTCATCCGTTTTTATTTTATAAGAAATAATAATAAAAACAAAATATAGGCCTATGTTAATATCCCAAAGGTCTCTGTTCCGTTTGATATTGACAAATATGGGCATATCTTACATGGCAACTGCTTGTTATTTCATATTAAAAGACGTTTATATAATCATATCAACGTTATAATGGGTGAGTTCGTATTTCGTGAAAATCGGAACGCAATATTACTGACAAAATGATCGCTCCCTATATGCAAATAGTGTTAAAGTATGTAATATCAAGGTAGTGGACCCTCTAGAGGTGAAATTTTTCGTCTGATTTTAATGAAACTAAAAAAATGTGTTTATAAACCGATCTGTTTCATTTGATATCGACGCATGTCGAACAGTAGCATCCTGGAGTATGGTACAATAATCACTTTTTTACTTGTTCTCTATCCATATCTTGCAAAATGTGGGCGTATATTGCATGACAACTGCTTGTTCATTTCACTTTGCATTCATACAATGTATGTAATTCTTTAATTTCAGTTTACAAGAGTTATTATTACTACCAGCTAGACGTATAGAAGAATATGTTAAATTATTAACATGGTTTGAAGTACAAACACCACAACATCATGCTGATAGAGAAGATTTAGATAATGTTCTTACTACATTAAAGGAACTCAACGAAGATATTAATCAGGTACAATTAGAGAGTTTTAATTTTTCCAGAGCAAAAAAACGAGTTATCTCCCGGGATCAAAACTTGAATTTTAAACAGTTCTTCTTTATTATTACTCTTGGCTGTGTCATCAAAACTTATCAATCCTCCAATATTTTACAATATAATGATTTTGCTGTTTTTTTACAATGAATCATAATGCAACTATTTTATGGACTGCTTGTGTATCTTACCTGCTTTTGGGGGTGGGGATTGGGTTGATTGCCTTGGATGGAATGTTCATTTAGGAATAAGGCAGTACCCTATCAAAATTTATAATGTTACGGTCCCCAAAAATAGTTATACCACAGCATATACATTAAAATATATAAAATCTTGTGAACGTGTTATAGTATAGGATTTGCAACAGAATGTTTAAAAACATGATGAAGCTGATAATATTGGCATTGAGGAACCTATTAAATTTGAAAATTGGATTATTTACAACTAATTCAGCAGTATTTATTAACATCAATTTTAGAGCTAGCATTTGCTGCTGATAGATGTATTAGAGGACCCTACAATCTCCTGTCCATCTTAGGATGTGTTTTATGTTTCATGTAATTGTAATGTATGTTTTTATTTTGTTTAATAATTGATATACATTACTTTTTTTAGTGTAAGAAAAGAATTGAGAGAGAAAGAGAACTAGTCAAATTACAAAGAAATATAGTCAACTGTCCCGTAAGTACTTTATAAAATAAGAGATATTTACAGGTAGTATGGTTTGAGTTTAAACTTAAACATGTTTCGTCATTTAATGGGAGCTTTATTGTCCGTTTTTTTAATATGAAATCTCATAGGTATGTTTTCTAGGTATGTATTCTATCTCCAATTAGTTTTAAATTGATACACAGGATTTCTTATTTTAATTGTGCTTGAATATTATATAGGCAGTCGAACTTTGAGAATTAATACCTTTTGTTGGTCATAAATATTCTGGAATGTTTTCCTGTCAAATTAACCCTGGCATATAAAAGGCATAAAATTTTCAAAAAAAACAGTTTGTCATCCAACAAAACAAATCATATGCAAAATCCAAAGAAATTCCATTTCTGACTTTTGCTTTTAATAGAATTTCAAATGTGCACCTTAAAAAAAGTTCACATTAAATAATTAAATATACACTGAAGAAAAAATAAGGTTTCTTTCTTTATTTTCTATTAGTTTTTCATTTTGATCGTTATTTAATTATTTCAGGCTTTATTTGAAGCTAATCGTTATTTGATCAAACATTTAGATGTTTCCCATCTCCGTCCACCAACAGAATCAGAAGTACCAGAACTGAGGTAAATAAACTCCTTTCACCATATTTTTCAGGGTATAAGTTAATAGTTTAGCTGCAGAAACTCAAGCATTCATCTTATACATCACATCAACTTGTATACAGAGCAAGATAAAATAACTGATATACAGAAAAAATAGTTCTCAGAACATGTCACTCTTCTCTCTGTTGGTTGATATCATCTGCTAAAACTCTCGTACCTTAAAGTCAATAAAGCTACATTTCTTTCGCCTTATTACACTTTTCTGATGAGTGTGGAGTACCACATGAAACTTTACAGATTTCATATTTTTAATTATTTATATTTATACGTAGCTTGTTTAAATTTATATTGAAAAATATACCCTCAGCCCACCTATATATTCATAAAGTCTAGAAATTGCCATCAAAATAGAATCGTTCCTCCCACATATCAATTCAATGATGGATACTACATTTTTCGGAATTAAATACTAAAATATCTTGAGAATATTCAATGTTCTATAAAAACATTATTCTAAATATCATGGTCATAATATACTACATTTTTATTAATTGTCCCCTGCCTTTCGAATAATCAATTTGACACCAATTCCGCCCATGCAATTTTCAGCAATAGCCAAATTTTATTTTGCACCATCCTCTAGCCTGCATTGAGGTAAAAAAAAAGAAATAGAAGCTGCCTTACCCTCTGACATTTTCAGCTGTCAGTTGCATGAGAAACAAGGCATTTATTTTATACATATAGTTCTGAATTAAATACTAAGTTATCTTAATGATGCACTGATTATAATAGTTCTGAACTGAAAAATCTTGATGGTATATTACATAGTTCTGAATTAAATACTAACTACATAGTTCTGAATTTCATTCTAAAATATCTTGATGATGATACACAAGAATATTCAGATTTAAAGGACTCTGTTGTAGAGCATAAAATGTTAGATACTTGCTACAGTGCTGAGTAATTAGAGGCAGACCACCGTTAAATTTCACCTTGGTACCCACAAATTGTAGGTAGCAATTCTCTCTCCTTCTCTTTTCTCCCCCTTTGCATGGACATTTTTGTTGATTTTTCGGTCTAGAATGGAAGAAGAGGGTTTGAATTAATATTTTCTGCCTGGTTTTGGTAAATATTCATGATTTTGAGGCGGAAGGATAACTGGGTTATCAGGTTGGCTACGCTGATATGTACGGCAACTAGTTACATGTAGGCCTACATGTTTTGGGTATGCTTCTTCAAGTTGGTGTATCTCAAAATTTTGGTGGTCAACCTCATACAAATTTTAGTGCAAAGACATGGTCATTTGTTCCTTAGTCTATAGTGAAAAGCATTCAGCCCAGCCAAAACTTGGGGAAAAGTTGGAGGTGGGCAAAGATACCAGAATTAACATTGATGTCACATTTGGCAAACCTTAACAGATTCCGGTACCCTCCGTAACCCTACATCTAGACTCATATGTATGACAGTAAGTGATATGTACCTACCACCATACATTTGCGATGCGGCTAGTCGACTACCGATTTAATTAACAGTAAAACGTGCGGCTTTTACAAAAAAGTCCCAAAATGGCAGCCATTTCTTAGTTTATTGATATAATCTCCATGGGGGCAGCCATTTTTTATCCGGGTCCTTCAAAATAGTTCCAAAATGGCGGAATTCGTCATACATCCGAGTCTAGATGTAGGGTACCAGAATCTGTCTGAGATTTGCAGATTGATTGATGTCAATGGGAAAATTAATGGTGGTCTGCCTTCATTGTGAATCTTTGTGTTTTGGAAAAGAGAGTTATCTCCCTTGAACTGTGTTACTGTTAAAATTGAAGTCTTTTGTCATCAACAAATTGAAATGTAATGACATTGCATATATATACATTGTGGTAAATATTATCCAATTTGACTAAAAATGTGCAATAGGCAGATTTAGCTCTTGCATAATGTATGTTTAATTGTACAATGGATTTAAACAGCTATATCATCATCCTATTGCAGGTCTTCCTTTAACCTGGTTATACTGATTTTGAAATACAATGTAGGCCTATACTCAGCTAGTTGACTGGTACATTTACTTTTAAGGTCACATGTCCTAAAAATAAATCTGAAAATAATGATATAAATATGTTTGTCATGTTCTCAAAAAAATAATAATAAATGGAAAGTCCTACTTCTCAACCTTAACAGATTTTAATTGACAGGAGAAAGGATTTATATGGATTTAACTTTGTCATGGGTTATAAAGTCAACAAACAAAAATTCTTAACAATTGACCTGCTATAACCAGTTTTTATTTTGTTTGATTTCATGAAAGAATTGTTTCTACACTTTTCTTAATGACATTTATATCGTCAGTAGGTAGACATTGTGTCCTGAGAAGCCTGTCATTGTATTGTGATCTAGCTTATTTTTGTAACCATAATGAATTTTGTAATATGACCTAACTATTACTTATTTAGTTACTATCTCTATTGTAAGTTTGATTTAATGAAGATAGATTGGACAGATCTCTCACACCAAGGCAAATTATTTTTAAATTTGATTAAAAGTTGTCACCTCATTACCAAAAACTTCAAATAGATAGGCCTACATGACATTTCTTTGTGACCAAAACAATTTAAAATGATTGAAAAGGGTATTTTGAAGTTGTAGATCTCTCTGTTAAAAAAATTGTTATATTGTTCATAGGGCTTAAAAGTCCACTTCCACAGGGGGTTATATTACAGACAAACTTGTTATATTTATAACCTCTTCTACAAATACAATTAAATGCAATACATAAAAAATGTTGAGACATCTTGTCTCCTCTATAACCCGTTGGTAGACACGCTGTAAATCAAGGTTTAAAATAAGAGTTTTAGGTTAGACTAAAGTCTGGTTTCTGTGTACCGGTAGTAGAATTGGAGAACCTGGCAAGGAAAGCGTGTCAATTTTAAGTCATTCAATGGGACGAAAAGCAGAGGGTTACTCATTGGCGTGCATGTACATATAGTACTTGAATGTTTCTATAAATTTTAACTGTTTTTATATATTTTATCTGTAGATGAATGTTTCTGTTTATTTTATTTGTTAAATGAATGTTTCTATATATTTTAACTGTTAAATGAATGTTTCTATATATTTTAACTGTTAAATGAATGTTTCTATATATTTTAACTGTTAAATGAATGTTTCTATATATTTTAACTGTTAAATGAATGTTTCTATATATTTTAACTGTTAAATGAATGTTGCTATATATTTGAACTGTTTCTATATATTACAGAGTATATCAAGAACTGGCTACTGTAGGATTATATTTATTTAATGATGCTCTGGTCATTACAAGAAGAACCTCACAATATTTCCCTTTTACCCGAGCTGTAGATTTTTCATATAAATTTGAAGTCAGTTTAGCTTTAAATCGTCTACGTGTGGTGGATATTCCAGACTCCAAATGTAAGTGAAATGAATTTATAGTAAATTTGACGTCTATCATGTAAAATCAAAATGAATTTACACTTCAGACAGAATTGATTTGATTTTTTATTGCCAACACAACATGCCTGAAAACCTGTCTGATGACACCTTTACTTATCAATAGATTTATTTTGTGAATTTTTATATTTTTACATTTATAATGTGGACGTATATTATTGCTGTCACCTGTGTATATTGTCTGTGTGTCACCTATAGGCCCAATTCTTCAGTGATCGTCATGAAAATTTACGTATTTATTCCTTATATATGCCCTAAAGATGGTCCCTATTATTTTCAGAGCCATGCCTATTTCTTGTACTTGTTTGTTTGTTGTCTACAGACTGCATATCTTAATGTATCATTTTGGTATATTTATTTCTTATACCCTTAGAAACATCACTGTTGTTTGCGGTGCATGCCCTACTCCCCAAGGGCAGAGCCACACCTATTTTATTTTTGTCTACAGGCTACAATTCTTATTGGACACCCTGGGACAGAACCTCACCTAATTTTTATCTACAGACCGCAATTTCTTAACAGATCCTTTTGAAACTTTGCATACCTATTCCTTATTCTCTAAGGATGATCCCTATTGTTCTTTGGTGATTACTAGACCTCCAGGGGCAGAGCAACAACCTTTTTATACGCCCACATTTTTATGTGGACGTATATTGTAGCGCCCCTGTCTGTCTGTCACAATTTTTATCCGATTCCAATGAAACTTGACATATAGGTTTATCACAATAAGATATAGGTTCCTTTCGATATTGGCATATGTCGGACTGTAACTTCATGGATTATGGCTTCTGATTGTCGAAAAATAACATTTTAATCTTGTGAACACTGTTGAGGTCACAATTTTGAACCGATTTTGATGAAGCTTGATATGCATGTTTATACCCCTAGGATCGTGGTTCCTTCCGATATTTATGCATATCGGAGCGTAACTTCCTGAATTATGGCCCCTGATATTAAGATCCCTCTGAAGTTCACAATTATTATCAGATTGACAACCGTTTGAATATACCGTTACACCGTAATGAAGGTTGAGTTCAAATATGGTGAAAATCCGACCAAACCTGACAGACATTTCATTTTTCATTAATCAGAGCAGGAATGTGGATTGTTGATTGCAGTGTTATCAATGCTCTTGTTAGAAATGACTAGATACACAATAATATGTATTAATCAGTACAATTTATAAGTTATTTATTTATATGCTATTATAGGGATAAATCAAATACCCAGTCATCCTATACTAAATCAGTTATCGAATCAAATGACTAACTCTTTTGAAGATTTTTCTTTAGTGCAGAATAGTTAGCACGTGCGTACTGTAGCATAAAGCCTGTCATTGAGTCAACTGGCGTGGTTTCGAATATCCGGTTGTACATAACAAGGAGTAGGGTTGTCTATCCAAACTTGTGGGTTTTCTCCGTGTCCTCAGGTTCCCCCCCCCCCACTGCTAAAGACCCCTACACGCAAGTAAATTATCAAAATAAAATTAAACTATATGTTAGTCACGAAATGACCTAGTTTGTGTCGGGTGGACGTAAATCCCCAATTATTTCTCTCTCTCTAATATTAGGGAATCCTCTGTTTTAAAACATGTGCATATTACACAGAGACAAGACACCTTTTGCTGCATCATTTAAGAATTATGCTGAAAGTGTGAGGAGTTGATGCATAAATAAATCGAAAGGTTGAGAATTTTTAACATGTAACTTAGAGGAATGGCACATCTATTATTTATTAGATAAGACAGTAATTGATTATTTAGAGTGTTTCTTTTCAATTAAAGAAACTGGTACAAACCAACTAGATAGTATTTATAGTATTGACCACTGATTAATTCCCCTGTTTATTTTAGGTCAAAAGGCCAATATAACAAGATGGGGGAACCTATGTCTCAATGGAATCTCACTTTATTTAATCAACAAATGTTGATTTTCATCAATTTTCATTTGTAAATTGGTTATAGATTTAAGTGGTCTGTATTAGGATGGTGAAAGGTCAGATACACAAGTATAAAATTGTCAAATTATTATTCTCTAATACTCAGGTTTTTGATTAAGGATGTCAACAGTTGTCATTCTTCACAGAACATGTGGTGGGTGTTATGTATGAGGAAGGATATACTTATTCTTGGTATGTGTGTGGTTCATGGGAGATAATTAAACAGCTTTCTTCATCAAAGCATAAGATTCTGTCCATTTTATCTACTCGGAAGTTATGTTTTCAGCCCCATCATCATGTTCCTGAAGTAACAACTGCACGTTTTACAACATCCGGACGTTGCTAGATTACTTCACAATTTACAAACTTATAGTAACTTTATCTACAGACACATGAACAGTAGCGTCATTACGACCTCCACAGAAACCTTGACATTGAACGAATCTTGAAATTTGCAACTCGATTATCACACATAGACATTTTTAGCTTGAAAGTACGAGACTTTGTAGCTGGGCTTGTACCCAATCAAAATTAGTGCCGAAATATGCAGGGTATTATGTTTAGGAATTGATAAGATGAACGTAGTTAAAGCGAATGCAAGCCTTCTATTGAAGATTCCCCATCATATGAATTCTAAAATCTTGCCCAATACCTATTTAACTGGAAGGCAGGTTATCCAGAAATATGACATAAATTGTGTAACAGTTTTATATGTGTGTATAATAAGACTACAAATGCAAACATGAAAATAAATATAAATCTTATAAAATAACATTATTTGGTAAACAACAAATATAAATGATTTTAAGTTTAAGAATTTTTTTATTTTTTTTTTTTAGAAAAGTTGATAATCTACTTATTGCTGAAGTCATAATGTAATGTCATATCTCACCTTGATTATGTCAATTAACATTCTTTTAACTTGAAAGGAATAATTGAACCTAATTGAGAACTCAAAGCTTTGTAGTCTGTTATATGTAATTTCTAGCTATTGACTCAAGTTATTTTAAGTGAAGGCAATTAATGAGATTGCTTCCAAATCAATGAAGTCGCAAATTTTCCCAATAATTATGCGATACATATTATGGCAAAGAATGGAACATTTTAAATTTAGGATTCTGCAAACAAATTTCTTTCTGGCATAATGGAAATATAAGAACATAAAACTAGATATATTGATTTTGACATTTTTGTCTGTGATGATTGTATATTGTTTTCAATGATAGATATCCAACTGTCATAGATAGTCTTATTAAAGCATTCAACTGACAAATACGTATAATCTAGTCAGTCATCGATTCCTTATTAACCTAATACTAGCCAACTAATAGGTCATGTAAGATGACCTTTTAACACAGCTATTTTATATAAATCTCATATATTGCCAGAATGAAAAGATTTATTTGTTCAGTGTGGATTTCTGATGAAAATTACAGATTGGCCTTCAATCCTATTAGGAAGGATTGTGTGTGAAAAATTCTTATTTAACATTGACTTCCACAATGAAGTGATTCTCCTAGGATGACCATTAATCTTAATATGGTGGGGTGTTCATCATAGTACATTCCCATATCTTTTTTTAATAGAACTTAATACTTGATTAGTAAAAATCCTTTTCTTTTGATTACTTTTAGAATAATAGCCCTTGCTCTGTGTAGAATCTTATGAAAATGTTTCAGTCATCATCTAATTTTTTGAGCTATTGTCCTTTATTATGCCATAAAATATAGTCAAAAAACTTTATGCTGTGAGTGAACTTTGACCATGTTTCTTTGCCTGGCAGCCTGTCTTTTTCTTCAAAGGCCAAATATATCTTTTTTAAACATACTAAGGAAATGGGATGAAAGGTTTTATATACTTGTAGGTTAATGAAGTGTCGTTGGTGTTTAATATTTGATGATCAGTTAGCCAGTCAATTTTATCTCGCTTATAAGTATCAGTGTATATCTAGTACAGTAGTAATTGACTTCATCTCAGGAGAATTCAAAGTCAGTGTCAACATGAACAGTTGGAATCATGATCACTTTAGAAACCAGTTGACCCCTGCCATGTGGTCAGTCCCTGGACTCATCCCTGGACTTTTAAAGAGATCACTTTCTTGCCTTTTGGTCATTCATTTGTCTAAAGTGACCAATAAGCCATAATTTATTTCACAGTCCAAGTTCTTTAGGAGAGAATTATTGATTACAATTTAGATTTGTTAGCCTGCTAGTGAAGGAATAACCTTGTTTTGATATTTTGGGTCTCCTGGGTCATACAGAAAATAACTCAACAGAGACCGTACTCCAAATAGAATTGACTATTTTTTTTGTCATAGTTCATTTTGTTATTAATTAACAGTAAATACTCCACACTGTCCGCAGGAAGTTTTAGTTTGTTGATTTGTGTGAGTGTACAATGTGTCTGGTGAAAAGAGATAAAATGTTCCAAGAAAAAGATGGAAAAAATCTGAATAGCATTTTCATCAGAATATACACACCACAGTACAAATTATTTTCAAATTAACAATAAGTTTCAAAAATTCATAGAGTATTAGTCATATTGTAGTAGTATGGCATAGCTTGTGCATTGATTGATGGATTTTGATTTTGATAAGATGTCACAATTCCAAGATGGCTGGGAGGAAGTCATGTTCAGTTACTGGTCCATCTTGTCCTTGTAAAGTTACAAAAATATTATTGGACAACATTTACATTTATTAATTTGAATGCTACTGCATTGTCAGTTATTTAGGTGCAAAATAGAATAGATAGGGCATCAAAGTTTAAAATTATTTTCACTCAAACATATCTAGGTCATTTGTTAACCCTCTTAACTTATTTTTATGAGAAAGTATGATACTTGTAATGGCCAGAACAAATTTGATTACCGATTCAGATTGCAGAATAAGCCAATGATGAATAATAATACAAGTCAGTTATTACAGGGTATCGACCATACAGTCTGAAGTTGCTCACTTTGCAATACTCACACATTACTAGGTAATGCCACCACTCAGACCTACGAAATAGCTGTTATATTAAAATTTGTAGATTGCCAAGAACTTTTCCTTAAGTATGTCAAAAGATAAGATGTTTTTAATAAAAAAAATAAATTTTTCCTGGTATTTTGGCTATGGTTTCCTCGTTAATGGTAATGTATTTTGGATCATGACTGTTGAGAAAATGATTGTTAAGTTCATTATATAGAATCTTAAACAATACTGCCTAAACAAAACTTTTCTTGAGCAGAGCACTATTCACATCTTCCCCATTGAAGACCATAAGTTTTTGTATTATCAACCGAATTCCAGCAGGTTTTATTCTTTATGTATTTTGGCAGACAAGTACCTACATATTACTAATTATATTTTCGATCATAGTATAGTTAAATAATGCGAAATATACATGACTAGATAAATCTATTTATACACAACTGGATAAATATATAACACGGCATAATAAATATATAACACAACTAGATAAAGATATAACACAACCGGATAAATATAAAACACAACTAAATAACTAGACTCAAATGTAGACAGAACTGATACTATGTCATTGTTGTCCATGGATATATAGAATTTAAAAGTTATTTCATTAAGGGTAACTTGAACACCTTGAACAAGGCATCTTTAATTTGATATGAATTGAAAGAGATATATGAGTAACAAGATTTTTTTAAAAATTTTATGATGATATACAAAACAACCTTGGATTCTCCTCTGTATCTATATTAAACATAGGCCCACTGACCTGACACATCACATAAATAAGAATACCTGAACATAGAAGGATTTGCAATTTTTTCAGAGGATTATTAATAAAATTTGGTAAAGTTTAAAGTGACTGTCCTGATTTCAACAGAGTCTAAAAAATAAAAGTCTGAGTTTTTATGAAATTTAAGCGCCGAAATAAAGAGGAGTGGTGTATTTACCTTGCCTCAAAATTTCAGCTCAAAATATTGAGTTGTTTGGACGTAAACGACAAAAATGCTTATCCGGAATGACCCATGTGCTGCACTTGATAACGAAAGGTAAATTTCACCCACACATTGTTTTTATAAAATAAAAGTCTGGTTTTATCCAGACACTGCATAATACAGCTTAAGACACCGGTCTCCATTTCCAGATGAAGACTGACAAGTATACGTTGTTTGAAAACGTATCACAAATATTGAATTAGTTGCTCAGCTCTTAAGGACAGGATTTTAAGGGGTTTTAAAACAAAATTAAGCAGTTTTATTCTCCAAAATATTATCGGGATTAGCCCTTTAACTTTAAATTGCTTGTATTGATCAATATGGTTAAGGATAGATATTATAATTTCTTTTCTCTGCCTGAGTCATTGTTTGAGTGAACAGCTACACAGATCAACTGCCCTGGCCTGTGGAACCTCTGCTACTGTTTTAAGAGAGTGTTGCCGTTCCCCCTTCCCAATACATCGTAAGACATGATAATTGATCAAATGCAAACATTTCTTATCTACATGTATATGAACAGTGGACTCTGTCAAATCTGACATCGTACGGGATCGTTACACAGTGTCGGATCACACAGAATGTCGGAATACCCATGGGCAAAACACATTAAGTTCCTCTACATAATATATAAGCAATAGCCAAATTGATGATGATAGTGTCTTTTTATTTTAAAATTGTTAATGTTTTGAATAACTATTAAAATGAAAATAGTTGAACTGTGTTAAATTAGAATTGATTATTCAACAATTTATCATCTGATCAATATAAATAGTCTAGAAGTAGAAAGTTATTTTGGAGGGTTTTTCTAGACTTACTGCTTACATATATTTAATACTCGATTAATCAAACAATGGTGTTCTAGATATGAAATACTATTCTTATTAATCATAGTTATTACTAATATAGTCACAGCTTGAACCATTCATTCCCTTCAAACACAATTAATCATGGTTAAAAAAATATCCTATTTCTATTCCTAGTAAATATTATGTTTAATGAACAGCAGCTTATTATATGTTCGTTTTATGGTGTTTATTTGTTTAAATGTACAGTGTTTGGAAGGTTTCAGTGTGTCTACATACCCAAATGAAATAAGTCTTTGTAATTATTTTTCTATGCCTAGTTTCCATGTGTTATGAATTGTCATTTGTCCATCCTTCTGTTCTTCTATTTGTCCACAAGCCTTATAAACACACAACAGGTCAGAGGCTTGTTAGATATGTTTTTTTACTCCAAACCTTTGGTGATTGTTTCTTATACTAATCCTTAGCAGGAAGGCTATCAAAATTCTGTGTTCAATGATTAAACTGCCTGTCACTAAAACCTTGTAAATGAAACTGTCCCTGTCACTAAAACCTTGTGAATAAAACTGCCCTGGTCACCAAAACCTTGTAAATGAAACTGTCCATGTCACTAAAACCTTGTTAATGAAACTGCCCCTGTCAGACTGTCACTAAAACCTTATAAATGAAACTGTCCCTGTCACTAAAACCTTGTGAATAAAACTGCCCTGGTCACTAAAACCTGGTACATGAAACTGCCCCTGTCACCAAAACCTTGTAAATGCTCAACTAGTCAGAGTTTTCAGATTTTATACACCCACTTTTTCATGTGGAAATTCTTTGTCTTCAACCCTGTCCGTCCATCAATGTGCTTGTCCATTCACTATTTGTTTGTGGATATTCTACAGGTCACAATTTGAATCCAATTGTAATAAAACTTGAAATATAGGTGTATCTCCCAAAGATCTTAGTTCCTTTCCAAATTGGCATGTAGGCCTACCATACTGTAATTTCATGGATTATGAGGGGATCACGGGGGCTAAGTGGATAAGGCGCTGGCTCACTAGCCTGGAGGTCGGGTGTTCGATCCCTGCATTGGCCGAAAAAGTTAATCTCGATTTTCCGGCGTGATTTCCCCTTGTCAGTGATGCAGGAGCGCCTGACAAGGAAAGCTGCCTAGTCGTTCGGATGGTACGAAAATTTCCCTCATAGCACACTGTATGGTGTATGCCCGTCTTCAATTAGCCCAGGTTAGGTGCTTAAGCGTAGGACGTTAAACCCCATTTCATTCATTTCATTCATTCATGGATTATGGCCCATGATTGTACGAAAAGTTAAAATGTGGTATTGTTATTTTTGAAATGAGGTTACCAGTGCAGTAGTGCAATATAATTATATAACATTACGTGACAGGTTACATGATGTAAACACTGTAGTTTATCTATGTAAATATATAGTTTTTATTATGTTGTTTATCAAGTGTACCCTACTTGTGTAAGATAAATTAATTTTTAGTCTAATACTTGATAATGTACAAATATGTGACATCTTCATTACTTGAATATCTATTCAATAGCTTGGTTATCATATTAGATAATGTCATAGTATATGAAGTCGGGGCCTATTTTTACAGTGGCATTTGTCTCTTTTATCCAGCCTTTTAGTACCTTTAACAATGCTTATTTCTTTTGATCTTGTTCCTTTAGAACATCTAAGACAGTGATATTGATTTCAGTTATTAACATTCCTGTAGTTTTGTAGACTTTATACCCTTAATAACTTGATCTTCATATAAAAGTTAGGTTGTAAATGATTTCAAACATTAATGATGGATGGTTTTTATCTGTTTATATCATTTTTGTCTTTTTTCACTAAACTGCATGTATTAAAAAAAAAAAGATGTCACACCATAATATTTTATGACTTTTAAGCTCATATTAAATATTAAAATCATATTTCATATTTTATTGAGGTTATGTGCATTTTTATCAGTCTAAAAACTATTTAGAAATAAACTGAATGGGTTACTGATATAATTGTGCAAACAATCAAATGTAGAATGTTATCTACAACTACATGTTGACTATTAAAGCATGAACTATATCTAGAAATAATAAAGATAATCATTTATCACAATATTGCAATATGTTGCATTGACTTTCAAAATATATTGTTTAGGCGTAACATATTGCAGACTATTGTAACACTGCAGATATTTATCATTATGGTTCATCAACAATTCGTCATTCAGTTAGTTTTCAATTATCATGGTTTTGAATAGCCAAATATTGAACAATGAAAAAGTTGTCTGTTTATGAACTGAACTGAACTTTTTGTGCTGTTTTTAAAAAATTTCTCTTGGATAAATCAAGTACCGGCAAATAAGAATTATGAAGGTACTCCAGTCCATCGTAACTACTTCTATGGCTTAAATGAGCGTGACGCAAGATATTCCAACCCATTGCCACTATGATTTGAGAGGGTGGTGCAAGATATTCCATGACTAGAAAATTTACTTGCGAATACAAAGCGAGAAGGTACAGGAAGACAATTCTGCGCCTACATTTTTATTAGGACGTATATTTCGTCACCCCTGTGGATACTCTAGAGGGCAAAATTAATATTTGTTTGACTTTAAATTTATATACAGTGTTTAAGGTCATAAGACGAAGAATTCAATTGAATTCACCGATTTCCAATAATTATTGCCAAAGTTAAAACCCTTGATCACTTTGGAAAATTTTGTGGTTTATCCAGAGGCTAAAGTCAATATCTGATTGACTTTAAATTTATTTTTACACAGTGTTTAAGGTCATGGAACGAAGAAGCCTATTGATTTTCACCAATGTCTGATATTTATTGCCAGAGTTATGGCCCGTGGTCACTTTAAAAAAATATTGTGGATGTTATCATCTGATTCATTTTATATTTATACACCATGTTTACATCAATGTGGCTCCTCTAGAAGCATCACAATTTTTATCTGATTTGGATGAAAATTAAAATATAGGTTTATATCCAAAAGATCTCTGTTCCTTTTAATACTGAGCATAGCGGACCGCAATTGGCACATTTAGCTCTAATATAATGCATCCTCAAGATAATTTATTTGATAATTATTTCAGTTGTGAAGAATGCATTTTGTATGGAGACACCTAAGAAGAAATGGTACTGTGCTGTTGATAATGGAATTGAGAAGGTAAACTGGATGACTGTTTTAGAGGAGACTATCCGTGCTGTATTAACACGATAAGAAAACTTGAACGACAACAACAAAACACTTTTGTATACTGATTACTTAAATATTGGCTCTATTTTTGGTATTTCTTAATTTCTATTTTTTTTATGAATTATTTTATGTTAATGATTAAAATAGATATCAATGTTTGTATTAATTAAATCAATTCTTGTCAACTAATAAATTTTACCTGATTCATGTTGTTATTAACACAAGATACAATGTTATGGATACACATTTACTGGATTTATTACTATTTGTATACATTGGTGTATCAACCACATGCACATATTTGTATCATTTCCTTAATAAAGAGGTTGAAAGTTTCATAGAAATAAATCCAGTAATTTTACATATGTATCCATAAAGTTCTACCTTTTGTTAATATGTTTACTTATTAAATGCCTATCAAAGATGTCATGTTGTCATTGTTTACAGCCCACTAAAATAATCTCTTTTTTTTGTAAGTATGTATAACATTCATATTCCTTAA
The DNA here is from genome assembly GCA_917208275.1 of Patella pellucida. Classification (NCBI taxonomy): domain Eukaryota; kingdom Metazoa; phylum Mollusca; class Gastropoda; family Patellidae; genus Patella; species Patella pellucida. Next base: position 36,686,103 of record OU795036.1, read on the forward strand.
TATGTAATCTAATTTTATCATGTACAGGTATATTCAATATAAGCAATATTTTACAACTTTTATATATGTATGGTTTAAAGTGATTACACAATTATTGCATTTACAAATTTTATAAGCATTGTCAAGTGTGTTTTACTTATATCAGTATTATTTTTTATGGGATTTGTTGGATTTAAAAACTGTCTATTCATCAGTATTATGTATTATTTATTTTTTTTAAATTTGATCAGTATTATTTTTAATACAAATCATATTATTTTATTTTGTTTAAATTTAAATCAGTATGTTTAATTGGATTAATTTTGCTATTTAAATAAGAGATGTAAATAAAAAATATTATTTATTTTTCATTTTGTGAATATGTTAAATGTATTTATAATAGTAGTTTATGATTAGAATGTTGTGGTACAAAATTAGTGTTTGTACTAAATCGTTACTATATGATATGTTATCATTATTATATTATATATCATCCTAAGTTTCATCTAATATGGATTCGGTCCACAGTTATCATTAATATCTACTTATGATACTATTATGGTTTCTGCCATAAATACCCCAAAACAGGATGTGGTTGGCTGAACCAATCAGACTTACTATAGATTTATCATCATGCCATCATGTTTCTAGAAACTAACAAGCATTGCAAACAGTGTTTCTTTCGAACTCTAAAAGATAAATCTTTTTGAGAAATATTTCGACACTTTCGACTTTGATGTTTTGTTCAGACAGGCTTTTCTTTGAATGCTCTTCAAATATTGATAGACCTATACGGAAGTTATAGAAAAATTGGATGTCATTTAATTCCCTTTGTTAGAATTCATATTGATACATAATATGAATTAAATATAATCCTATCCTTCTAGTGTCTGGCAGTTGCTTTCTTTTAATGTTTTTTTTATTATGTATCATTATCAAACAAATACATGTATATTGTTTAGAATGAATTTCAATCATAAACCAGCTGATCTACACTTGTCAAAATTTCATTGGCATTATTTTTTCCCTTTCCTTTTAAATTTTATGTCTGGCTATAAAATGCTCATTTGTTAAAATTTCTTTTTTTTTTACTTGTACATCAGACTCTATTTACATGATAGATCTGGTAACTTACAGTTATAGCATAAGTCAAAAACCTTACATTATTTTATAGATTCACTCATTGCTCTGTCCACAATAATACAAATTTTTTTATAATTCTGGCATTACCTTTCCTAATCACAGGTCATATATATTTCAAAAATTAAAACATAACTGATATCTTAGTTAGTATAAAACTGTGATATTTACTTCTGTTTGTAACACATATCGTATATTTACATATCACATGGTGTGTTAATTAAAGTATATTAAACTTCCAAATTGTATTCCTTTAGTCTTTTATTGTCTGGCAGGAACTATCCATGGTGAACCATGTACATGCCATTGCCTCTAAAACTGTTTGGGATCACGGTGGCGAAGTGGGAAAGACACTGACTCGCTAGTCTGGAGGTCGGTTGTTCGATCCCTGCATTGGCCAAGAAAGTTCATCCAGATTTCCCGGCATCATCTCCCCTTGTTAGTGATGCAGGACTGGAGGGCCTGACAAGGACAGCTGTCTAGTCATTTGAATGGGAGAAAAAATAAGGTCCCATGCACACATTGGTTTGCACATAAAAATCCCTTGGCAGTTGGAATTCGATATAAGAGTAGGCTGTAGTGTCGCTGCCTGGGCAAAATTTTCCTCATAGCACATTGTACCGGGTATGCCTGTCTTCATTTGCCCAGTTTAGGAGTAGGACATTAAACCCCATTTCATTTTATTTCACCAAAACGGTTGTGTCAACCACAGCTGTTCCCCGGCTACATATTCACTGAAATATTTTGTTCTCATGCATGATATGCCAAGTGAGATAAAACCTGACAAATCTGGAGCTATCTTGGAACAACATTCATTCTTCAAGCTAGTTGTTTCTACAGTTGAAACACTACTACTTTGAGATATGATGATCTAGAGTCTCAGTAAGGGTTATAATGTATTGTAGATCTTAAATTTGTCACAATTGAATGGGTTAGTTGAAATAAAATTGTACCACATTTTGCCCTTTTGGACCTAGTTTGTGTCGGGTTAAACTAAACACCTAATTTCTTCCTCCCATTGCACAAAGAATTTATTTATCACTTATGACATGAATGTTCACTGGGCCATAATGGACACATGTACATTGTCCCAATAACCTGTAAATTTCGTAAATCTTTTGACCCAGATAAAGGACAGTTCTTGATAGAAGTTTTTAAAACTTAGTGTGGGTGTTCATTGGTGTGCAGGGAAGAATAACATCATTTTGCTTTCTGTTCATCTTTTGACAGAATTTGTTGATTTTATTGCTGAGGGGGGTATTTGTGGACCTGCCAATCCACTGTCTGTGCTTAAGAAATACAAAAAAATGACTTGATTTAATTAGTAAGTTAATAGTATGCCAATAAAAATAAATTACACAAGGGTTCTCCAATATAATTCATGAACTCGGGGGCCAAGGAAATGAAGAATCTTAAATGTAAGTCAGTGTTAATTCTCTTACTGGGTAATCCATTTTTATATTTATCATACCGAGATTGTATAGTGCTAAGATTTAAAACTTCCGTATTTTGGGGTTGGGGGTCCATTTAAGAGAATCAACACATGAATCTTATATCACACTCACTATATAACTGTAACTACAATCAAAGAATGTCAACTTAAAGATGAATGATGACAAATCGGAATTCATCGTGTTTGGAAGCACTCGCCTACTGCCGAATTGCCTCGCAACCGACGTGAAGGTCGGTAATATCATGGTGAGCCGTTCGAAAAGTGTTAAAGTGCTAGGGGTTACTTTTGATCAAAATCTAACCCTTAAATCCCATATCTCCATCAAATCACGACATGCAGCCCTAACATTATTTAATCTTAGGAAATTGAGACCATTTCTTGACAAGTCAACCTGCCTCAAACTGGTAAATGCTTTAGTGTTTTCACATATTGACTATTGTAACTCTCTTTATGTCAATCTCACAGCCTCTGCCTTACTTCCCCTTCAAAGAGTCCAAGACATGGCCGCCAAAATGATACTTGGTGTATCAAAATACTCGAGCTCAACTGCTGCACTCAAAGGACTCCATATCCTGCCAGTAAAAGTACGAGCCGAATTCAAACTCCTTGTCATGATCTACAAGTGCCTAAACAATCTGGCCCCGGACTACTTAAAAAACCTAATTTCACATAATTTAAATAGACATTCAACACGTTTAGCTACTGCTGATCTCCTTCATGTTCCATTTACTAAAAAACGAACTTTCGCAGATAGGGCCTTCAGTGTGGCTGGTCCTAAACTATGGAATGATCTCCCAGATTCTGTAAAGTCATCTTTAACATTAGACAAATATAAACAATCATTAAAAACATATCTATATAAGCGTACATTCCAATAATAAATCAACCCCTACTAAAAGTGATTTAACTGCTACTGTCGTATATGGTGTACTATCTATATGTATATGTTTGTTATGTTCTTTTCATCTGGTTCGCTAGCCTGGAGGTTGAGTGTTCGATCCCTGCATTGGCCGAGAAAGTTCATCTCGATTTTCCGGCGTGATTTCCCCTTGTCAGTGATGCAGAAGGAGGGCCTGACAAGGACAGCTGCCTAGTCGTTCGGATGGGACGAAAAACCGAGGTCCCGTGTACAAATTGGAGTGCACGTAAAAGATCCCTTGGCAGTTGGAATTCGATATAAGAGTAGGCCGTAGCGCCGCTGCCCGGGCAAAATTTCCCTCATTGCACACTGTGGCGTATGCCCGTCTTCAATTAGCCCAGGTACGGTGCTTAAGCGTAGGACGTTAAACCCCATTTCATTCATTCATTCTTTTCATCTGTTTTGTAAAGCGCCTTTGAATGCTGATTTGCAGCAGTAACGAGCGCTATACCAAAGTTCAATCTTCGTTCCCTTAGAACCCAGATCGAACCCAAATTTTATAAACTTAAACTTAAACTTAAACTGGCGAGGGGGTGGGGGGCTTACTTAATATATAACGCTGTTGTAACTGGGCTTGTTTCACGAAATTCTAACTAAGATTAAAATCCAAATTTTTGTCATTTGATTGATTTTAGTGCTTAGCCAATCAAAATCGAAGTATCTACTAAAATTTGGATTTTATCTTTAGTTAAGATTTCGAGAAACAGGGCCCAGGGCTTCTCTGTTAAACTGGGTTGATGGGAAAACAAAGATGATAACTGCTGTCCATAACATAGTGAAAGAAAGCCGTAAGGTATAATACTGGTTGACTTTCGTGGTGTTTAAAATGATTAGAAGATTATATATAGCACATATTGATCTAGCGAGGTTCTATTACCCAGGGAATTAGACAAACAATGAGTATTAGTTCAACAGTAATTTGTTCATTAAGTCCACTCTGGTCACTACTACTCATATAGAATGTTTAAAAGGACAATGCTCATGAAAGTAGGTGAAGTACTAATGGAATCAGAAACACTACAATTATATACTGAATATAAATCATTCTCCAAGTTAACAAGATTAGCAATAGAATGCAGGGCCGGTGGAATCAATTCTTGGAGGGGGGGGGGGCTTCCATTATAGGTTATTATAGGCGAGGGTCCAGGGGCCACAATATCCTGGAGAAAAGGGTACTTGCAGCCAAATTTGTTTAACAACCCAGCCAGGGTTGGGTTGTTAAACAAATTGTTTTAAACGTTTAAAACAATTGAAAAAAACCACAATACCGTAGGAAAGATCAAAGGAATGGAAACAGTTAGTTTTAGTTTAGAGCTCAAACTGACATTTTTAAACCATATCTATTTGAAGAAGAATTAGTATCCAAAACTCCTTGCTTGGCCTGATGGAAATCCATCCTTTTTTCCAAAAAAAGACTATATTGATATTGGTATGCTAGAATTTGGTAAAAACTTTGATGACCGCTATTTCACTGTCAGCAAGCATCGAAAGAATCTTTTCAACATTTGGTCTTGTTCACTCTGGGAAGGTTGTCTTCATTTATAGGATGACAAACATGTAATTACTACATAACTATGTTTTCATTGGTTTTAATCACCTTTGTCATTTATATGTCAAATTATGAACATTAAAAAAAACCCAATAAAACAATACAAAACAAACTGCTGTTTTTGGTTTTTTTTCGAAAACCCCCCAGTTTTTTTACAACCCTGCCCCCAGCCCCCCTACTCCACCGGGCCTGGAATGACATTAAGCAGTGGGACAATCAATACCCCCCCCCCCCCAAGCATTCAGATTCTTACTTTCTAGTCATTAGACAGCATGTTCTAAGCATACACTTTTTTTGTGCATGACACCCGCCAATGGCACTACTTATAAATAAACCCCAACTTATGGCAAACAGGGGCTGATGTTCGCCAGCAGATTTATCAGCCAAGTTCGAAAATAAACATTTTAAACTTCAATTCTTACGGTCATGGTAGAACCTTATTGCTGTATGTGGTAGATAAATGGAAAAGTGTTATAAAGGTATCGCATTTTGAAAAGTTTCTGGGATACATGAATGCTCTAGAATAATAATTATATACCAAAATCTAAATACAATGTGTACTAAAAATCATTCAGAGATTTTTGTTCCAATGGAAACACAACTAATATAATAGGTTATAAAATGTTTGTAGAAAGTGTCATGAAGATTTCTTGAATGGTTTATTTGATATGTTCTGTAAACCAATTTGAACACCAAAAATTAAGTCAATTTTGTTTTTATGGAAACACGAAAATATAAATATGAAAATCCTAAATAGCAAAACGCATAGTATCACAGATTGATGTGTGTACAAGTGTCAAGGAGGTATCTTGTACGAAAAATATAAATCCCAGAAATGTGTTAATATTAAAAGGCCAAACTACACTTGATATCTGTACAAGTTCCAAAAAGATACCTTGAACGATTTATGACTATGAGATATGCTCCGGAAACTAAATTATACACCCAAAACTAAGTCAAATTTGTTTCCATGGGAACACAACAAATATAAATCCCAGAACTTCTTAAATAGCCAAAGGCACAACTACTGTACAGAGTTTCAGAAAGTTTTCTTTGGTGGTTTAAAATCACCAAAAACTAAGTAAAATTTGTGTCCATGGAAACACAACAAAAATAAATCCCAGAAATTCCTAAATAGCAAAAGGCTGTAATAGGTTGATGTGTTTACAAAGTTTCAGAAACATATTTGGAACGGTTTATGATATATGCTCCGGAAACGAAATCGGGGCGGACGGATGGACCTTATTTCAATATCCCTCCCTAACAATTGACATCTTCAATATTTTTTATCTTATAAGAGAAACTATTTATCTCGCCTATCTCCAGTGAAAACACGCTTCTTTTATCCACATTTTTATATTATCATCTGATAATTAGCGGTCGTTTGATCGCATATATTCTTTACATGTAATGTACTCGATAACCAATCATCTAATCTAGTAATTTTCTTGAACTTTTAATACAAAACAATTAATTATATATATATAATGATAAGACTTTGCCTGTACATCTTTCCGGTAGATCAAATTAAGGCAGTCGATATTCAAATTAATTCCGGCGGGTTTAATTGTCACTCTAACAATCTACAGCACATCATTTATAGATACTTCGAGATACATATAAATAGACTTATTTAGTACGCCACAGTGACCTGATCAGTGGAATCTAGGTCTTTATGATGATAATAATAATCTGATTATGCCTGAAGTTTTGATTTTATTAGAACCTGTTTAGAACTATAGATAAGGTTAAAGGAGTCGTGTCTTAGATATATTTTAGTTAATAAAACTAGTTAAGACTCTTGAAGCTCATATTAAAACACACAGACATCCAGCTTCCTTTTGGAGGGGTTGGTGTGACTGACACTACAGTGTTGTTAAATATATGAATTACCTGGGACTTCCACGTTGTGTATAAGGCCCGGGACATTAGGGAGACTATTTAGTCAGGCTTCGACGCTGTAAATATGACCAATTAACTTTTATAACTACTGTATGTTTATATATGAAATAAAGGAAACTACAACATCTATTAGAATACATTATGAGTTATTGTAATATCTACAGTTTAACAAGTCTAGAACTCAGACGTAACGGCCGAAACACTATATGTTGACTCTGTTTCGGCATCAAAGCCGCCGAGGCATAGGTAAATGTATGTCTCACTAGAGCAGAAATCACACCTGATTTCTCTCCCAGGATCTAGTTTAAACAATATGTTATTCAATAAACTGAATTGGATTGAACAACAGACAAATGCCTTTATAAGTTTTCCCCAGTATCATTTGTTTTGTCTCAATTTCCTTACGCTACTTATTAAGACATTTTACTCTCGAACAATTATGGCAGTCCTTTGAATATACGGGTTTACACATGTTGAAAAAATCCATATATTTATAAACAATAAGCATTAAGGTGTTGATGTACGTAACATGCACTGTGTTCCAAACATACATGTAATACATTTCTTGAAGTGCAATTTTAAGTTTTTTAAATGTTAAAGTGAAGTGTTAAAATATCTTGCTGCCTTTAATGTATTTTTGCACTATTTCAAATATGTTAGAATTGGTATTATCTGAAAGAGCAGGGTTACCATATAAGATCAGGTCAATTTTAACATTTTGTTTAAGTAGATTATTTTTGAGAATTGTCTTGGGGCAGAGTATGCTGGACATATGAAAAAATAATGGTTATTATCAGAATTACACCTGGGGTACACTTCTTTTGTTTCACTAAAAAAAATGGTAGAATAATCTCTAAATGATATCTAAAGGGAAATTTAACTTCGCTCCTCCTTAGATTTTTAAGGAGGGACAATACTGCATTTATATCACTAGATTCAAAAGCTGTCAACGAGTCAAGTGGCGTGGTTTCGATCCCAAGATTTTACATGAAAAGGATTTGATGTCCTTTGTTTTCCTATTTGTGAAACAATTTGTACGATATTTTGTTGGTCCCAAAATGATATAATTTATGTTGACGATAGAATAACCCATCTTATTTATTTGCACTATCTATCTGATGTACTTATTTTCTACAAGTTTACGAACAATTAATTCATGCATATTCAAATCGCTTCTGGTGAATAATTCCCGACTATCTTCAATGGTATAATCTATTACAAAAATGCTATTTTCTCACGGTATGTTTTATTAAATTTTAATTAATTTGTATGAAAACAGTGCAATCATGATAGCCGTAATGGACTCAATCTACCGTAATGTAAAAATTCCTTGAGGCCAGCTTGTTAGCGTCGAGCTAATATATAATTGTTCAAGCCGCGCCATTTAAGGGTGTCTTAAAGTAGGCTGTGTCCTAAAGTGTAAGGACGGGAGCCTCCAATATTTCCAGATATCCAACATTCTGTGTTAACTCGCTAGGTCATATCCTACTTTATGTTAAAAAAAACGTTAATGGATTTATTCTGCATGAACTTTTCTTTATGATAAATTATGCAAGATTGGGATCGTCGAAAAGAAATATGAAATATTGAAGGCTCAAAAGATAATAATAATATCGTGAGAAATCTGTTATTAAAAATGGTGTATTATACACTAACTATTATAGCGTATTCTCATTTTCCATCCGAATACACCGTATAATGGGAATAATGTAACACTGTATATTTTCTTTTTTTGGTAAGGTTTTCAACGTGAATATGCGGCGCCTTTTAGAGTAAAAAACCCATCAAAAGTTAAATCTAAAAAATACTTGGAAGAGCGCCTATACATTGGCACTACTGAAAATTAAGTATGAACATTTAATAAAAGTTTTTGAACTGAAATAGAAGTATTGCGAACAGATGCGCTCATGATCGTTTTATTTTCTAACATATTTCTTATACCGAGATATCTAAAGCGTGTTGCAGTATACTTTGTGGATATAGTCTTCCTAACTCGACAACTCCCTTTTCAATTTTTATTACAATGATATTGCCATGACCTACAACAGAAACATGGCAACACACCAGATTTCTAATTTAGTTGTTGAGCCGATGTTCCATGTGCCGTAACTTCACACCCTCATTCACCACCGTCTTCACTCCATCTGGAAATGAAAACTCATTCTGCTACTGATTCTGTGTCCATGGTAAACTGGTGTATATAAACACATCGTAATAACTTGGTACTACTACCCCTTTAAAATCTTTATTGCATCATGGTATATGTATTTCATAAAGTTTATTTATATATATTTACTCATGCAACTCATGCAAAAGATCTATATTATACAGAAATATGATATTAAACGCACTAGTTCATTTGCGAACATACGAGAAAATACTTAAACATTAAAATTTATTGCAATGAAATGAAACAATATGATTGCTTTTTAATGATCGTTATGTATTATAGAAAAGTTAAACTAATAACGGTGAATACATGAGATTGAAATATTAGAAAACGATGTGAACCTATATATTATATATCTTACACAATAATGTTATTGGATGGTAAAATAACGGTGAATATTCTATAGTTATCCCTGTTAGTCTAAAAGCAGTCACGTTTATGTGAGTTAGGATAGGAAAAGGTTATCCAGTTCCTGATTTTTCAATAGGCAGAACCTCGATATTCTGTGAATGGCGAGCATCAATATAATTTCGGAAGAAGAAAAATGGACAAAACTTGATTTACCAGTCTTTCATAAAAGCTAACAGTGACACTGGCAGACACAAATCAAATGTTTTTCGGTAATATCATTTAACCAGTCGTAATAATAATTATAGATCTTATCATTTTAACCAGACAATGGATCAATTCAAGTCCTAGGTTAAAGTAGCTAAGTCAAAAAAGTAGCTATAAACTCGATATCATCCAAAATCTTCAACATTGAAACACGATTTTAATCAGCATTGGTGTTGTGGGCTTCTGATATCCAATATTTAAGACAAAATGAACATTTCACCATTGTTACACGAATCGTGTACCATAATAATGCCTGTCAGCGCCATTTGTAACAAGATGCTCAAAAAATGAGGCTAGACATATTCCACAACTTATGTCAAACGGCAACGCCATAACTTATCTGGAGAGCATGGTCAAAAGACTTGAAAAAACAGACGCTTGGGATTTCTATTCGGTTGACACTCGTGCCGTATTTCGCTGGACATAACTGATTTGAAATTATAGTCAAAAGGGAAATAATTGAATATAAATCAGTTCATATACAAATATACATTCATATTACATTATTATATGCGTTGCGATTCATTTGGGTTAATTTATAGTTCCCAAATGTTAGCGATTTAGCTCTTTTACGTTCTGTGGCGTTACGGTTGTTTTAAACATGGATGTATTTACATAACATGAACACTAATTTATACCTGAGTCCTTAGTTTGTCTATAATATAGACAAACTAAGGACTCAGGTATAAATTAGTGTTCATGTTATGTAAATACATCCATGTTTAAAACAACCGTAACGCCACAGAACGTAAAAGAGCTAAATTGATATTGAAAATAATAATATTATTATTATTTTCAATATCAATTTCTCGATTTAAGAACAAATTTACATCGAATATAAAACCAGTGTTAACACTAGTGGAAACTATATAATAGAAATACTAGTGTCAGTTTTAAATATTCAACCTTTTGTCTCTTGTTCTATCGCATTCAATTCTTATCTGATCATTATCATGTTGCAGATACAAACAATTGGAAGCTTTACAATATTATTGATTGCATGCAGTAAGATTGATGCATATAGATCAACCATGAAGTCCTCAATAATTTACATCTCCCGATACTACATTATTAGGTTGTATAATTGTTTAAAGGTGCTAAATCGCTAACATTTGGACCTAGATATCCACAAAAGTGGATCGCAACGCCTATAATACTGTAATATGAATCTATATAAACTGATTTACATTCAATGGTTTCCGTTTTTTCTCCAATTTTAAATCAGTTATGTTCGGGGAAATGAGCCAACAATCTCAATCTAGTGCAAATGTTTAGCGTCTAGTTATTCCAGTCTACATAGCTCCGTTTGATTTAGAGCAATGTGTCTAGCCTCGTCACTCGAGTCTCTCAAAACAACAGGGTCTGATGCGCATTATGGTACACGATTCGTGTACCAATGTTCTCTTCCCGGTAAGTTTACATCAACAATAGCCTATTGAGTTAAATTGACCAATAATTCGTGTTTTCGATGTCGAAGATTTCTGAGGATTTTGAGTTACGGACTTAGGTCCTTTAAATACTTTAAGAACTGAGCTGACCACTAGAAAGCTCACCGGGATTTCCGACGTGGTTCCTTTCCCCTTGTCTGCAGTACAGGACGGGGGGCGGGGCGACAAATGTCCTTCATAGAACACTGCATGGCGTACGCCCATCTTCATAAGCATAGTAGTTCGGAACAGATGAGTTAGAATAAAACCCCATTTCAATTCATTTCTGCTGCAGTTTTGTCATTTGTAGTGTCGGAGCCACCATTTAAGATGTGTCTCACCACTCCTCAGGTCCACACCAAAAAAGGAGCACCCCCAGCATGAGATGGTTGTTATACTATCAATGTTCAATACTGAAAACATAATATTTCTGCCATCGGCCAAATTGGATTGGCAAATTCAATTTCTGCTCGAAATATCAAACAAAAATTCGTCAATTTCATGTGTACATAAATGACAAGTACTACCTGCAATCCCAAATGCATGGGTTGACTGACTATAATAACCACTTGTAACCCCTTTCGTGAAGTTAAGTAACTGGGGTCTATGTTGAATGTCTGTTGTCTCTATGTATTATATTCAATAGACAATTCATCTATTAGATCATAACTTAGTCGAAATTTTCTTTCTAGAATTCATCGTAAATCATGCAGTAGGTCCACGATCAACATTTCTTTGGCTCTATGTTAAGGCCATTTATGGCCCAAAAAAACAAAAGTTTTAAGCCTTGAAACTAAAACTGAAAGCCTAAAAAACACCCCTTTTGTCGTCTACTATTTCATACCAGAGATGATATAAATGTGAAATTTCTTTTTAAGGGGTTAGTGTTAGACTTATTTTCAACAAGATAATAAATCTTATCAAGTTATTATTATCTAACAAGTTTTTATGTAATTAGAAATAATATTGCAGAAAGGCCACTGTCTTTATTGAAAATATAGACAAACTGAGGGGCTCAGGTATGTAAGTTTGTGTTGGGGTAACACAAATACGACACCAGTGTTCATGTTGTGCAACAAAAACATATTAATTTTAACACAACCTCACCACCACACCTGTGCTGAATGAAATGGGGTTTAACGTCCTACGCTTAAGCACCGTAATTGAAGACGGGCATACGCCACAGTGTGCAATGAGGGAAATTTTGCCCGGGCAGCGGCGCTATGGCCTACTCTTACATCGAATTCCAACTGCCAAGGGATCTTTGACGTGCACTCCAATTTGTACACGGGACCTCGGTTTTTCGTCCCATCCGAACGACTAGGCAGCTGTCCTTGTCAGGCCCTCCTTCTACATCACTGACAAGGGGAAATCACGCCGGAAAATCGAGATGAACTTTCTCGGCCAATGCAGGGATCGAACACTCAACCTCCAGGCTAGCGAACCAGCGCCTTATCCACTTAGCCACCGTGATCCCCCACACCTGTGCTACACTGATCTAACTGGTGCTTAACCCAGGACTTGAATTGACCCAAAAGAACACCAATTATACACCACTACAACACAACCTTAATACATGTTGCTGACAGCCCCACATATATTTAAAGACCCTGATCATTACCCCCTGCGATGCTCTTAATAGAGAGAGAGGGAGAGGGAGAAATAGAGAGAGAGAGAGAAATGGGGTTCAACGTCCACTCGACACAAACTAGGTCATTTCGGAACTAACATAATGGTTTAATTTTATTTCAATAATTCGCTTGCGCGTAGGGGTCTTTACTAGTTGTAGGAAACCGGAGGACCCGGGCGAAACCCACGAGGTTAGACAGGCGACCTTACTCCTTACCACGTTGACTTTATGATACAGCGCGCGCGCTAATCATTCAGCAACCCCCTTTTACATATGAAACCTTAGACAACCCACAACATCATTTTAAAAACATAAACTGTCTTTTATTCGACTCCACTACCTACAGTCTAGATGTTAATACTAATAATTTTAATCAAGTTCATAAGTTGAATTGACACAATGTGGAAAACTAACAGTTGGTTTATATTACAAATAATCGAGTAACAAGGGCATTGGTAATGGATAAGTAGTAATAGCGTAACTTTAAAAAAAACAACCAAAATAATAAAAAATATCGCTTTTTTCGGTTCTTGGGTGATTGTTTTTGACCAAATTTTAATTGTCAATACTTTTTATAATATGAAACCACAAAAACGGTTTTGTCCAAATTTCAATTACCCATAAATATGTCAATGATCATGGAATTAATTAAAGCGAAAATTACATTTATTCTAAGAAAATTAAAACATGATTATTTGAATGTCTTTTACTAAATAGGTTGTTAACTCACTATTATACGTTCATAGGCATCATTCTAACACTTAAAAACCATTCATATATAAACAAAATGAAACATGTTCTACTCGGCCTGAGCTCATTGGTAATAATATCATTTCATTTCACTGGAAAACAACGTCTACATAAGGAAGTAGGTTAACACTATTTTGTAGCCAAATCAAAGTGACAGGGCGTCATACTAGCCACTAGCCCAGAATGATTGACAGCCTTTTTGTGTTTTAAATGGATGCAACATAGCATCAACCCGCTAAGCAGGTGTATGTTGTATCGATCGTCAAGTACTGTGGTTAGCCAGTTAATGATAATGATGTCTGGTTGACCAACCCTTAAAAGCTATCCCCAACCCGGCATACGTCATACTGGGCTAATAATAACTTATAACATTGGAAATAATAACACAATTACTCCCCTTGTGTCACTCTTGCCTTATAGAGAGACCAGTGCTCGTTTTTAAAACAGAGTTCTTCTCAACGTTGAGATTTGAAATTGAAAATGATATTTTTGCCAATTTCTCAACTGGCAATAGTGAATTATAGGATTAATAGGATTATTCTTTAACAAGGTAGGACTGTTTATAGATACCATATATTTTAGGGCTTTATGTTAATACATTTTAAAAATATAACTTGAGTATTTGTTAGGGAAACTTTAAATATTGGATATGATCGGTTGCATGTGCTTATCTATAACATGTCTTCCTTTGTAAGTCACATTTTGCAATAACGTTCTTTGTTCTCGTCGGTGATTGTTGGATAGTTTAGTTTTAGTAAACTAATGATGCAATCAGAATAGGTCATCTATTAATGAATTTGATGAAGTTTGTTGGAATCTGAATATCGGATATAATATCAGCATCATTTATCTTCTATTATTTTATGTTCATTTAATCAATTTATTTTCATTCGTGCCAAAATCGGGGATCTTGAAACACTGACGCCATGTTTTGATAAACGGATATGTTGTTTTATGGAAGCCTATAACTACCATTCATAATTTCTAATTTTCGCCCCCGCAAAACATTTCTACTTTTCGACTTTCGTCTCTGCCTTCCAGGTCACATTTGAATACGCAAATTCCGCCCCAATTCCCGTTAACAAAAATGTCTGTATGATAGACATATTTAACAATACTTATATGTAATCCCTATATACATTCAACATATTTATTTATTATTCAAAAATATGCAGCCATCAGTAATAATATCATATAAAACTTACAATCTAAGCTTGATATTAATATTATTATAAATACTCGCCATCATTACTAGTCTCTGTCTCACAGGCAAGTTTTGTATAAAAATAGATAAACGTTTCTGTAATACTTTCACAGAATGGTTATTATTTTTAAATAATAAATAATGAATGAAATGGGGTTTAACGTCCTACGCTTAAGCACCTAACCTGGGCTAATTGAAGACGGGCATACGCCACAGTGTGCAATGAGGGAAATTTTGCCCGGACAGCGGCGCTACGGCCTACTCTTATATCGAATTCCAACTGCCAAGGGATCTTTTACGTGCACTCCAATTTGTACATGGGACCTCGGTTTTTCGTCCCATCCGAACGACTAGGCAGCTGTCCTTGTCAGACCCTCCTTCTGCATCACTGACAAGGGGAAATCACGCCGGAAAATCGAGATGAACTTTCTCGGCCAATGCAGGGATCGAACACTCAACCTCCAGGCTAGCGAACCAGCGCCTTATCCACTTAGCCACCGTGATCCCCAAATAATAAATAAATATGTTGAATGTATATAGGGATTACATATAACACAGACAATTTTGTTAACGGGAATTGTGCGTATTCAAATGTGACCTGGAAGGCAGAGACTACGAGAAATTCCGAGACGAAAGTAGAAAATAGAACAATTAATGATATTAAGTCGAAAGTCGACAAGATGGTATACAAGCCAAAATGTTGTTTGTTTATTTCTTAATTTCCTATTTCGAGTTAATTTTGGCTTGTATACCGTCTAGTTGCCTCACACTTTATCCTGATTTCTTATTTTCGACTTTCGACTTTCGTGTTGTGAAGGGGCGAAAATTAGAAATTATGCATGGTAGTTATAGGCTTCCATAGTTGTATACTTTCGATCGAATTGTAGTTCTTCTTCTCTAAAGAATCTTATTTAGGATAATCTCAGGCTGTGGACAAATAGCAACACATCCATAAAATCAGTTTTCTATAATTAGTGATGCATCAGAACATTTACTGGATCCTATATATGCGAAGTCGCTTCGTTGGTCTTAATATACATTAGCTCTGTAGCCTCGGTACGATTATGACCCCGTAGTATACCATCTTATCAAGGCATTCACTAATTTCGATTGTTCCAGGACCCAACTCTAGACCTATCAGATTCCTCAATAGAAAATATCGTCGCGAAACCAATGAAAAGATGTTGTAAAACTCACTGTCGTGACTTTAACAAGACGCATATTTATAAGTACGTTCTAATATACAATGGTCTATAGTTAGTGTTGAAATTTTAGTTTTGTTTTAATTTTGGAAGGGTATGTGCAACGCTATATTAGACAGTGTAGCAAGATTGCTAGAATATTTGCTCTTTTAGTTTCCACTATCCACGAGGGTGGTTTTCGGCGTCATTAGACTAATTAACCAATTACTATAGTTGACCAATTGATAATTGAACGTCCAAACCAAAAGCTACTAAACTATTATGTCTTTGAGTATTCGTCAGACAGCCGCTTGTTTTTTGAAAGCAAAGATGTAGAAATTTCTATCAGCTGCTTGATGGGCTTTGAGAGAATGACTTTATTATTGTAATCTACTATGCCTGTATCTATGATCTATAAAATGAAAAAAAAACGCGAACTGTCGCATTGTTATTCCTGGTAAGATAAACGTCTTAACAGCGGAGATAACAAGAAGCAAATACACAACGTGAAGAGGAAGAAAAGACGACAAGTGATATAATACTAGACGATCACAAATTCACAGGGCTATTACAATATGATTTTATCTTTAGTTAAGATTTCGAGAAACCGGGTGCCGAGATATAGCTTACAAGAGTTAGCCAATTATCTGCTCCGTTCACGCATATTTGTGAAGCAGTGGTCGGTGCAGCAACACTTAGGTAAGATGGTGCTTCTGATTTAAAGTTAGATTTAAAACTAAATTTGACAAGGAGTGGAGTCGGTGTCCCTGTGTCGTGTGTTGCCAAGTCGCTTTAATATAGCAAGTCTCCGTTTTCGACACAGGCTGAAATGATCAATAATATACATTGCGGCTGCTTAATCGGTGCCCGGATAATGGTTTGATAGTAGTACGAATATAATATTTGTACGAAGTAAACATAAAATGATGCATGGGTTTTGATTGGTCTGCAAGCGAACTTGTTAGACCAATGAACACAATCGTATCAGTGTAACAACATATAGTAAATGAGCCGAAAATACTGAAGTATATAGGTGCAGAAAATAGTTTGCGGCGGCGTAAAATGGGTAAAAAGATATAATTCTGCCTGTTCCAGTTCATATTACTACGTTCGATGTAAACAACGCACGTGTGGCCCTCAATTTGACGGTTTTTTTTTTTCAGTTTGTTTGCTTTTGAAAACATTTGGATTATTATCCTGTTATAGGTCGGTCATCTTGGACGGAGATAAAAGACGGATGTCGCATCAGCTCTGTAAAACAGATTGGGTCTGTCCTTAAGTGTAGAGCGTGGTTTCTATTCCCCGCTCATGGCAAGGAGTAGAGTCGCGTGCCCAACCTCCTGTGCATCTGTGGGTCCTGTTTCCTCCACTGCTAAAGACGCCCAATACGCGCAATCGAATTGTTGAAATAATTTGTTAGTTCCGAAATGACTGGGTAGGTGCTGACCGGAGGTAAACCCCCATTTCTGTCTCGATTTAAAGGTTTCCTTCTATAACTATTGAGCCCTCACACGGCAAATCCTACAAATAAAGCCAATCCCGCAATCTGCAAAATTAAATTAATGTAGTTGAATGTCCCCTTCCCTTACTTCCGGTCCGTCGAAGATACGAATAACCAAGTGATCACGCTCTAAGTTTGATTGGTAATTAATAACGCTATAAAATGACCAATTTAATTACATTGGAAGGTGTATATGATCAAATAAAGTCTCGTTGGCAATAAAAAAGAAGGGAGATGTTATAACCAGTGAGTATTGTGGGGTGGTAGCAGACGAAATGTCTTGAAAGCGTCAAAAAAGGAATGGCGGATGAGAAACCTTGTATAACCAAGTAATGGTAAGAAGTTTTATTTTAATCCCTTCAAGTGTGCACACCGTGACCAACGAATGACTATATATAATTTGTTAATAATGAAATTCCACAAGATATCACAACCAGCGGCTGCCAGGCAGGTACGCCCACACACGAGTAGAGAACAAGCTAAAAAGAAAGTGATTTTTCCTACAATCAAGGGCCATAATTAATGTAGTTACAATTCGATATGCGCAAATAGCGAAAGGAACCAAGATCGTTGGGTTATAAACATGCATTTCAAGTTACATCAAAATCGGATTATAATTGTGACCTCTTTTATTCAAGGTCAACAACCTTGATATACCATATTTTTTACACTATTCACGTACAAGGGGCGGCCATTTTGTCCGACAGTTTTGGTTTGATTTTCAGAAAATTCAAACTCAGCCTTAAAAACGGTGTAACGGTGATTTAATCATAAAACCTTTTTTTTTTAAATCGGATAATAATTGTGACTTCCAGGGGGACCACAAGCTAAAATATGTGATTTTGTGTACAGCCAGGGGCCATTATTTAGGAAGTTACGATCCGATATGCGCAAACATCGAAAGGAACCAAGATCATTGGGTTATAAACATGCATCTAAGTTTTATCAAAATCATTTTAAAATTGTGATCTCTACATGGTCCACAACCTTGATATACCATAGTTCTACACTATTCGCGTACGGGTGGCGGCCATTTTGTCCGGCAGTTTTGGTCCAATTTTCACGATAGTCGAACTCAACCTTCATTACGGTTCTAATGGTAATATATTTTTAAATCGGGTAATATTTTTGACCTCCACAGGGACCACAAGCTACAAATGGTGATTTTTCGTATAACCAGGGGCCATAATTCAGGAAGTTACGATCCAATATGCGCAAATATCGAAAGGAATCAAGATCTTTGGGTTATAAACATGCATTTCAAGTTTTATCAATATCGGTTCAAAATTTGTGACCTCTACTCTACTGTGTTCACAAGCTAAAAACGTGATTTTTCGTGCAGTCAGGGGTCATAATCCATGAAGATAGTCCGACATGTGCCAATATCGAAAGGAACCGAGGTCTTATGGTGATAAACCTATATTTCAAGTTTCATTTAAATCGGATAAAAATTGTGACTTGTAGAGTGTTCACAAACAAATTATTGTGGACGGACGGGCGGACGGCAATATACGTCCACATGAAAATGTGGCCGTTTAAAAAAAAAAACATACACATGCACGTAATTCGCAGAGACAAGTTTTTGTATGTTGTGCTTCTTTATAAAATTTACTGCAGAACACAAAAAGGGCCAGTCTGTAATAAATTTTGGTATACATAATTCATTGTTATTGGGATTATGGCGTTTTAATAGTTTTATATAACTAAAACAGATTAATGCTTTGTATAATATTTGATATCCCCACTCCCCGGGCCTATACGATGGTTATATCCTGCTGCGTATGTTTTTTTAATTACATATTTTTGGTTACTCCGTTGCAGGAAACTAAATCTAGGTAATTCAAATT
This sequence comes from Patella pellucida, assembly GCA_917208275.1. Lineage (NCBI taxonomy): Eukaryota > Metazoa > Mollusca > Gastropoda > Patellidae > Patella > Patella pellucida. The sequence goes on from OU795036.1 coordinate 36,705,370, forward strand.
ATTATTTGATAAGTCGGTCAAGACGACATACAATAATAACGCCTGCTGCAAGTTTAATTTGTTGATAAACAAGATAAGTTCGCCTCCTTTCCGAATCCGCAAAAGGCAAACAACGAGAATATACCATGCCCTTCACCCCAACTGTAAAACCTAACATTTCTTTGGAAGAGGTCAAGGTTGCTGACCGATTTCTTTTTCTGTAACGTTTGCCTACTGTTCTTTCTACATCTTTTCAGCTTTATTTGACTTAATACATTGTCATGTAATATAAGTTTTGATTAAGGATGTACCAAATGTTCTTGTTTTCTAATAAATAAAGTACAGAAATATTAAATTTAAAATAAACATTAAATATTAAAATAAACAGTATTTAATCGCATTTATTACAATTTATAATATAGTCTAATATGAAACTAGATTAATATTTTAACGCCAGGCGGCTATAGCCTATATTGTATCTCTTATAACATCAAATCAAACGTAGTATAGAGACTATAGAATAGTGAATCAAACTCGGCCACTATGAAATAAAATGATTCTTTATATTTTTGTTGTATGATAGTGCGGACATTACAGACTTTTAACAAGGGAATTGGGTAAGATTATATAAAGAGCTATAACAGTTATACAAAATAAATAATGAAAACATGCAGAAATTCCAGTCAATACTATCCACTCTGAAAATAGATAGTTAAATTTAAGCTAACCTCGATCGTCATTACTAACGTTGGTAATATAATAAATAAAGTCTCGATAATCCATTTTTACGTTAAATTATCCATCAAAAAATGTATTAAAATCCATTAAATATCCCCAGCTAACGATGGCATCGAGGGTTGATTATGGTATAGATAAGTTAATTAATGTTTAATTAATAATTTAGATAACATGCCAGGCCTAAAGGATATGACGGTGGGCCTGTTTTAGATTCTATCGTCTGTTCATGTAATTTATAACTTTAATTTTCTAACTTCTTCATGTAAATTAAGACAATGTATAATCCAACTTCTTTATTTCTTCAGTGTAAATTTTAATTTTATTTAATTTTCTTTCTATTATTTAGACGAAAAACGTCTTCTTCATTGATGATTTTTCATGTTTAGCATGAACATCAACGAATTTTGAAATATTACACTTCTACCTTGCAACCGTCATTAAGAAGTCGTTTGGTTTCACTGCTGTCTGTTCATTTGGTGATTGTGCATCTTTTCGGGACTAATATGTCGACTCGCTCGTCGTCTGGTTGATGATTGGACGGAGTTTATCGAACACTCGACACAAACTTGGTCATTTTTGGACATACATATTGTTAAATTTTATTTTAATAATTCGCTAGCGCGTAGGGGTCTAGCAGTATCAGAAAACCGGATGACCAAGAGAAACCCGAGAAGTTAGACAGGCGACCCTACTCCTTGTCACGTACAACCGAGCAATCGATGTTGACATCGAAAACAACATCGGACGTGATATGGTTGGATAATACTATTTCAAATATAAGCTAAATAACAATTTTTCATTATTTTTATTTTGAAGACAATCTTAGTGTCAGTTGCTTTTTTTCTCGCAAGTTTTTTCAGTCAAATCAATGGTGCAATTTCACAGTGTCTCAGTGTAGTGCGATTTTAACTGTGTGTTTGATTTGCTAGTTTCTAAATTTTAAATATTTGAAATGAATTGCATATTAAAATGAAATGGGTTTTAGCGTCCTAAACTGGTCTACTCCGTTCTGGGTTAATAAAGACGGGCATACGCCGCAATACAGTGTACTATGAGGAAAATTTTACCCGGACACTGGCACTACGGCCTACTTCTATATCGAATTCCAACTGTCAAGTGATCATTTTACGTGCACGCCAATGTGTACATAGGACCTCGGTTTTCCGTGCCATCCGAACGACTAGACAGCTGTCCTTGCCAGGTCACCCGCCCAGCATCACCGGGGGAATTGCATATATAGAGAGATTATATTTAAAAAAAACCCCACTTGGTACGTTGACCTTCATCTAGATATTTATGTATATTTTATATATCTTTTATAAATGGACAAATTAACACCAGGTGTGCCCAGTTGATGTGTTTTATTTCAAACGATCTATGCTCTAGTTCACCGATAAAATACGGAAACCCTAACATGGGAGTATATGCATATTCGGTTCTTGGCTTTTCTGAGATTGATATTTTTGTTGTTTATTTCTTAAAATGACTGTCTATGTAGTTGTCTTGTTCGCAGGTTTGTCTTTTCGATTCTCCTGCACTTACCAAGGGAATATTCGAGAATACGCTATTGGTGTTAATATTGATGATATTGATAAATTGACCAGACAGCGCAGTGAATTATTGTTGACGTCTATGTCAATGGGAAACCGTTCTTTCGGTTTCGTAAATCGTAAAACTAATACTGGCATAGGCTTCCCCTGTAGAACACTTATACTATTACTACTACATGTATTTTAACCTTCGTAACTAAAGAAATCAAGACCTTTCTTACAACATAGAACTAAGCTCATTTGCATAAATATATGGTGTAGACCTATTATTACATGGCCATCAGCTGATAAATAGGTCGGGTCATTCGCAACATCGACCCCGGTCTCTTCATTCTAATTGGTTAGATACGGCCACAGAGAAGGAATATTTTTACTCTGCGATACGGTGGTGTGACTGCTGATGTATTCGCTTTATATTCACGCATGCGTATACGAAAGTTCATAATATCACCGGTGAATATTTATACGTCATTGGCGAATCCATGTTGAGCAAACGTCGGTCCAAAGTATGTTATGTTCCCGAGTGATATCTACATTATCCGTTGGTCCGATGACTTTAGATATAGCTCCGGGGTCTAATTGAAGGTTTGGGCTCTAACACTAATAGGATTATAACGTAATACACCTAGAATCCAATGTACCGGTAGTGATATTGCCTGCAAAAGCCACACACACAAGACCGGCGGAAGACTTGTTGAATGACGTAGTGTGTCAAATCAGCTGATAGTTTTGTCACCCCGAATACATTTTAAGATAAAAGAAGATTACGTTTAGTGGGTTTGAATTGACAAGACAATACTCGGAAAGTTGAAAACATTTTGATACACAAAGTCCCAAGAATACTATTTGGATGGCAGATAAAAGTGAAGTTGTTCAACGAGACAAAGAATCTTTAAGATTCTTCCATGTAATATGTTATCGGGACCCAATAGCTCGGAAACAGGGCTTGGATTTACTGAAATCTAGTTTTGATGCCCTCATAGATCGATATGGCAGCCCAAGAGAAGTTGGTATTTCCAGTAATAACATTTCTAATGGGTTTGATGCGAAACGTCAGATAATTGAACATCTACCGGGCTTGTTAAGACTATCCATTCAATGTCCATTCAAAGATGTTAGAGAAACGTGTAAAAGTATACTGGCAGATATCAAGGTTAGTGTCCTATTGTTTTGCAACTTTTTACAACATTGTCTTCACCCACAATCGTTTTACTATGAGATTATCGTTGATATTTCACGATGAAGATAAGATATCAAATTATGACTTGATTGACAAAGGTGATATCATGCGCTAACCACGATTTGCCATGTTGTAAAACAAGGGAAAAACGGTTAATACTAATAGTTATTATTTCAATTTAAAGTTTAAATCTGTTTCAAATTTAGAAATTGTTTTTTTTAGGGTAATAGATTATGAATTGATTGATAGGGTTGTTAGTTGTTGGATGGTTAGCAGCCATTTGAAGGCATTTCACCGTCTTGAACCGGAGACTGGGAGGACAAGCCTATTATTATCAGTAGGGGTGTCAGGTTTGTGGCTGTTATATCTGACCGTTGATGTTTTGTTATTAAATAGGCCCTACTCAGCAATAATTATAGATCTCATGCAACAGAATACATAATTTACAAAAACTTGATAATTTTTTTTTTATTATATTATATTATATATAGCCTAGTATTATTGGCACTATAGCCTAAATAGTCAGGTACTGATCGAGGTAGCACGATTTACCCAAATCTACCCAAATCCAGCATTATTTCAATTCAATAATTTATATCTATATTTGATAATAAATATACTGTTCTTTGTGCAAAATTTACATTATTGATAAATAAATCGTAGTGTTTTTGTTTCAAAAATATCCCTTAAAAATGCAATTTCCAAACCAATGATTTTGTGCAATACACAAGTTATGTCCCTTGGTTACTACTTCTAAACTTGCTTGGAAAAACGCATTTTGAGGGGCATTTTAACACCAAAACGTTACGACTAAAATTAAATATGACAATTTGGTAAATATATAGATATAAATTATTGTCTTATATAAGTTGAAATAATGGTGGATTTGGGTAAATCGTGCTACCGTAAATAATCATACTTTATTACTTGACAAAAAAAATTCCTCAATTTTCATATTATATTAACTCATGCACTGCTAAAAATTCCTTTTACCTTTACATGTACAAAACTTAAAAGTAGGCCTACTTAGCCTACCCGGGGTACTTCGATTTATTGCCATTTGATTTATATGCCTACAAGACCTGGTTGATTTGGGTTAAGAATCAAATATTATTAATTGTGAGATTTCGTTATTAATCTCTCTTCACTCTACTCTAATGTTAAAAATTAATTAGACAAATTAATTCAAAAAATGTTTCAAATGAACTGAAATAAATATTTAAAAGAAACTTAAAAAGTTAATTATGCATATCAAACTTAGGGTGTCTTGAAAACACAAAGTGTAAATCAAGCATTTTGTATTTATTATGCTTCCATTTAATAAAATTGAAAAAGTTTATTAAGTCTTTGAGTGTATAGTAGATTTGAAACCGATTAGAACTGCATTACAAAACAGTATACAGTACATGTACTTACTAATTTTTGGATATAGCTGCCATTTACTGTTTTAGACAGAGATCTATTATCAAAATATGACGTAGATGATCTCTGCTGTTGGGCAATAAATATACAGATCCCTCTGACGATTTGCACTTTACTTTTCAAACTTTTTTTTAGAATTGATAGATACGTAAAGAATTTGCACAAGAATGAATTGATGACATATTTATTCAGTAAATATGTCTGAATATCAAACCTTTAGTATGATTATTTAACACAAAACGGAGATCACTTTAAGTGTCAAAACATACATGTACATGTAAGAAAGGTACTAAAACATAAAATGAAGGCAGTAAATGCTTAAAGGCATTATTATTATTCAAAAGCTGAAACTGTCAATAGCAGGCCTTTCTTTAGGTCTAAAATGTTATATGAATTATTAGACATTTATAAGCATAACAAGAAGACCATAATCAACTTGTGATGCCATCAGATAGCTCCAATGTTAAATACATAAAGATTAGAACTGTTTAGTCTTTAAATGATTTAATTTAAAAATGGAGAAGTGAGGCTAAGACTCAAAAACCAGCACTGTGGTTGCAGTAATAAATAGTCAATGCACACATCTTGTAAAATCTACAAACAAGCTACTTTGCTCAGAATAAATTAATTTGAATGCAATTTTCAATATTCATTTTGTATTATTTATTTTTGAACTATTATATTAAAATTTATTAAAATAAAGCCTAAACCTTTGTCCTGCGGAACACAGAATATTCCGGGATCGTCCCAAGCCCTCCATACATGGCTCCTGGTATATTCCGGGATTACTGATTGTATTTATTTCTGGTCGTTTTAATAGAGTTAACTCCCATAATCGATAAGTTGCGTTACATTAAATGGAAGAAGCGTAGTCTTCTGTCATTTTTGGGGGGATCACGGTGGCTAAGTGGATAAGGCGCTGGTTCGCTAGCCTGGAGGTCGAGTGTTCGATCCCTGCATTGGCCGAGAAAGTTCATCTCGATTTTCCGACGTGATTTCCCCTTGTCAGTGATGCAGAAGGAGAGCCTGACAAGGACAGCTGCCTAGTCGTTCGGATGGGACGAAAAACCGAGGTCCCGTGTGCACGTAAAAGATCCCTTGGCAGTTGGAATTCAATATAAGAGTAGGCCGTAGCGCCGCTGCCCGGGCAAAATTTCCCTCACAGCACACTGTATGGTGTATGCCCGTCTTCATCAATTAGCTCAGGTTAAGTGCATAACAGTAGGACGTTAAACCCCATTTCATTCATTCATTCTGTCATTTTTGTTGCTTTGTTTACATTTTTCACTAATTTTCTGAAGATTTTGGACATGTCCCCCAACCCCAAACTTAACGTCATGTCACGGCTAACTGCCTAGGTAGTGTTGGACATTTTATTTAACGGTGAAGAGTGTACTCTGTGATAATTTGATCACAGCTGTTGACTCAGATTTTTACAGTGTCAGTGCTAAAAATCTGATTTGCAGATTCTGGCAGCTATATCAGTTTTAGTAGAGGCATCCAACATCATGCATGTATTCCCAAAACAATTCAGTTGATGATGTCATACATCGTCGGCCTTCTGGCGAACCGACGAATCGGATATATATTTAAGTATTGAGAATTACGTATTGAGAAATTTATACTTTGTTGTTATCTCTGTGGCCATAAATTAATAATATTTATTTAAATGACGTCTAGTGTCCTGATGTATATGTCTGAAAAAATACATCATAAATAAATATTGTATTTGATGGCCACAAAGATAACAACAAAGTATAAATTTCTCAAAACGTAATTCTCAATACTTAAATATATATCAGATTCGTCGGTTCGCCAGAAGGCCGACGACATGATGTCAACAATTCAGCAGATAAAGGGTTAAAACAGATGGTTTCCATAACAGACCTACCTTGTTAAAGAATAATCCTATTAATCCTAAAGTTTACTATTGCCAGTTGAGAAATTGTAAAAATCTCCTTTTTAACTTCAAATTCCTATGTTGGAAAATGGCCATACATGTTGTCAATAGGAAACAAGGGAGGTAATTGTGTTGTCATTATCTGTATCAATGATTTTTGAGGGTGGGAAATAATGCCCATGATCGTATAATAATAGTAAGTTGATAACCTATTGACCAAAAGATATAGAAATAATTATGTTTTGACTTTCTTTAGATAATTTGAAATTCTAGAATGGCCAGTTCTTTATCTAAATCTTACATAATGTATCTTTAAATGGACAGTCCCCAGATCCATTGACTTGATGTCCATTTGTTATGTATCTTGGTCAGCCATAGTGGCTAAGTAGGTAAGAAACTTGCTTGCTAGCCTGGGTTAGGTCCCTGCATTGGCCTCAGCCTAAAAAGTTAATCCGGATTTTCCGACATGGTTTCCCCTTGTCCATGGTGCAGGTCGGAGGACCTCACAAGTATAGTTGTCTAGTTGTTCGGGTGGCACAAAAAAACCAAGGCTCTGTGTATACATGGCATGCACATAAAAGATCTGTTAGCAGTTGGAATTCGATATAAAAGTAGGCCATAGTGCTGCTGCCTAGGCAAAATTTCCCTAATAGCACACTGTATGGCATATATGCCAGTCTACACTAACCCAGTCAGAGCAGAACAGTAGGATGTTTAACCTCATTTCATTTCAAATTGTATCTTGTCCACATAACAGGTTTGTCTGCTGGGTCTCTTGTTAAATGTACGTGTAGGCTATTGTGCAGTTCTCCTGCACTTGCTATAAGGGTGACCTAAGTGTCACTTAAACTGACCAGTGATAATAGATACATTGGCAAAGTTCTGCTAACTAATAATTCCTTCGGAGACCAAAAGTTGTTGTGTGAGACTGTTAGATGATATCTGACAATTCATAAAAAGAATTGACTGCCAAGAGATAAGAGAACACGAAAGAAAAGCAGAAAAAGTCTGTGCATAACCATGTTTTTATAAGGTACATGTACATGTATAGAAGGAATAAAAACAAAGGAATGTATGGACTATTTCTATTTTCTTGTGTTCTCTTTTCTTATGACACTCAATTACTTTATTGAATGGTCAGATATCATCTGGCAGTCCCATATAACAACTTTTGGTCTGCGGAGGAATTATTAGTGAGCAGAAATTTGGGCGTTTATCTGTTATCACTCGTCACTTCAATCAGGAGGGATAACTCGTGTTTTCCTTTTCCATTCAATTCATGAAACCTTTATTATGCATCTATCGTAGCAATAACCTCTGTGTTAATATTATATTTGGAATGTGTTTGATCAGTTCTATCAAAAATGTGATAATGACTGACACCAATATTGTCCTCTACTAAGTATAACTGGTATTTATCTCACACTTTACATACAATCTACCTGTAATGTTCATGTTTAGTCAAATCGCAGCTAATTGAAATTAACTTATTTTTCAACAAGCAAAGATCTCAGGACCCTATTGAACTGAGGAACTGGTTCATAATTGTCAAGCGAGAATTTTATACATTGTTTGCTACTTAATGTTGAGTATTAAGCTGTAAATAGAAGGGACGTGAGGCAGTGGCAACATTCATCATTTGACAAGAAACTACGAGTATTACATTATCAAACACAATGGGTCTATCATACACAAACAGTTTAACTTAAGCATCTGAACGCACATGTGGGGCAAATTAACAAGTTTAAAAAACCCAGCTTGCGACCTGTCTTCGAGAAGGCTTTTTATTTTAAACTGGTTCATCTTGGTGGTTCTTCTTCTGTTTGGTGTTTAACGTCTGCTTCCACTTAAGTGATATTGCAGACAAGTCTTGGCCGTCTGAACGGGTTGGTTTAAAAACCCGGGCTCCAGGTTAATAATAATAATAATAATAATAATAATCACGTCATTTTACAAGGGTAGCAAATTAGGCCTGAGGCCTTTTTCCAATTTGGCCCTTGGCACAGATCGTGCGAATGATTTCGATCATTACTGCAGGAAGAAACCGAAGAACTCGGGGGAAACCTGCCTGATCGGACAGGACCGAATATCCCTCTCACTTACAACGATAAAGTTCTTGCCCTGAGCTGGGATTGAACCCTCGTAACTCGTTGCATTGGTGAGAAGCCGCCTCTCTATCGCCACCTTTGAGCATGCGCAATACGCAGTAAGTTACATGTACATTCTCGTAAAAATATTGCGGTCAGGCATGGCCAATGTTATCGAAAGCGTGTGAGAACCAAATAAAGAATATGAAGCTACCAATATGCGTAGTAAACTCTAACCTCTGACTGAAGAGGTCAAAATAGTTAAACTGGTTTGGCTCATAGTACGTGTGAACACAACACAAGGCTGTCTTAAAAGCCCCGGCAATTATGAACTGGTTGAAAAATAAGGGTCTTAACGGGTTATTGGATTACCCCTTTATACCAACAACGTTTTTCGTACAACGTGACCTCACAAGGATTAAAATTAGTTTTGAAAGGTACTGGCCTTACCAGTCATTATTTTAGTAAAAAGGTGTAGATTCAAGGCCAGTTCAGATATTAGTTATTGTCTGTTTATTAATAGATTCTAAAGCCCATGAGTGTTTCAAGAGGCAGCATCTATACTTTGAACACCCCTAACTTGTTAATGGAAGATTCTGTTTACCTAATAACTTTATATTTAGCATTCCAAATTATGTTGTGTTACATCATGCCTTATTCTTGTAGACTTGTGACATTTAATGGACATTTTATCTTTAATAGGCTATCTACTGTATGTGTACATGTACAATGTATATTTTACATGTAGGCCTACATGTAGGTACCTTTTGAAGACATACATTCAGGAACATATTTGAAATTTGATGTAGATTGTGATTAACACTGGTAGCCTGTTTCCTTTCACATAATTTATCCTCTTATCTAATTTGTTGCACCCCTACATGTAGATGGATAAACAATGTATCTTGGATTCTGACCTGTTTAGAATAAAAATAACAGTCCTTTAAATTTCATGGGACAAATGAATATTTTCCGATGGCTTAAAATGTGCATGTATGTTTCTGCCACTTAGATTTCTAATACTTACTAGTTGATGCTTTTTTGGCGGTGTCTGTGATTATCCCAAAAATGGTGAATGGTGAACTCCTTTATTCTCAACTAAAATATAGAATTGTCGGAGAATTTAAAATGAAATATTCTGGACTGATAATATGAGAAGGACCGAGCAGAAGAAGCCGTCTATTTTAAATGACATGTATTAAAGAAAGATCTTCTATTCACTAATTCATTAGATATTTTCCGCTCATCACTTTTAATAATTTACAGTTTTTTGAACAAATTTAGATTTGAAGATAATTAATTTCAGAGTTTTATCCTAACTTAGATGATATATATAGGAAGAACATATATATATAGGAAGAACAAAAAAATAACAACCAAAAAACACGCAAAATTAAACACATTCGTGTAAGGTTTTCAATTTCTGTCATTAACAAATACTATTTATAATAGGTGTCAGCCCAATAAAGAAATACTTTGTTTTAATTATTAATTTGTTATTTACCGTCTTTCCATCAAAATTAGATATCTGGATAATTTAATCTCTGTGGTTTTCTGCTATTTCTAGCCATTCTTTAAAGGGATAATAACACTCTGGCTGGCTTGACAGGTCCAGAAAAAAAAATAAGCCTTATTCTAACTACGTTTAAGTTGTGTAAATTATCCATTACAACCTATTTTACTTGTCCAGAGGGTTTGAAAATATGTTTAAATCCAACTTACATTGTGAAGTGTTTACGTAAGGCCTTTCAAATCATACAGTTGAACTTTTCCAATTTTTTCAATTAGGAGTGTTAAGATGAAATATATATCACCATTTAATTGGAATATTGTAAATAAGTACAATTTGTTGATAAAAATAAAGTTTGGGACATATTATTCAGTTACAACAAGAGTGGTATTGGGGCTTTAAAAAAGGCCTTTGCCACCACTGACATGTATAGATCTGACTCATTGCTTGCCCTTTTTTCTTAATGACAACAAAATAGCCCCTGGATTTAGGTTTGTCTACAAAGCAATAAAAATGCAACTAGAAAAATGATAAAGATTAAAAAACATGCAATTGCTAAGAATAACCATGACCTCTCAACTGTTTCAAACATGATACACCTTTAGTAGACATATTAAAGTAAAGATGTTAATATTGAATTACATATTATTATATTTTAAAGAGGCATTATCACTTTCACAAAGATTAAAAATGGTGATAATTTTGAATATGTCTTTTATTCAGAAATTTTTAAAATTTTCCAAAATATTGGATAAGGTATTGTTCATTAGCGTTAGATAAATGCTTACTAGAACGACTTTTTCAAAATAAAATTGAAAGTTTAAAAGTTTAATTCAGCAATGTACACAGTACTTCTTTTCAATCTTAGATGAAGTTTTTCTAACCATTATGAAATTATCTACTTGCCATTTCAAATTGACTGACCCATTTTGTTGATGAGGGATTAAACTCGGTTCATATCCTTACATTTACAGTACACTGAACATTTTGTGGTTGTTATAGAAAATAATTTCCCGCCTGGATACGTTATGCAAAAAATAAGCATCATTATCATTTGATATGTAAATTTTATTTTCTATTTGCAGGAACGAAAAGGAATAAAGTTGCCGAGAAAAATTGGTGGAGGACCAAGTCACTTTATTGCAGAGAATGATGTAAGTTGGTAATACAAATCTAAGAATCATGAACTGTTTTAAATGTAGGTGAGAAAAGAAGTTATAATGAGTGAATCAATATTTTAAATATATATGTCTTTCCAAGACATATACCTATACATGTATGTACACTTCTATCTAATTTCTGATATAATCAATTATATTATGTTATGAAAAAAATGAAGTCACATGAATGCAATCAAAAAATCTTTGGTGAAATATTTAGACTAATTCGAGTTATCTCCCTTGGTATATATCCATGTACTGTATCCTGCTGGTAATGTGATAACATTTAAATGGCTTTCCTCAAGATTTCCTTAATGTGATGATGAATTTTAATATACAAGTTGGAAGTGCTGCAAGCTTACCCATTTAATGTAAAAAATATATGTTCTATATTACCTTAGTTTTATGCTGTACATGTACATTCCTTAAAAATATAATTTTATCCTGTTAATATTTCTCAAAGCGGCTTTGATATTCCAAAATCGGCTCGAGTCATCCACATTTCCAGACATTACGTGTCAAAATGTACATTCCCTTAATTAAAATATAGACTTAAATGTTGTTGAAAAGGTTATTTAAATAACATTTTTCCTTTGCCAGAAGCTTATTCAGTAGTATTTTGTGAAACCTTCCAGGTTTTAACTGCTGTTACATAATTGCTGTAAAAATTTACACTAGGCCAAAGGATAAACACAGTATAATTAGGACTTTTTAATAGACTGTCTTTTGTCAATAAACCTCTAGAACCATAAGGTGACCATTACATCATTTGATGTAAGAACTTACTGAGTATTATGTCACTTGACATCATGGGTAGTGTAACCAACAATAACCCCATCAACACAACTGTTAAATTGAGGAATAAAGGGGTGAAAGATACTGGCATGCCATTGAAGAGTCAATACCTTTCATGAGGTCAAAACACACCTACTAAACTTTTAATTGCTTAGCAAGAAGTGCTGCATCAGCAGTTTTTGATTTTGTTATTCCCTTTTGTTAGTTTTGAAGAAAAATAAGTTTAAAAAATGCCGATTGTTATATTCTTAAGAGAACACAATTGGAGAAACACAATTGTTATGTTTTTTTCTTACTTATCCTATATCAAAGACCAACTTTCTAATTAAGAGGGAAAATATAAAGAGTCTGAAAAAAATAAGGGTTTTTATCCTTGTTTGGGCTAGACATACATGTACATGCAAAATAAATAATGATAGTTGGAAATTGAAAAAGAGTAAGTGGTAATGCTAAACATGAGTATAAACCATCTACCTCACATACATCCAAGTTTTTAAACAAGACACAAGTCTCCTGGTCGTATTACAAATTTGACTATTGAAATATAGAAAAACTCATGTTAGTTTCAAAATGACTGAAGTATTGCATTGACAAGATATATAATGGAAATAAATGGTATTTAAAACATTAGAAATCTGTGAGTGCAGTTACTATTCAAATAAAACGGCAAACAGATTATAGAAAGGGTGGGCTGTCTATTTTCCCATAAATTCTTTTTTTCTGAAGTACATTGTAGATATTCTATAGAAACTGAATCCTGCATGTTTTCCGATTTGTTGTTATTGCTCTACTCATTAGTTTCTGTAATTGTTTGAAACCTTGAGAAAATAACTACTTTTCAATTGTCTATTTTGTCTCCAAAATCAATTGGCAATTGTTCTTCCATAAGTATGTGTTATAGTTTATAGATACTGAATCAGTTTAATTAGATCACATTGTGGCATTCATTCAACATAAGGACAACTAGATTAACAGGAAAATACCAGAGTCTCTGTAAAGCAGGAAAGGTAACTACGAAATGAATTTGCTGTGTATAAAGTGGGTTAATCTTAACTTCTGATATGAAGTTTTTATTGGTTAAATGTCACTCATAATAAGCAGAAAATAAATTGACAAGGAGGAAATTACTGGAACCGGTATTTCTGGTCTACCTCTATTAATTATGTTTCCATGTAGGACATTTGTTTTATTAGCTGCATCTCTTTTCTAGTTTAAAATCCTGGTTTTAGTTTTGTCTCTATAGAAAAGGTTAGTGGGGCAATGTCATCATTGACAGTCCATCATGTTGGCCTAAGCACTAAACTAATGTGCTTGTCAGAGTACACAATGCACAGAGTAGTAGGATAAAGTTCAGAAATGTTTCTGTTATTAAAATCCTATTGGCATTTGCATATCAATAAGTCATGGTTTCAGACATCCGCAATTTTTAGGTCTATGTTTCATCTTTATACTTTATAATAATTTTAACTACCGGTACAGGAAAATATAGAAGATCCATGTGCAATATTTTCTAAAAACAAAACCCAACACAATGTTTCCAAAATGTGATATTTGAGGTAAAGCAAAATGAAACCGTTTTCTTGGCCGAAAAAAAAATAATTAAAGGAATAAAATTGAGTTTCTACACCAATCAGGTTAATTGATGGTAAAATGAAATGCAACAAAACCTAAATCTAATAAAAATCTATATAAATATATCTTTCTTTTAAAGATTTTTTTAACTTTCTTAAAATAGACATGATAGTAGTGGATGTAAACAAACATCTTTTTCTGTAGTCTAAACATTATTTTGAAATTTACATTTGTATTTAGCAAACTGCTTATTCTAATGTAGACTAGACTAGAGTTGTGGGGTCCATACGTACGATCAATAATTCCGTCAATATATTGATAATATTGAACGTGTTTGGGCTATATTGATGTAAAATATTGTCAATGCTCAATGACCATCATTGCGTCAATATATGGATCAAAATCATTTTGATTTTTATATGGTTCATCAATATATTGATTTGACGACGGATAATATTAATCGTGTGTGGAGAATCTGTCAATATAATTGCGTCAATTATTTTCATTCCATCGTCAACCTTGGAAGAGTACCGGTAACCTAAAACATGACATCCATTTTGAAAAATGACCAAAAAATGATGAAATTATTGTTGGAAGTATTGAATCGTGTGTGGGCAATTCATGTCAATATTATTCAATATATTGACGGAATTATTGATCGTGTATATATAGACCCCATTAGTAGAGTAATGTAATGTATGTACCCATCATAGTTTTAGAAAACAATGTCTTATAATAATATTAACGGAGTTTGTAATAACTGTCCATAGTATTATGGAATTATTGAGCATTTCACAATCAACAAACTATTGTATTTTGAAATTGGGGTTAATGGCTGCAATTACTAATCAATTAGGCCTAGATAGTATTGTCAAATGGTTAATCCAAAGTTTAATCCACCAAAATTCGAACGGGATTCACAGTATCGCTAGGATAAAACAATACCAAAACGCTCTGACCAATCAACTTGCTGCCACCTACTTCTTAACCAATCATAAGCTAGGGTTCCAAATATGACCTGACCTTCCAAGATATCCTTGCATTGTAAACAGGGTCAAATTTTAAGTCGATCATATTATTGCGAGAATGAAAATTCAGTAAGCTCGGTATTGATCTTTAATACTGACATCATGCAATCCATCTAAAAACGTATATAAAGCAACCAACTGAATCATAGATTCAGTTATAAGAAAACATTTGGTGAATTGTTATAGGAATAACTAGGAAAATCAAGAAGTTTGCATCATTTGATTTATAATTTCCAGTGTAATAGCCAGTACTCCAGGGCAGTAGTGAACACTTAAACTAGTAAAACATTCCAGTTTATTAAAATTTAAATTGTGCATTTTAAAAATTAATAGCAGTGGATTATTATGGTTACTGAAAATATAATTTGTGTGTGTTGTCAGGTAATTAACAAATTATTATATAATTTATATTATGAATAGGCTACACAGGCGGTTATGATAATTAAATTGTTGTAGATAGATGTTCAATGATTGATATAGGTAGGGCTGGATGATAATCATGATGATATTTGAAATTTTCATTATTTTGATATCAATATTAAAATCCACAATATAATATTGTCATTATTGCAATAATGGGCCTACACTGCTTCGATGACAAAAAGTTGGAAAAGAGATGTCAATCCCTTTTAAATAACATAATCAAAACTATATTACAGCTCATCTGTGGTGTCAATTTTAATGTATTATGACATTGATGAGTATGAATTCTTGTGTAGGCCTATGACTGATCTGATTTATTCTTTGTTTCAACAAAATACAATAATCTTTGAGATTATTGGGGAAATATCCATAATCCAGGGTCAAGCGATAGGCTATATTGGATTATTGCAGCATTTTTAATAGTAAAAATAACATTGTCAATAAAATTTACATTTTTCCCCCCAAAAATGTGAGTGTTTTGACAATTTTAATCCGTACAAAATAACATCAGAAGGAAAATAAAGGGAGCAAGCTTAAGTTATTAAATGTGATAAATAAAAACGAGCGAGAAAAGTATAAAAAAAAGTCAAAGTATAAAGAAAGTGGGCCTATAGTATAAGTTATAAGTAATAGTATTATTAGTATAGTATAGTTATAAGGCCTAGTTAATATGCTTGTTGAGACCTGAATTAGTTGCAATACAAATTAAAAGTATGCGGAAATTCATAACTAATGATAATGTATTATTCATTATAATATATTATTCATAACAAGGTGTTAGAAATAGACCGTAAGATTTATAAATAAAAGCAAAGCAGCTTGTCAAAATGAAGCAAGATATTCGTCAGTAATGTAGCGAGCGCACCTGCCGTAGGCGGGGCTTCCATATGATTGACACTTGATTACCATGCGTATGTCAAAGGTCATTTCGCCGCAGTCAGCTGATCTGAACAAAGCTTCGTCAGTCAGTTATCGTCTGCCGGGTAGCAAAGTAGTCTGATACTGATTCCGTGAGTGATATGTGATAAGAAAGGATTTTACAATAACTATATTTGATTAAAATGATACCTGTAGAGGATATACAACCTAGGGAAGCCTCCGTACAAACTGGATTTTCTGTAAGTTGAATATTTTTGAAAATTTGTGAAGTTCAGTCCATCAACTTACTTCATTAATCCACGGCGTTTGAATGACAGTCTACAAAAAATACAAACTTATAGCCGTCTGCTAGTGCCATTAACATTCGGTTTGCATAGTTTTAATATATTTTGTCAAAAGGGTCACTAAATACTAGACCTATGGTGTGGAATCGTAACAGTATTGTGATTCCCAATTCACATCTTAATTTATTATGTTAATTCCGACGATCGGAAAAATACTGGGACTCAACTTGGCTTTGTTCGGGTATCGTCAAGTACTAAGTAGAGAAACCAGTCAGCTGTTAGACTAGCTTCAGATTTCGAACAAACTGTTATTTGGCATGTGAATATATTGACATTTCATCTTACAATCACTGTTACGTTAGTTATGTGACCATCGTACTTTTGGAAATTTAGAAAAAAACTTAGTTAAAAAATGTTAAATCCACTCTTCTGTTCTGGATTTCATAAATTCACTGTCTTTGTTTGATAAATGAAACTGAAATGTAAAAAAAGTGTTTATTTATTCACTAGATATCAAGAGGTCCAACAAATAAATAAGTTCAAGATCTTAAGTATTTTCATTCAACTGTTTCACGAAAATTATATCCTTATATGTCAGTTCATGTTCATGACCTTCACGTTTTTGGACTTATTTGATAGTTTTTAATCATTAGTTTATGTAGGCCTTACTACAGGTTTAATAGAAATATTGAGATCTATATACATGTACATGTAGCTACAGATTTAGATTTCAGTTACCAATATGTCTGACTCTCTGACACTATAAGGTACCGGTACATACAATGTTTTTAATTTTGAAATATAGAAGTTTAATTAAGTATCCAAGTCTCTCTATCTCGATCAGTATCTTGCAAAGTCTTTGACATTGAAAACACAAATTATTTGCCAATTTAAATCAATATTGATGTTATGATCTTACTGGCAAAAGATGGGCGTCTGATATCTAATATTTAAGACAAAGTAAACATTTTTCCATTGGTACACAAATGCGTTGCAGCACCATTTGTTAAAGGACTCGTAGAACGGTACTAGCTAGACATATTCCTGAAGTCATGTTAAACGGGGACATCATATTCTTTTCTGGAGAGCATACATACTGTCAGTGTAGATTGAAATAACCTGACGGTAGAGATTGCTGTCAATTGATTGAGACTCCAGGTGATTTTTGCTAAACATGACTGATAAGAAATTACAGTAAGAACAGAAGCCATTGAATGTAAATCAGTTTTTTACACATTTATATTATTACACTACATTGTTTTGTGTCAATTTCTAGGTACACAATATTAGCTGTTTAGCTCAAAGTGCATAATCCTACACTAGATCTACATTATGTAGACCATACACTATTAAATTGTCCATCAAATTTTAAAGTAAATATAAATTCAGTTAATATGCTTTTTAAACACCAGTTACTTAGTACATAATGGTATAGGGAAAGGGCCAAATATTTTCTGGGAAAATCCATGACAAAAAATAAAGTTAGATTTTATGCTTGATTTTTAAATGTCATTTGTAAAGTATGAAGTATGAGTTTATTGGAATACTAATTTATATTTTTATTATTTCAGGTTGTCCCAGTTGACACTGAAGATGAACAGGTAAACTATATTTAATTTAAGATACAAATATTTATGTTTCAATTTGTGTTGACTTGTTCAATAAAATCAATAATTAAATAAATTAACATAATTTATATTACGTGTATGTCGGTGTGTGGAATTCCGCTCATGCTGGCTGATGAAATACTCATTCATACATGAATAACGAATACGATAGAAAGGTGCGACAATCAATAGGACAATATCATGTTTCTTACATTGTCATTCATAACAACAGCTTAGTACGTGAGTGTTGATGCAATACCTCGCACGATCAGAATAACAAGCTGATGAAATAGCCGGAGATTAACAGCAACTAAATACGGTACCGACTTGTCCCAGAAATAAACGTAGCTGATGCAATGCTGCCCGGCATACCCGATTAATGGGAATCCCATACCGGTATATTTTATATCCTTATTTAACTTATTAATTGTCATATTAATAATAGGACCATGTCTGCTTACAATTGATGATACAAATAGATTTTACTTGAATGGAAAGTTTTACTCATGAATATTCAATAACCGTTAGCAGTCAGTGAGTAATGTGCATTACGGTTAAAGTCGACGATAAATGTTAGTAAAAATAGACATTTAATAATTATAGAAATTGTGGCATAGAATTCCTCTCTACGTGAGTGGACAATAAGCCAGATTTAAGTCTGGTAGCTTTGTTTAGGTGTGGTTTAGTTGTCAAACTGGCTGACCTAAAGTAAACAATATTGTTCCCAGCAAGCGTTATTGTCAAATTGAGGTTCTACTCATAGAGACTGGGTATGTGAGACCTATAAATAGATCGACATCCCATTGGCTGTTTGACTCGAACCACGAGGTTATTATTAGAAAGGTAAAAAAAACCTGAAGCCATCCTGATTGACAAGAAGGAAATAAATCAGCCAGCCACAATCTTACCGGTTGAAATATTATGCATCACGCAAGCAACTTCATTCTTTGTTTTCTTGGAAAATAAAATGGTCTTCATTCATAAACTGGTGTGCCCTGATTAGAAATAAATAAATATAGATTTTAATTTTATGAAATTTAATTTTTTATTTTGTGTTCTTTTTCTTCTAGACAAAGCTTTTGTTTATGGAGGCTTTCATCCAAAACAACAGGGTTCCAAATATAATACAATTGATGTCATACCATCCTGATTATTTGGATTGCTTTTTAAAAACCCAACACTACCTTCTACACGAAGATGGCCCTCTGCCCTTCGACTATCGGCACTACATTTCCATAATGGTATGATTCTAGATAATTAATTATTAATTGGAGTTTTGTTTTAAATCTAAACTAAGCTCTCTCCTTAAAGATACATTATGTAAGATTGAGATAAAGGGCTGGCCATTCTTACTATAGTAGTTTGAAAATAGATAATGCAAAATGAATTTATTGAAAATTTTATTCAAGTTTCTCCATTGCAAGCAACGATATTAGCGTATGAAAGTTTGACAAGATGTGTCCATTAATTGAAACCACCGCACTAATTGTTCAAAGCATATCAAAATATGGCTGAACCGTTCTAATCTACGTAATATTGGAGATGTAATATTGGAGATATATCCGATTGATTATGGTCTTGTCATGTTAATAAAAGTCTAATTATCTGAAGTTTATAAGCAAAATTATTAATTATCCACTTTTAATTGTATCAATTGTAATTTATGTATGTTGTGATTACAGGCTTGTGGTCGCCATCAGTGTAGTTATTTAATAAAATTACAAGCCCAAGAATTTCTTCTTCATGGAGGTAACCCTGAGTGGTTAAAAGGTATTGATTATGTTCCCCAGAAACTCCAGGACTTTTTGGAAATCAACAAAATTCTTGCTCACAGGCCATGGTTAATAACTAAAGAACATATTGAAGTAAGTATAGATATAATAATGTATTTGTAATTTTATTGTTAAAATTTAATGAACTTATTGTCAGTAATACAAACAAAATGAAATACAAATAAATATTTTTTTCAATTCTTCTGATTGAGTTTTAATTTGTCTGTTCTTTTTATTTGCAGAAACTGATTGCTGGAAAAAATCGCTGGAGTTTATCAGAGTTGACGCACGCCCTCATCTTATGTACGCATTTTCATGCGCTTTCAACATTTGTTTTTGGTTGTGGTTTAAACGATGAAATAGATTTCCAGAATGGTCACACTTTTTCTTCCAATCATGTAGACAATGATGATTCATATTCCAGTGACAGTTCTTCGTTATCAGATTCAGCAAATGTAAGTTGATATTTCATTTAGGATTTTTATCTATTACAGGTTGTATGTTAAGCCAGTTTGAATTGAGTTTGGTCAAATATTTAACGGAGTGCAAAATACTATACAGAAATGAAGTATTAGTGAAGATCAAATTATATGGGAAACTGTTTGAAAATTCTGTTCTTTATTTTCAATGTGGAATTTATTTCTATGTTTATATTGCAGAATTCTGATGAAGAAGGTGGTTTATCTGCTCTCATGGCTAGAATGAAAGAATTAACAGAGAGGAAAGAAGAAGAGTTAACAATTGAGGAAAGATTAAAAGACTTTGCAAAAGTTGAAAGTCAAAGTGCTGAAAGTAAGTTACAATAAGAATAGATTATTTTTATATTTTGTGTAAGATGTTGAATATGATTATGTTTGCTAGACAATCTGTTTGAAGTCAGATGTTATTTTTTAAAAAGATAATAATAATAAAAATGTTTTTTTTCAGTTACCACTAGTCAAAAAATTCCATCTCCACGTGCAGATATTTTACGATATGTTGAAGACCCAAATTTCACCTACAAGGATTTTGCAAAGAGGGACTCGGTGACAGAAATCCCCTCGTTCAGGGCCCAAGATTATTCCTGGGAAGAACATGGGTTTTCTCTGGCAAACAGACTGTATAATGAAATTGGAACTCTGTTAGATGACAAATTTAATATGGCGTACAATCTTACTTATTATACGTAAGTAATTTTAATCTATATTTAATGAGCCAATCAATCATTGTATATTCCATGTGATTGATACTACTCAATAATCTTCAGTTTGATTTATTATTATCATTACCCCCGGATAAATGAAATCACCAAACATCTTTTTTAACACTTTTAAAGAGTACTTTTGAAAAAGCTTTTATTATGAAAACCTTATTTTTTTACACAAATATTTAGGATAGAATAATCTTTTTTTGCAGAATGGGAAACAATACTCAAGTCGACACGTCTTCATTTAGAAAAGCCATTTGGAGTTATATACACTGCATGTATGGTATCCGCCATGACGATTACAATTATGGTGAAGTGAACCAATTATTAGAACGGAACTTAAAAGCTTACATCAAGACGGTCACATGCTACCCCGAACGATTAACCAAAAAAGATTATGATGGTGTAATGAAGGAATTCAAACATTCGGAAAAGGTAACTATTTTTCATAATGATAGTTTTACAGTAACGTTTTCAGTGTAATGGAAGTGCAGGAGTACTGCACCACTAAGGAACCAATGAGTAAAACCTGTGGAAAATACCAAATGATTTGAATATTTCAACGACCTTGCTGTATATTCCTTGACCTTACTATTGTTAATATATTCTTGGCATACTAATAATTCATTCACTGATCACTGAGTTAACTACAGGATATCATGTAGTGTTACCACCTGCTAACAATCAATGCCATTCATAGTATGACTTATAGCAAATTAAACTTTATAACCCCTTAATTCATGATTTCATGGCTCACTATGTGATGTATAGGTGATAAGAAATACATTCAACTGCATACCATAAATAAATACATGCAGTGCTATTAATTTATATTTTAAATAAAGTGGTGTGAGAAGTGATCAAATAATTGATTTGGAGTTTGAGTGTGTGTACTTACACTGGGTATTTTTGTTTTTACAGGTACATGTGAATTTGATGCTGTTAGAGGCGAGAATGCAAGCTGAACTATTATATGCGCTAAGAGCAGTCATGAAGTATATGACGTGAGCCATGAATGGTTAAATTTTACAGATCAAAATATCTTCGAAGAAAGTTCAGCAAGAAGTCCTTACTGTCGATCAAAACCAGAGGTGTTCTGATAACCCAATGGAAGGGAAAGGATCTTTGCTTAAGCTGAAAGTAAAAGCGTGTGCCATGGACAGACTCAATTATATAATAATATTATCATGTGAACGTTCATTTACATGTGTTCACATCACAATATAACCACAACTATCAGATATTAAAAACGTGTGAATCTGTGTGGACATGCTGTTATACAATAATCTACAAAAAAAAAGAAGATTGTCTAGTCTTTTAAATCATCATATTATTACATCATTGAGATGCAAACTTGTGGATATGTACGAAGATGTCAAGCTGTTGATTTGTGGCACAGTGGGTGGTTACATTCAGCTTATACTAGAACGATATACTCTCTCGCCTGACCATTAAAAGGCTATAGATATCTGTGATAGATATCCACTTAATTAATAGTGGACATAAGAACTTATTTTGTGTTTTTTGATAGTTTGAAAGTGGAAAATGGAATGAATGAATTGAATGAATGAATGTTGTTAAAGACAAATATCCACATGCAGTATAATGAAAACCACAAAGAAAGTTTTTAAATTCTGAAAGCAATCACAATATGGTGTCTTTTTTGCTGCCATTTTTTAATTTATCACCCAGTGAGAGCAAATTTTATATGGAAAATTGTGATGAATTCTCTAGGTTGTTATTGATGAACACTTTTTAAAATTTGCAAATCTGGAGAAAAAATTCAAACATGCTAGCGGTTTGTTTAAAAACGATATTCTTTTTGAATGGAATAAAAAATGGCAAAAATTTGATCATATTGTGAAAGTTTTTCAAAATAATTTTTATGTGGTTTAACACGTCTTTCAGTCATTATGTTGAGAGCGTCCAATTTGTGAAAAATCTGTACTGATAATAAATACATTTATAGTTAACCATCATGGGATATCATGTCAACAAATCCAAAGAATTTTTTTTATAGATTCTACCATATACCAGTGACAAGTGTGACATTGTAGTAAAAAAGAGACAATTTAAACACAAATAAATGGATAATTCCAAATCATATTCTTCCTAATCATAAAAGAATTAGATACACTATGGTTACTTCTATCTACATGTAGTTCTACCAGTATATGATACTAGTCAAATCCTATTAAAAAGCCAGCCCATTCCTCAGTGTATTCTATTTTTGAAAAAAAAATGTACTATTAATATACACTTGTATGTTAACTCCTGGCTAAATATTTAGAATTAAAACTGTCTAATTATTTATGGAATATTTTCTGTTTAAAATTATTTATTTGTTAAAAGTGATGGTTCCTAAAGCTAATTTATATTATTGATTGTTTCAAACTCCAGTGGAATCTTTAATTTCATCTGGTCTTTTCTCGTTTTGCTGTGCACTATAAACAAATTCTAATGAAGTGCTGTTTCCCCATGTGATGAAAATACATGTATACAAACTTTAAAAGTGCTATAAATTAGAATGTTGAAGACTATGGAGATACACATACATGTATCTGTTAATGAATAACAGTTTATTTTTTCTCAATTCCATAAATAATTTTAATGTGTACTTTGTATACTGTGCAATTTACATTATGTGCCTGAAAGAATTAAAATAATAAAAATTGTAAATTTCAACCTTAACTAAATATGATAATTTTCAGGGTATTGTTCTTGACTTCTTGCCATTTTTTTACATTAAAATGAACTATTTAAAAGCAAATATCAAAAAAAAAATCAATTTATAACTTTTCTATCAATACATTTCAAAATCTAATCACAGATGTACTTTAAAATTTCCATATTATTAAGCCATAGAATAGAGCATTTGTGCTTTCAAATGCTTGTCTGCACTGAAACCTTAAAAATTGTTATTTTGTGATATTTTTGTATGTTATTTTTCAAGATGTCATCTTTCGTAATGGTGTTAATTTGAACTGAAAAGAAAGTCTTTTGATACAATAAACATTCCATTAAGTTTAAGAGGATACAAGATTTTTTTGTTTTGTTTTTGTTTTAAGACTTTTAAAAGATCGGAGAAAAAACACTTTTTGATTGTAAGGAATGTGATTAATAGTTATGATGATCCAACGAAATCCTATAAATTCGTAGGAGTTGTATATAGATATATGATAAATTGTTTTTATGTGGAAAGATTATATACATGATGTTATGATAATTATTAATAGTTTGCATCAAATATCTTGAAGTATTTTGCATACTGTTTTTTACAACTTTGATATAAGTAATTTCACAACAAAACAAATTGCATCAAAAACAAATGGCACTCTGTTAAATGAAATATAGTTGTTGATTATTTTTTGTAAAAAAAGGAAAATCAGTTTTTGAGCATCTTATTGCTGCCTTTGTTTAAATTGTAGTTGGCACGATCTTTCAACTATGCATGAGACCATTACAAGACATAAAATGGAGGCTTATTTTATATTGAGCTAAAGATCTGTTAAGCTTTTTTTATTTTGTAAATGTCTTGCTTATTATATATCAGATATTAAAGAGACATATTTTGCCTTGCAATTTCGTAACTTCCATTAATCTATTCAACAAGCTTAATAAAAGTAATGGGAAGAATAGCAATCAACTACAATATTCCTTTTTGACCTGGGTTGTGAAGAAATACATCCATTCTAAAAACATATAATTTATACACAATAACTATTTAAAGCACAAAATTTCTTATTTGAAATCTTGAATTTTTTCATTTTTGGGGGGCATGTTAAAATTCAAAATGTTTAATTCTACAACATGCATTTGCCTTCATATGTGCAATATATTCATATTTATTATCATGATTGCATGAATTCATTTGCCTTTGCCTATATAGAAAATGATACAAAGACCATTGTCATGAGGTGATGAAATTAAAATTATAATTGTATAAAGGGAAAAATAAGTATGAATTGTTTATTTAAGCTGAAATGATCACCATTTAATATAATATTTTAATGAGGTTGGATTTATCAAATTACTTTTCTTCTGTTATAAATTTTTGTCAAAGGATATTTTGAAAGAAGTTTAATTGTTAAGATATTGGTTAAACTTGTAATTTGAATTATATTATAATTTTGTTTCAAGCCGTTTTTTTATAACTAGAAATACATTATTTCAGTATTATATTTGAAGTTATATAATAGCCACACAAATTACTGCAATCTCCTATTGCATTTTATGTTCAAAACATTTTCCCACATTGTGATATCATGTTGCTTTCAATAATAAATCTAAATAAATGACAATAAAAAAAATTACAAAATATTAAATATTGATGTTCACGTTGTTTATTTTATCTTGCAAGAAAAGGCATACTGTAGTGCAAATGTTGTACATATGGGTCTAACGACTTATATCTACTGGCTTGCCGTGCGTGTTACATCTAGAAACTTGACCTTCTAAATGGACGCTTTCAGCCACCATAGCTACACAATTTTAGTTAGCCTTTACCTTATTTAGTCGAGGTCCCGTGTACACATCGGTAGGTAGGCTTACGTAAAAGATCCCTTGGCAGTTGGAATTCGAAATAAGTAGATCATTGACAAAACCGTCTTTATTCGCTCAGATGTTACAGTAACCCTTAGTAACTACAAGTTCTCTTAGAAACGCATGTCTTTTGTCTTTCGATTCGAGATATTGCGTATTGCCCACTCTGATTATAATAGAAAAGGCAACTTCAAGAAAAATAAGTTATAAATAACTGAAATACAGCTCGGAACAAGAGAAATGACAGTGAGGCAATTAGAAAATTATTAAACGTGAATCTACACTCCTACGGAAACTACCCCGTTCCCAAATTAATAACCGGTTGCAGAAACCCAGCTGGTATAGAAAAATTGAAATGGGTGTTACCAACCATTCTCACTCACGATATGTACATTTCAATCAGATTTCCAAAATTCCGGACATTCGCACAAAAGACACATGCCCAGGGGCGGATCCTAGGCCAAACCCCACCCTGCTCAGCTAAATAAAAGAATTGTAACCTGTTATGTTACCACTGTTTGTACCCCGTTGGATTTCTCTCTTTAAAACGCTCAATGTTTATGTCTCCCTTCGTCATTAAGAGACGATGATGGCATCATGCATATTGCCAACTGTCAAATATCCTTAATAGGAGCATGGCAAACCCCATACTCCCCGCAGTGTTCCGTTTGATTAGAGCTAATCCCACTACTCACTGCTGGACTGAGTGGGTATTATTGTCGCTAACTATGATTGGTCAGTGGTCCTATTATCAACCAATCGCTGGTTACGTTACAGAGGTATTACCTTTAAAATAGGTCGTTTAATTAAGGCAACTGTGTTGACATAACGTTACGTCATGGCTGCACGTTTTTTTATGCTAAATTATCCAGCACATAGCAGGATATTGCAGTAAAACTAATTGCGTGACAAACAAGGCTATCGGTATTGACGTAAGGTTAACACCACTGTATGGTAACGAACGGACTTTCAACGTTTTTAATACCTTAAATCTTTGTCCAAAATTTAAGGAAGACCCAAGATTAAACGAAGGACTGTCACGTTACTGTACGTAAGAGGTAGATTTGATTGAACGAGAAGAATAGACACACTTTCTCAAAAGTTCAAGAACCCGAAGCCAATCCAGCAATGGCCAGAGAGGGATTTCTCGGGCCGTTGCTTCAGGAATATGGGCAAACCCTATCATCAATAGAAGGTTTGGCCTCGCTTTAACTACGTACATCGTATCAAGCCCTGCACGGAATACCCTGAATATGTTGGCACTAAATTCGATTGGGTATAAGCCCAGCTTGTGAGTCTATCAGATTCCGTGGTCGTCGCGAATACCAAATCTCACGCTTTCAAGCTAAAATGTCTACCTGTGATAATCGAGTTACAAAGTTCAAGGTTCTTTTAATGTCAAGGTTTTCGTGGTGTTCGCTATATCAAGATCTACAATCACGTGTTTGCAGATAACGTAGCTACAATTTCGGGGATTGTGAAGTAAACCAGCAGTTGTTGCTTCAGGAACATGGGCAAACCCCTCCTGCAAAAAGTCCTGGATCCGCCCCTGATCACCGTAGAAGGTATTGATTGTCTGAAGTTCCGTCTGGCAGTATTTCAGGTGCCGGTCGTCGCGAGAAATAGACCTGACAAGATATCGCCTGTCGCCAGATAACTAGCTTATCCGACCAAAACAAAATAATAATTACGAACAGATTGCCAGTGTTATTTCGATGAAAGCTGTAACTAGGGGTAATGTGATGACGATATGGAAAAATTGACTACCTACAATTAAGGAGGGATATCGCGAAGATCAATTACTGTGGCGAGACTAATAGATAGCCTTTAGGACGCATATTCCTGAAGCAATGGCCCGAGAAATCCCTCTCTGGCCACTGCTGGAATGGCGTCTGTTTCTTGAACCACAGGAATCTGACCTTCTATCCGTATATATATGCATACACCATGTCGTACCAGACAATATATAATAAACATATTGTCTGGTATGCATATATATACGGATAGAAGGTCAGATTCCTGTGCTTGAACTTACGCGGGAATGTGTCTATTCTTTCCATTCAACGAAAGCTATCACTTAAGTACAGCACCATGACAGCCCTTCGTTTATTCTGGGTCTTTCCTAAAACTTTCGACAATGACTTAAGGTATTAAAACCCGTGAAAGTATGTTCGTTTCCAAACAGTATTGTTTTCATTTTTTTCGTCTTGATAGCCTCGTTTGTCACGCAATTAGTTTTACTGCAGTATTCTTCTATGCACTGGTTAATTAGTCATAACAAAATCGTGAGCCATGACGTAATGTTATGTAAACATATTATTTGATCCAATACAGGCACTCGTTTTAAATGTAAAGCTTTTGTAGGGCAGCTATTGATTGGCCAGTAGACGGACTACTGACCAATCAAAATTTAAAACAACAATATCCACTCAAAATTAGTGTTCGGATATTCGAATAAAAATACTATTCGAATATTCGACGGACCTTGAAATTTGAATAGTATTCGAATATTTTCAATTTTTTAATATGAATATATTTAAAGTGGTATATCTTCAATTTATTATAATTTCTAATCAGTTGTGAAGTGCGTGAAATGTCTGTTGACATGCGAACAGTGCACAATATCATATGTTAGCAATTGCTTGTAGATCGTTTACGTAAACTGCTAATTTGTACACAAGACCTCGGCCTTCCACGACATCGCAACAAGTGGACAAGAGAGAGAGAGAGATGGGGTTTAACGTCCGCTCGACACAACTAGGTCATTTCGGGACTAAATGGTGAAATTGTATCTCAATAATTCCCATTCTGTGGAAACTTAAAATAGAAGATAGTGGGTCTAAACGCACATAATAATGTAATATTAAAATACGCATTAACAAATTAAAGTGTATTATCTTTAAAGTAGCTAGGTCTCTTACTCAATATCATCCAAAATCGTCAACTTTGAAAACATGATTTATTTGTCAATTCATATCAACATCTTATCGGAAAGGATAGGCTTCTGATATCCAATATTTAAGACAAAATAAGCATTTAACCTTTGGTACACGAATCGTGTACCATAATGAGGTTTGGCCTCAGTTCCAGCAATAGACTCGTGGAACGAAGCTATACACATTGCACCAAATCAAATGGAGTATGTAGACTGGAATAACCAGACGCTAGAAATTTCAATTCGGTTAAACCATTGAATGTAGATCAGTTTATATACATTCATATTACAGTATTATATGCGTTGCGACCGATTTTTGTCAATTTCTAGGTCCCACATGTTAGGGACATTGTGCGTATTTGAAAAACCGGTATGAAAGGGATTGACGCCGTGATAATACCATGGTAACTAAAGGGGTACGGTGACCAGACTTGGTCCAGATAATTTAGGGCATTTTGTGCGATATTCGCCAAGATAGCCAACTCCAACTCGGCACTAACTGGCTAACCAAAGCAGGTATCCAGCTACTTACCGGATAAGTTGTCTGAAGACATTCAAATTAGAGTTATGTGGGGGTAGTACCCTTCCAAGTTGTAGTTAGGAAGTGTAAGTAAGCTTTGAATGTAAATGTGACAAGGAAAGACGCCTTTAATAATATTTGAGGGCAAATAAAAACAAACATGTAGATATTCGAAAAAATTCGAATATGGTAATTGCTATTCGAATATTCGAATATTATTTTTGACGAGCGAATATTCGTGCCGAACACTACTCAAATAGCAGGGTGTAGTGGGATTACCTCTAATCAAACGAAACGCTGCGAGGAGTATGTCAGGACGGGACATTCATGTACATGTAGACATAAAACTGAAAATATGTCCGGGCGATCAAAATCATGCCCCAATCCTAAATCCACGTCCATGGGTACTGGCATTACTAAATTCGTTTGACTTGACAATCCATTTCATTATCCTAGTTATTAATGTGTATTTCAAACCACAATATACATGTTAATTACATGTTATTTTTGATTTGGGGTTATTTTAAAAGACCACATGAGCTAGCATGTTATAACTGATACGAAATCTCACTCCAAATTATGTCGGTACACATATCCACATCGCGTGCTGTTTCACCTTCTTGTATTCATTCACTCAATTGACCGAATTTACTGAAAACAGATTCTCAAACCCAAGTACACAAAATGTTTAGTGGTCAATTGCCCGATTACTAAAGCAATGAAAAGGGCAAATACCTAAGTTTTCTTGATAAATTGTGAAAGTGTAGGCCGGTTTAGTAATTTTTCCAATTATGCTTTAAAAAAAGAAGAACGATAACAAGTATGATAAGATAAAGAAAGCATGCGAGCATGAACAATCTGCATGACTCCAACTCACCATGTTTCTAAGTCGATGTGACACCAACACGAGTCTTGTTCATATTTTAGTCACGTCGTTCTATGAGCGGTTTCTAAAAGAATCTCGTTCTAATTGATTACCTCAACCTTATAGGTGAAAACTGAGGGTTTCACGAATCTAAAACTGCAATTTCATCCTTACCATAAGGAAACACTCCTATTAACTGTGAATCAAAATTATAGCATTGAAACTATATTATTATTCAAACCAAAGACATATAAACGTACACGTATTTTATTCAGTGACTTTGTGGGTAATGTTATGGGTAAAGGCATTTTCAAACTGTTCAAATTACGTAGTTTACTTGGCATTGCATGTAACATTTTCTTTTAAATCTTACATGTTCCACTGGACTGTCCAAGTGACCCTGATGGATTACACTGTAGATTGTCAATCCTGACTGTCAAGAAAACAAAGCGTGCTGGAGTTGCATTATTCAATGTTAGTATGGTACTACCCCATTGCTATACAATAATAGATTTACAAATATTACAAATGGCACGTAAGTAATGTAATCTAAGACTAAACTAGTATACTTGTTACATGTACTTATATCAAATTAATTAATACGATAAGTATACCCCTTGCTTTCGTTCCGGCAAATAAATGTTTGCAAGTTTGCGCACGACAACCTTATCATTGACAAATCAAATCGCTTTCGATGTATAGTGGTTCCCCATTTTCACACAAATAAAAGCACGTATATTATACGAATACGGCGTTCAGAGACATTCCGAAGTTACCCCCCTCCCCATTTCCAAAAAAACGTTTCTGTGGACACGTTACAATGAACATCCACTAAAATTCTCAATATCAAAGTGAAGCATTCGGGTTATACGATGATGAATTCTAACGATATTAAAAGCGTTGCGTTGGGAATGCTATAGGGCCTATAATTTATTGTTTTAAGAAGACAACTTAATGTTCCTATCACCTGTACACTGTTTTTTTTATTAGTCGCCAACTTTGTTGTCAGGATCATTTGAGATCTTCCTGTTACCATTTGAACATTTTATTTAATGACAATTCAGACAATATGTTAATAGTGTGTCATTGTTTCTTGTCCTCCGTCACATAAGGTCATTATGTTGTGTACTTGTTTCAGTTTTGGCAGATGTCCGGATCTGGCACGTGTGGCCGATAGAGAAAAAAACGACATTGTTTAATACTATGACATAAAAGTTATTGACATATCACCAAAAAAAGAGAAGAAAACGAGAAAAAATCCGATTGTTTCGACAATATTGTTTGTAGAAACATTTGGAAAAGTTTGTGTCAACTAAGCTTAAACCATCTCAGAAACGTATTAGACGTATAGGATTTTCAAATTGAGTATTAGGTCGAACCAAATGAAATCTTCATGTATAATAAAACACATGGCTTATATCATTTTGGTTTAGAATCTTTAGTTTTCGTTCTAGCTATTCCTAAAATAACATCTAAAGTTCATCATATTCTTAAGGAAATGGCATATGATAAACAATTACCACACTTGATAGCGATTGTGTGTAGCTGTTTTCTGTGAGCTACTGCAGGGTTGCTGGAAGATCAATCAAAATAGTCAATACAAAGGGGTTTTTAAATCAAAGGAAAACGGCAGGCTTGAATTCCCGGGACGACTTACCGAGACCTAACAATAAAAGCCTTTCAGAAAAAGCTGCTTGACCATGGTAAGACGAAGAAATGGTTAACGAGCTCGTATCCCTTGCTTCAGTAATGTGCAAACATGCCTATCCACGCAGAGCCTCGTCTAAGGATTTGGTCGTGCGGGGCAGTGCTGGGCGAAGCCCGACCCGCGAGCACCGTAGTTGCGACAGAAATAAACCAATAAAACAATCAGAAAAAATGATCTTGTAAACCTACGCACCATACTATAGTATTAAGTACGGTTTCAACCATCAAGCAGACAAACTTCCAACAAAACCTCGCTGCGCCGGCTGCCAACTGGTTCAACTTGATGCATGCTTGGCACATGGGAAAAACCTTCTCAGCGATTTTCAAAACGTAAATGTACATTACCGCCGAGTCTTGAACTTTTGGGCTCAGTAGGCGGAACAGTTTGGCTCTGATCCACAGTACAATCTGATTTAACGACAGATCCTATTTCGTTTAATAATAATAATCGCGTCATTTTACAAGGGTAGCAAACTAGGCCTGAGGCCTTTTTCAAATTTGGCCCTTGGCACAGATCGTGCGAATGATTTCGATCATTACTGCAGGAAGAAACCGAAGAACTCGGGGGGAACCTGCCTGATCGGACGGGAGACCGAATATCCCTCTCACTTACAACGATAAAGTTCTTGCCCTGAGCTGGGATTGAACCCTCGTTGCATTGGTGAGAAGCCGCCTCTCTATCGCCACTGTTCACAATTTCTTCTTACTTGTCTTTACTACACTAGAATCTGGAAGAGTTGTTTCCATTGACGTGTTCTGGATGATATGAGGGATTAGCCAATGAAACGGTCTGTCAAGTATACCGAATTACGCTTTCCAGTTCAATTGTTATTATGCCTCGGTATCTTCTATATTTAAAATATGTATAGTCTGTGATTTGCATTACTGACCTTTGTTCGTGGACACAAAAGCCGAGTCCACGCGAACGATTATTATACCAGTACAAAACGAGACCCCAGGCGTAGGAGCCATGGAGACTGGGGTAGTTGTGGAACTCGTCGACTATGAATGACACTAATAATGGTTAAGTGCAATAATAGATAAACACAAACAGGGGTAAGCAAGCTTTGATTCTTCACTATATAATATGGATATTACGTTTAAATTTAACCTTTTAATTTTAAGACAAATGAAACTCGTCGCGGAATATGTAAGCATACTCCGTGATACTTGTCTAATAAAAGTACTGTTTTACAATTTGTGTTATGCAAGGGGCGGGGTCATTGGTGGAAAGGGGGGGGGGGGGCCTTCAAAAAGAAGATAAATCAAGGTTCGGTATGTAATTGTTATTATTCAGACAATCAATTTCATTAGCAGATTTATGTCACATTATAGGAATGGCGACTGTACCTTGCTATATGTGTTTATATGTGGCTGAATTGCGGACAAACAGGAATGTATAATGTAATTAAAGTACACACTGTTCAATTCTTTTTTATTTTATGCATTAATTTTTACGATTAAGATGATCCATTTTAAGATTTATTAAAGATGTACATGTATAGTGAAATAGATGGTACGCGCTTTAAACTGACTGTGCTATTAAAATATGGGACATATATCGCATAATGTGTAGGTCCTGCAGTTGAACCCCATTCGGGTTGGTATTTCTTTTAGGAACCAGTTTTTACAAATTATTGTAGATGGCAGCGGATTAAATGTCTCTCAAATGATGATTAAGCACTTTAACATGTAAAATAAATTATCCACAGGTAGGTGATTGTCATGTTCATAAATAAACCTCGACTTTCAATAAAATACATTCTTTAGTTATTGATCATCTGAGTCATCGCAGAATGCCTCAGACAAGTCATTTTAATGGTGATATCAGCTTCCGATTTAAAACGTGTCTCACTATTATATATTCAAACATTATGCAACTACTATATTGATCTTATATTGATCTAATAATCAATGGAGGAAATGTTTGTTTCATATTTTTGATAGTCTTTGAACTATTTATATATATACATTATGTACTTCGTTGAGATCGTCCGGATGAAGGTAAATGTAAATATGAAAGAATGCAATCACTCGAAATAGCATCACTACTACATAATACAAAACCAGTGCGGGGTAATATCAGGTTTTTCTTAAAGGGACAATAACACTCTTGCTGGCTTGACAGGTCCAGAAAAAAAATTAGCCTTATTCTAACTACAAGATGTTTAAGTGGCCTACCTGTTGTGTAAATTATCCATTACAACCTATCTTACTTGTCCAGAGGGTTCGAAAATATGTTTAAATCCAAGTTGCATTTGAAAGTGCTTACGTAAGGATTTTCAAACCATGTTACGGCATTTAGTTGAATTTTTCTAATTTTTAAAATTAGGTGTGTTAAGATGAAATTTGTATCATTTTTTAATTGAAATATTGTAAAATAGTACAAATTGTTGATCAGAATAAAGATTGGAACATATTATTCAGTTATAACAAGAGTGGTATTGGGGCTTTAATGGGTAAGCATATTCTACCTCGTGAACGAAACCCCGTTATGGATAGTGTGTATTTAGATGAGCTTCGTTAAAGGAGCTAAATCCCTATTCTTTGGCACCTATAAATGGACACAAGTGGGTGGCAACGCATATAATAATGTAATAGGAACGTATATAAACTGGTTTACATTCAAATCGTTTCTGTTTTACTGTAATTTCTTATCAGTTATGATCGGCGAAATATGCGAAGATTGCAAACTCAATGACAGTCGTTGACGTCTGGTTATTCCAGTCTTTACCGGTAGTATTCTCCTATGGGGCAAGTTTAGCCTCGCTCGTCGAGTCGCTTCACTACAAATGACGCTTGGAACTATTCTAAGGGCACGCGATTTTCGTGCCAATTTTAAATTTTTCATTTTGTCTTGAATATTGGATATCAGAGGCCCATATTTTTACGGTACGATAATAATAACAATGTTGATTAAATTGACCATTAAGACTTGTTTGCAATGTCGAAAGACTTTGGGTGATATTGAGTTAATGACTTGCCTCCTTTAACCTTCCGACTAATAACCCGTTATTATATCGTATACACATCGTATACACCAGACCAATGCCTGTCTATTATAGCAACCCTTTGATGAACCGGCAAAAAAATATCGAAACGGCAAAATAAATAAAAAATCAGATGACCAAACAAATTGTCTGACATGTTTTGATACTAGACGATTCGTGCAGACAGCAAAATGACATCGCTAACTTTCAACAATAACAAAACGATGATTGCATGAAAATTTGTTTGGTTGCTAGCTTTCAACAAAAACAGTTTTATAAACGCACGCTAAAATCCAAACAGAAACTGTTGACATCAAACTTCAAAGGATCGAACAAGCAGTGGTAAAGTTTATGTCAATGTGTTCAGATGTCAGGTCATGGTTGTGACGTCAGCACTTTGAGTGTACATGTGCTGATCGATAGACAAGGGTCAAATGATTATAGCCAATCCACGTGCAAATACACGGCACGCACAAACACGAGTTTGTCATTTTCTAAGTCACGTGATTAGTCGACTTGTGTTTGGATAAGAAAATAAAAGTAAGCACGTCCCCAACGGTAAATATTGAAATGGATGAATCTCAGCTGACACGGTCTATAGGAAGCTAAATTGCTGATGTCACCAAGACAGCGTCGTTTTCGATGTTTTTTCGAATCTTGCTCAAGACACGATACCCAAGCGACTGTTTTCTTTACTTGGACAAATAGAAGCACCGAAGAAAATATATGTTGGAGATAACATTTATCCTTATCAACCAGTGAACACTTTAAAGGAGCTACGACTCTAACTCAATATCATCCAAAATCTTCAACATTGAAAACACGATTTATTTGTCAATTTAAATCAACATTGATGGGCTTCTGATATCAAATATTTAAGACAAGATATACATTTTACCATTGGTACACGAATCGTGTACCATAATGCGTTTCGGCCCCAGTTCTAGCAAGAAGACTGGGATAACCAGACGCTGGAAAGTTGCATTCGATCGAGAATCCGTTTACATACATTCATGTTACAGTATTATATGAGTTGCAACCAACTTGTGTCAATTTCTAGGTCCCAAATGTTAGCGATTTAGCTCCTTTAACAGACAAAAAAACCCAACTTTCTTCTGAAAGGACAGTGTCATTATTTAAAAAAGTATGTATATACGTGCCATTAAAACATTGGAGCCAACAGACAAACACATAATATATACTAAAAGGTGAAATTCTTCACGGTTGGTATATACAACAGAGTACCCGTGCCAAACGCATGGTTCTGAAACAAAATAAATTTCCTTAAAACCAATCTATTGCCTCAAAACTTACAGTGGCGTACACTGTAATGTACACTGGTCATTCGGCAAACTTCGACAGATTCCGGTGCCCTACATCTAGACTCGGCTGTATGATGAAGTCCGCCATATTGGAACTATTTTAAAGGACCCGGATAAACAATGGCTGTCCCCATGGCCATGGAGATTATATCAACAAACTAAAAGATGGCTACCCCAATAGAGATTATATCTAGAAAAGACGCCATTTTGGGACTATTTTGTGAAAGCGGCACGTTTTCCTGTTGAAGTAAATCGTTAGTTGACTAGCCGCATCGCAAATGTATGGTCGTAGGTACATATCAATTACTATCATACATCCGAGTCTAGATGTAGGTTACGGAGAGTACCGGAATCTGTCGAGGTTTGCCGAATGGTACACTGGTTAGGCAAACATTACAAACGTTACGTCACTTCCTTTCCACGTCTATATTAAAGGTAACACAATAGCCTACTGAAATTCGTTGACCAAATGAAACTATAATAATTAAACACAATCTCGTACACGAAACACGGACAAGGTAGCATACATGTTTTCTTTTCTGTCGTCTGAATATACAGATACGTTGCTAGGCAACAGACATGCCCACATCAGGTAAGTCGTTTGACAGTCCTTTTATAGGTAATGGGAATATTTGGTGAACACTAACACAGCTCAAGACTAACACCTCATCAAATAATTGTCAGAAAAAAAATCAAAATTGGATTGGATTCTGGTAATCATTAGAGTGCCGCATACATTAGTGGTTTGGTGTAATCCCCAGAGCCTTGACGCAATGCCTGGGTATAGACAATGCGAAAATTATGTTTATATCATCAATAAAAATCCGCGCCTGTTTAGCCTCTAAAGCGTACACACGATTTTTCAAATTAAATATCATAAATACAATGTGATGCATTTCAAGTCAACCTGATACACACGATTTTTCAAATTAAATATCATAAATACAATGTGATGCATTTCAAGTCAACCTGATAATAAGTAAATGAGGACTGACCTGGTGACGGCATAACTAATTACATGTATGTTAAAATACTGGGATTATCTAGTGTACTAGTACACTGTTATAGAATGTCCATGAATAGGGAAAATTATAATAACATTTATTGTAAACAATTAACAATATTAACATAAAACAAAGAAATAAACAGATTATAATTAAGATATGCTTGTAAAAATTAGGTTTTAATGAGATAGGTTTTACAGGATATAATGATTAAAAAATATAAAGACTTTAATTAAGTAGGTTGATGAAAATTTAGATTAGGTTTACTTCTGATAATATTTAAATAATTTTGTATTTCATACTATTATGGCGAAATTATTACTCTTTTTCGTCTTCCACATCTTCCACAGTATTGGAAATTTTGTGTTCTTGGTGTAAAAGGGGTTCAATTGGGCTATCTTCTGGAAATTCTAATTTATAAAGGAGTTCCGTTAGTTTAAGTTTGCCTAATGCACGCTGTTTGGGTGGGAGCCGCCTTAGCGTGGATGTTACAATGCATCCAAAATGAGCCTCTTCGTCTAAGGCATTTTGTCTTTCATTTGAGACGACACTCATTATTCTTAAATCGTCGTCTTTCTGAAGGGCTCTTCTTTTTCTCGAATTGGGGAGCTGTCGAAGCGTGTCATCAAGGTTGATCAAACCGTTCTGGTGAACCCTAGTAAAATCACTAACATCACTTTGTATGTCACTGTTATAATGAGAAAGTTTTGGCGGTCTCTGATCAGTTCCCAGAACACTTTCACTATTAACATCATCTACCGAATCATCGAGGGCCGACTCGAAGGCTACATACGGGGGTGTCGAACCTTCGTCCAATACATGCGGAGAACCTGAATCTTCTTCCTTCATAAATATTAACTGATTGTTGTCATCGTAATACGCGGGTTGTAATCTGTTACGGTGCACGATATAAGGACTGAGAAATTCATCGACGTTATAATAGAGTTTCCATGTTGATACGATCGTGTCTTCTGGTACACCCGGCCGGCGTAACATTTCTTTCTTCTTCTTGACATATCTATCTCTTATGACGCGCCATCTATACTGACAGTCATCTCCTGTAAGTACATGTATATAAACATAATAATTAATATTATCATGATAAGGGTTATAGACCAGGAGCCCGGGGGGTTCAACCTGTCTGAAAAGCTAACCAATTTCTATATGCGTCACTAGGTTCCCCAGGGGTCACTGTCACAGGATATGGACGTCTGCCACGCCCGTTGTGGTGGGTGTGGTCATGAGGGGCATAATAAATGGACCTCAAAAATAGGCTAGACTAGCTCATTTAGCCTACTAACCACGTGAAATTAGTTGCAAAATGTTCTATTATGGGATAAACTACGATTTAACTAATTATAACACATTGTCGTCATTTATTCGAACTTAGGTGACGTATTTCCAAGAAAACACACAAAGATTGCTCCCGGAGTACCAAAATGATTATTATATTAAAAAAAATTAAAAAAATAGCGACGTAGCGTTGTTAATGGTCTAACGGATGCGCTTTAGAAGGTCTGTCATTGAATCAAGTTACGTGGTTTCGATAATATCTAACCATCTCCGGTTTTTTGTTTACCCCCACTGCCAATGATTCATACGCGCAAGCAATTTGTTGAAACAGAATTGTATACCATATAGTTTGGCACCAGATCGACAAACCTGGAAATATTGTCCACCTAATGTTTGTTGATTGATTATATATCTCCAATATGTGTAGATTCAGAATCCAGATGATGCCACACTGCCACCCTTGGGGAAATGTAAATATTCAAGATGGCCGCCATGGTGCAGTTTCTGGATACTTTAACTTAGTTGGGTAAAATTGTGACAATTTCTAGCGGCTCTGAGCCACACAACCCCTGCTAACTACCATGCTAGCTCTGAAATTACCTCGTTTTTGTTTTCTAAAACTATGGGCCTAAGATTTGGTATAGGCATACACAAATAGCCGCTTATACTTAGCAAACGTTGCAGAGACACATACTTACAAGTGTATTTTTGTACTATTTTACGACAGATCTATTTCAAGTTTTAACCCAGCTGTTATTGTAAAGGTTAAAATTAATATAAAGTCAGTTACGATAGATAGAAATCTTTCGAAATTTTGTGTAAGTCAATGTCGCTTAAGCTAGAAATGTCTTGTTCGCCTTGCACTGTGTAGGTCGATCCACATTTTGTTTTCTAATATGTGTGTAGGCTACATACATTAAATTAATCAAGTCAACAAATACATGCATTAAAATAAATTCCTTCCTACACAATAGAACACAAAATGATTTGCTAAACATTTAATATCGAAAAGAAAGCTATCCATTTTTAACGTGTACGGCAAGTTTCTTTCTGCAAGTCATGCTCACCCTATTTAATGGTAAATATAAATGAGTCTTGACGATCGCGACTAACCTGACCTTTCTGTTGGCGGCGAGCCAAGCTTAATACTGAACGACATGGAGATAGCCGAACGTGTACAAACTGAACGTTAAAATGTATTGTGCTTCCACAGTAGTTACATACCTAAATATCCTAATTCTTGTCCGACGGATTTCCAAATTTCATCCTTCATTTTCTTATTTTTATAGTCCTTGTGTTTTGAGTCGTACACCATAGGATGATCGCGGACTAAAGCGACTAAACGTTCATCAAATTTGATATCGGTATTCTCCATTTTGCGTCTTGGTAGTTACAATCGACAGTCGTCTGATATCCACTACGGCAGACGTGTAACAAGCCGGAACGTGATTGGTTGAACGCAGCGCACAGGCTGCGTGACTGTACATGTTACTAAATTTATCTCATTGCGTGCAGAAGTAACGGGACGACTACAAAGCATACGTGTTGTTATCAACATGAACGACCTGTTTGGATCAATAGCTGTAATGTTGTTCAGTCTAATCGTTTACAGACTGACATTTTATTCTATTTTAAAAAAATACCCTGCCAATGTTCGATTTTTGAAAACTTAATTTGTTAAAACCAATTAGCGAGTATTACCAAGTTTTCGTAAAAGGTCTAATTTGATTTTACCAGATGTTACCGGAAGACGGGGTTGTATTTTCGATTTCAGTGGAATGAAGCTCTTATCAAGAAGAGTTGGGCTACGTCTTGTTTCGGTATAGCCGTTTTTTAATAGGTTTAAATTACTGGGCAATTAATTCAAAAATAGGCCATTTACGAACATTATAAACCTTCTAATTAGAAAGCGAACATAATAACCGGAACTATTCAAACCCATTCCAATGCAAACAATAAATACGATGAACGCATTATTGAGAAGGGGTTCAACGTCCAACTTTTCTGCACCAACCGAGATAATGTTGACGGACAACGTCATGCAGTTTACTATGAGGTACCGCCGGAACAACTAGACCATGTTCCCCGTCATGCGTGAATGAATGGAATGGGGTTTAACGTCCTACGCTTCAGTAACTAACCCGGGATAATTGAAGACGGGCTGACAATGTAAATGTCACTGAAAAATAAACCATGAATAGTTTTTATAAAGACCCGTCTTCCATTAGCCCAGGTTAGGTGCATAATAGTAGGACGTTAAACCCCATTTCATTCATTCATTTTTACAAAGACGTAAACCATTAATTGATTGAAAACTAATGCTATAAAAACAATATTCTTTTTATATTCAATAGATGTTCATCTGTTCGACATATAATAATGACCGAAAATTAATATACTGACACACGAATACTATTGATTTATATAATGCATTGTCATTCGTCAATTCGGTCTCCACTGGTCAACGAAAAGTTTTATCGTTCATTCTCAGACCGGTCGTGTTCCGTCCATCTTCCATAAAAAAAATAATTATAGTCAGGAAAATAAAATTTTACAGCAGTTATTAGCGCTGTAAAATCGAGATTATTACTATTGGTAAAAAGGACTTGTTTGCAACATTTGGGATGTGCCCACTTCAAATAAGGCATAGCTGGTTCATTTTTTGGTTTGACAATAAATAAATAAATCATTCGCCCGGGTGGTTAACGTCCACTTGACACAAAGTTATTTTTTAACCCAACTAGACCACTCCACTCTCTACTTTGAGAATATCCGTTGATCACATAATATATTAGGATTTTTTCTTCATGGTCACAACCAAAATTTTTAGAATCTTTCACAAAAGACCTACTTTATCAGTATCTTAAGAAAATTATATTTTAGAACTCTCTGCCGGAAGGTACGATGTACATTTCATACTTGATATGGTATATATAGTGTGATTGTTTAATGTCGGACCGCGGGCTATTTTATTAACCACGTAAAACAAGACAAAGGGAATACTGTCTACGAATACTTGTTACGTACCAACACAACAAATATCAAGTTTAACCTGTGGGTCTGGTTAAAACTTGTCCACCATATTCAGATTTTATTTTAACCTTCAACTTTTAAGGTGGGCTTTCAGCAATAATATCTTTTATTCAGTCGTTCAATATCCCCTTTAAAAAGCTAAACCATCGGTTCAGAGTGCATCAATTTGACTGAATTTTTCAGAAAATTTCCATTACATTATCTAGTTTTTACCTCATTAATAGTAAGAACTACCAGCTCTTTATCTAATCTCCCCCTAAAACGTGTAGCTATATTGCAGGCATCTCCCGGTAATACTGACATTTACGTGTTGCTGACAACAATACAGATTCTGAACCAACACGCAATTAATCAAATTGAAGATATCACATTGTGTCACTGTGTTGTACATCGACAGTATGCTCCCAAAGATATACACCTATTAACAAGTGGTATTAGTATGTCAGGAGAATTAACAGTCTCGGTTATCCATTTGTGTGTTTAATCATGAATGAAAATGGAACAGATAAGATGACATCGACAGTTTATTATGGTGTTTTCATGTTAATAATTGTCTAATTAACAGTTTATATGACGTGTCAGGCCTAAAGAAAGATCTGCAATAGGCAGATTTACCTCTTGTAAAATGCATGTTTATCAATCTCGAGTAATAGAGTGTACAACAAAGGGATGGTGTGAGTTTACCGGTACGAAATACACAGTTAAAATTATATGTATATTTACAGTTATAAGTATAGTACAGTGCCGGATTTGTCAGATCACAATGTTTGCTAATTTACTTTTAAAACGATGTAAATGCATATGCATACAAAGCTTATGTAAAATTACATCAAACAACCATTTGTCGGTTAAATTATGTGAAATGTCGTTGAAAATATTATTTTTTACAGAAAATTGCAAATTTACTGTCAAATTTACTGACCACAGTTATTCCCCCTTTGACTACATGTCGAATTTTGGCTAATAAAGAAAAGCATATACATGTACAATACATTTTGCTTGCACGGTGTCATGCAACCTACCTTTTCAATTGGCAGGAGCAGAACATTAGGGCATTAAACCCCCTTCATTTAACTACTTTGTCTGCATTATAATAATCTCGGT
The DNA here is from genome assembly GCA_917208275.1 of Patella pellucida. Lineage (NCBI taxonomy): Eukaryota > Metazoa > Mollusca > Gastropoda > Patellidae > Patella > Patella pellucida. The sequence continues at coordinate 36,747,757 of OU795036.1, forward strand.
GGAAGCGCACGTTAAATAAAACTATGTCACACACATTACTTTACATTATCGAATGTTTTACATCCTCGGCTGAACGGCCCGCAACACTTTCTGTGTTCTCCAGGATCTAGCCTAGAACTAAGTAGCCAAGCGGGGACAAACGTGTTCCTTTTAGTAATGTTAATTACATAACATGTAATTCTACAGTAAGAGGTATTATTACATACAATCTGTCAAAATACACAATATATTTTGGTTTTTAATGTTTAATTTCACATCAACTCCATTTTACCTTGGATGTATAATATCTAGAGATAAAGTTAATTACAGACTGTGAAATAACATGCAATGTTAAAATACAGTTATAACGATGACAATATTTCTGCAAGTTTAAAACGGGTACAACAACTACATAATAATTTTAACAGTGCAGAGTCAGCTGAAAAATTGTGCAGTCGAATATAGTTATTTCAAATCCGAATTTTGATTACATGTATAAATAATAAAATTAAACCACGTATCGCTAACAAACAAAAACAAATACCACTAACTCAACAACTGATAAAGTGCACAATATGCACTAAAAATTAAATGTTTTAAAAAGACGATAATAACCCCGGTTACTTGTGAAAAACATCCGCAAGTCATGTACTAGCCGACCTTGGTATAATATTTCTTTATTTGAAAGGACTCACAGATTTATTATCTTCTACACTTTTCTCTTTACAAATTGAAACCGCTGGGTTAAGTCAAGTTGAGTACAGTAGTGGTAAATTTACGTGACAGATTGTCCAATTTTTCCTCCTAATTAACACTTGAATGGGGTTAAATAGCATTTGTTAGAAGATGAATAGATTAAATTGACCGTAACACGATAGCAACAGTCCCGTAATAATAAGTATCAAATCACATACTATACTATGAACTATATCCCAATCTTATACCTAAAGGTACTGTAAAATGTTTGTAATCACAAACAATTGCATACCAAAAACTTAAAACATAAATTCAGTAATTATGTGTATAAAGGTAAATATACCCCTCCACCTTCGCACCAAGAAGAAAGAAAGACATAACAAAAACAATACACCCTTCCCCAAACAAACCATAAAATTGAACCATATGTTAGTCTCAATATGGCCTAGTTGATGTCGAATGCACGTTACCCCCCCCTCTCTCTATTCAAAATGGCGGTTCTAGAATTGGCAGACCTACATGACTATACTAGAATGGATTTTACTGCGTGTAGTGTTGATAAAAAAAACCTAAGTTATAGGTCGCTTCTCGCTAGTATTTAATTTTCAATATCCTCCTACATGTAAATATACGAAACTTCTTGTAAGCAATTACTTGATATTGAATTATATAATGATACATAATCCGGAAGCTAACGTTATAAAAAAGTTTAACAAATACTACTTGTTTTCAATTGATGATGGGGTGGGCAGAGTCTTCTAATAGTTGTTACACACTTTGATAGCCCAGTCAGCAAAGTATTATTTAAAACCCCATCTATAATAATGTCCTCTTGTAAATCATACAAAAAATATCTTTAACGTAACTTGTCGTGGGGGAGCCTTATTGTTGAGTATATTCGTCAGTGGCAAAAGCCGGAAGTAGGCCTCGTCTCTGTTCCAATTTCTTGTCCACTGATACAAATTAATATACATTTATTGGTGCAGTTAGGCAAAGAGAAAATATTAGACGGGAGAAAATTGAATCTTTATTTTAGCACTAACCACTAGCTGTAATTTTCCAGTTACAATACGGGTTTTCCCGTTTTACAGTATCAGAGTCCCTGACAGTGACATATTCAGGTTATTATGAATAATTCAAGTATTTTAAGAAAGTCGTACGATATAAAATAAACCAATCGAAGACACGGACACTTATAAAGGTGATGTTAAAAGGTTTCAAGATGGATGATAAGATATGAGATATTACAGTCATAAAATATCATTCAAAATGCACCATATATACAAGTTTTATTATTTGGCCTGCAGCACTGAGTACTATTTAAGTGAGCGGGCCTGTCATTTTTTTTATTATGTCAAGGTTGTTTAATTAAATCTGTTTTATTTTTAAACCAGGACTGAAAGTAGGACAGAAACGCCTTGGCGCATGTAGAATACATATCTTTGTTAAACAATTACTCCTTGGTAAACAGGAAACCTAAACAACTAAATTATTGTTTTGGTATAGGGTAATGCTTTGCATAATGGCCATGTTGTAAATGAACAAGTGAATAGTAGTAGACCTACCCGAATCTTCAACTTTTTTAAAACTAGGGATACGAAATGTACTTTTTACAGTCTCTCTGTATCAATTATTAATGGTTATTCTACTTGATCATAGCAGATGTTTAAAGCTTTAAATAAATCAAAATCTTCTTTAAATTACTTGATGTTCTTTATTTGTTGTGTAATGTCAGTTACTGTTTCATGCCATGGCGGTGACGTGTACTGATTTATAGCATCAACCACCTGCCTTGTAAAACTGAGCAGAGCTTAAAGCTACAATTTCACATTTTAAGTTATATTTTTAAAATTTATTAAAATAAAGCCTTAAAATAGACGGTATCCTATAATTAACTTTTGCCAGCTGAGAAATTGGCAGACATATAATTTTCAACTTCAAATTCCAACGTTTGAATATAACTTATGGAGTGAATGGGGATACAAGGGATGTACCTGTGATATTATTCCCTGTGTCAATGATTTTTAAGAGTGGGAAATAATGCCCATGGTCGTATAATAGTGAGTTGATAACCTATTTATTGAGCAAAATACATAGACATAATTATGTTTTGACTTTCTTTTTAGAAAATATGAAATTCTCGCTTTAAATAGATTTTTCTTGGTTTAATTCCACGTTAATCTCAATAAATATATCAAAATTATCTTAGTAAAACTAATCGTAGATTCCTACATTTTTTATTCACTGTAATATTATATTTCCCAGGTATAATATATTGGATCTGCAATTCCGTCCTATGTCCCATTCTACACCCTTCCATATAATCTCAATATTTAGTCCTTCGAGATACAAACAGTTAGACAAAAAGAAAAATCCCTTGGACAAAATAAAATTAATCAATAGTAAGTGGAACCCAATGGAGGAAAGAAATTGTACTTGAAAGGTGGTAATAGGTGCTTGGGAATGAATAAGCATATTTTATCACGCGTACTACACCTACCAGTTAAAACTAGTCATGTTGACCTGGGCCCGGTTGCTCAAAGCTCCGTTATCTTTTAACGATACGTTAACTTTAACGAAGAGAAAGATTGTTGCTGGAAATAAAGCCCCCGAACATTCTGTGGTGCAAATTTTTCCTACAAATTTATGCTAATATTTCTAAAGGAAAAAATAAAGTATTCTATAGTGTTTTCTGTAGTAAATTTACCAAGATATGTCTGTTACCAAGATATGTCCGTTAGAGTTTAACGGATCGTTAAAATAACTTTGTTTTGAGCAACCGGCCCCAGGTGAACTAGCAGTTGATAAACAAATCTATGATGAATATATCGTACTTATTGCCACGGTGACGACCGTAGAATTTCTGAAATGCAGACTTTAATCAGGCTGGTACATATCCGTGTGTTACTAATTTCGATGTCAAAATATGGGACGGTATATATTTTCAGTGCAGTATGTTTCTCTTAGTGATGGCCAGAGTTTACGTTCTAGATGAAGATATTTACTATTCACAGTGGCGGACCTATATTTTGGGGAACTGGTGGCAGGAGGGGGGTGGTGGGTGCTGATGGGCGCGCTTGCGAACATTATCGATGAGATCTGGGAAACCGCTGTAGCTTCTTCTATGCGCTTATTGCATGTTCGAAGAAAGAAACGAACTACACTCGTCAGTTTCTTCAGGAAGCCCGATTCCTCTGACATTGCCAATATAAGCAGCTATATAATACTAATACAGGAGCTATCCAATATTCTCACAATTATATAAATAAAACATTTTAAGCAATATGGACTTCAGTCACTTCTATGGGGAAACTTTGAAATTAGGACCCGTGACTTAAGCTTTCTCTTGTATTTCAGTGCTTTTTGTACATTGACGCATTCTTCTTATTAAATATATAAGCAATACGTATAGCTGTTGATAATTTCTTGGCGCTTATATTGTATGATTTTCATGCACAGCTTTAATCATATCTAAACGTTTTTGGTATGGTCACCACACTTATATCTCGATACGAAAAACTAAACAAGAACTTATCGAAACCATGTAATAGTGTTATGTAGATCATTTATTCGTCAGCTTTTGTATACACAATTACCCATATAATACATCTACGTAAAATGTTTTGCACTCGTTATTGGGCTATAACAATATTTGGTTAATCGCTTATTAAAATAATATACAAAATCTAGTTCAATTACATCACGCGCGTTGTCCCTGGATAGCGTTTTTGCACTTGCTGAACTTTGGACTTATAACGATCAAAATTAAATACCCAGCCTATTTTTCCAATCCGGATGTCAAGAGTTTCTATTAGCACGATTACGTGGACATCAGTGTATTACAGGACAATATGGCCTTTGTTTATATACGTATTTAATATATTTATCTGATATTTTCTAAAGCGGTGTTTAAGTACAGTTTATGTTCGTGACGTCAATGTAGATATTGGACGAATTGGCAATGGACGAATTGTCAAGACAACCTGGCAATGATTTGTTTTATACGAATCATAATGAGAAATGTTGTTCTACGAATTATTTACCCTTTAAATGATTACAGTGCATTTGTATTTACACGTATTGCAGTTATAGTATACATTTGAGAGAAAATACGTAGACTAATGTCAGAAAAATCAATAACGATATTTTATTCAGTAGGCCAATAGTATGTTGAATATGTGTTTGACACAATTAATTTTTTCTAAAGTTGTTGCTGATTCCACAAAACTTATTTGTGGTTTGCGAAACAACAGACTTTTGAAATTATTATTTTGTGCGTAACGTCACGCACGCAACGTATTTATAAATGTGTATGAATTAGACAAACTCTAAGAATACTAACAACACCCTATACAACATTTATCAAGGTGACTTTATTGCACATAATGCAACCAGTTTTTTCATCAAATACATATTTTTAATTTAATACAAATGAAATGGTAATTTTTGGTATATTTATCTCTATATCATGTCATATAATGACGGTGGTAGTTATCTGCATTGCATTTTTAGGCTTTTATCTGATTAAATATATAAAAATGCTAATATAGGAAGACGGCTGTTGACAAATTTCGCCATGGAAAAGTTTACTACTACAGACAAAGCGGGGGGAGTTTCATGTCCCCCCCCCCCCAAAAAAAAAACGACTGCGAGTTTTACAACATCTAACCGTTGCTTGATTAGTCTGATATTTTTAGGTAGTTATTTTTACCACAGAGAAGTGATACATACACACAAAGGAATAGATTCGTTTACAGTCCTTGAAAGCTTTTTTAGTTGAAAAAATCACGAAAGACAAAAGAAAAGCAGTTTTACTAGCATATAGCTGGAAAACAAAAAGTAAATTGGAAAGGTTTGGACTGAGATGTAAAGTGGGCCATAGCATAATCATAGCCGAAAAGCGGAAAGTTCCGGCACCTTTGACATTGCAACCTTGACTTTGCAACTCGATTATCACAGCATGACATTTCACTTAGAAAGCGCGAGACATGGTATTTGCAATGATATGTTCTATTGAGGAATCTGAGAGGTCTCCAGCTGGACCAGGAACCAATCGAAATTAGTGCCGAAAAATGTAGGGTATAATGTGATGGCCTCGATAAGAAATGAAATAAAATGGGGTTTAACGTCCTGGTTAATGTAGACGGGAGGACTCGATAAGATGTACGCAGTTCTTTAAGCGAGACCAGGCCCGGCTGTTAAAGATGTAGTAATTGTGGAGTCATCCTTAGTTCCACCTACGTCATACTGCCCACAATCTGTCAAATGCCACAAGGTTTTTATAGTCTCTTACTTAACCCTGCTTTAACTTATTAAAGTGACATCATATTTAATCCAAAATACACCCAATTAATACAGATGCCGTATATTATTTTGAATTTCGTGATTCCCATCCTATTAAGCTACCTTTAATCTATGTAGAAAGGTTAATTTGTTTTAATTATGAATTTATTTATCTAAAAAAAATGACTACATAGGTTAATTCACAAAAATTCACATATGTATACATGTTGAGTTCTAGTGGAATTTCCCTAATACAAGGAAACGAAACTAAATGTGTAGATAAAGACAAGAACATAAACAATCTAAGCTATATATAAATTTTTCTAAGGTTAACACCGTTATCTTATCTTGTAGAGTGTTACATATAATATACATGAATACCTTTACAGGTAAGTAAACGTAACGTATTTATAACTGGACATGTAAATCATGGATAATAGCACGAACGTTTTTGAAAAGGATCCAGATTAATAAAAAAAAACCCCAAATAACATCGTACTATGGATGAAATTGAAAATCTAATTCACCAAATCGATACAGAATTGTTCAAAGAAACGCATGCGAATAATCACGTTGATCGGAGTAAAATTGACAATTTCTTGATGGGATATTGAAAGACAAAAAGCATATTATTAAATATGAATCAACACGTGCCTTTATTACATGTGTTTCAGTGTTATCAATAATGCCGACAAGAATGCGGTTATCTATATTTACCTCAAAATTTAACATGTTTATTATTTAATTTGACAATAATATATCCCTTGATCATTCTACTTTACTGCATGTTGCACATATGCCACAATTGTGATTTTTACCCGTAGAGGGGCATTAGGTAGGGTAATGTATATTTTGCAATTGTATGCTTAAATCATACTTTTACCTACACTGTATAATATTTTGAAATGTCATTTTTTTTTTTAAAGCTTATAGAAATTCTGAAGTCTGTGGATGAAACATGACCTTAACAGTGTTAAAGAAGCTAACGCAAGTTTAATTTTGTAATACACAAAATAAGCATATCTATATTTATTATTATTACTGTGCTTAAAGTCAGGAATAACGACCCCAAGAAATAAACACAGTTGAGTAAGTTGTAAAATAAGGGAAGTTTAAGAAACTGTTTGAGATCAAAGGGGGCAGTACAAATTCATCAAATACGATCGTATTTGATCTGAAACCGATCCTTGTTATTTGCACCTATATATTATATTATATTATATACTATTCTCGAAATATGATCGTAAATCCGTCGATAATCCCCTACCTAGACTTGAAATCACTTGACATAAGTAATAATCGACACTCCAGTTCTTACTTCACGTCATGGTATTAAACATATTATATCGGCTTAATGTGTGATTCAGACTGTAGGGTCAATATATTATAATCCAATTGTTCATTGTGTATAGTAGTATTACACTTCAAAGATAAAGACATAAGTTTTGAAGATCATAACAGATTATGCAAGTTTATAATGACACTATTCATTGAAGAGACATCTCTGACGTCAATGTAGGAAACGGATCAGTGACGTCAATTGTTAATCTATGTTCATTAATCACACTCCTCAAAACAAGATCAGCATGTAAGCGATTTCGATAATCCACACGAAACTCCTTCCCTCAAGTTGTTTTCAACTCAGACCTACCTCTCAAATAATCTACTAATAATCTTATATGGTTTAGGTTGGATCCATTTATATAATAATTATATAAAATGAACCCATTACACCAGGAGGCTCAGAATTTCAGAAGGATAAACCCGGAAGTGACATGTCCTCTGATTACGAATCGACAATCAACCAAATCGTAATTGTTTTTGTTCAAAATGAAAATCCTCACCATCACCCCGTCACCTAAAGATTTTCGAAACCATCCGAACATTTTTATTTGAATTTCAGCTATAATAGAGTTTTCCACGCAGCTTTTACAACGACCCTGCTTTTCTTAGATAACAATAATCTCGTGTTCTATCAAAAAGTTATATTACCTATAAGGTGATGTTATTATACGATCACATCTCTATACAGGATTAATGGTTTATACCCCAGTCGGACGAAAGTCCAAGATAAATAAATATTATCAAGGCTCCAAAGAAACGAAGACTTATTTATTTTCTAATACCTATTCTATAATACAATAAATTCAGCTGAGCAATGTAAATAATTCATTGAAACGAAGCCAACCACTTTTATCCAGTGACGTATTGAGGGTTTGTACCGTCAGGGCGATCTTCGGTTGCAAGTATTTTCGTACTATAGTCGAACTATCTGCATGCGAATGACAAATAGTTCAACCAGTGGTCATGACCAACCGTACCGTGCGATAAAGCACGGCCTGGATAGTTCAAAGAGGGCTGACAATAGTTTTGGCATATTTTACGGGTTTAAACTTAAACATCACACCAATACAACGGTTATCATGTTTAAGTCAGGGGTGCCGTAATACATTTAAACATTTATTATTTTATGAATGCACCCAGACAAACAGTTATATTTTAGTGTCCATTTCATTTCTGCAACACACAAATAATCAGATAATCAACAACATAAGCAATTATTTTTTTCTCAGTAAAACATATGCATTTATCAATGATCTATTTTTGTGCCAAATATTATATGTCTTTAACACAAAATACCATAATTCAACGATGTTTATGGAGTATCTAACTGCACTTACAGATCCGAGGTCACGAAGGTATCTTAAAATTTGTTTTGTAGAGTTTACCATTGCATGTCCTAGATCACTGTTTAAATGATCAGTGCAACAATATTCGTTCTTGTCCTTTATGATAAAATACCTGCCATATGTAATAAAAACCAATGTAATATAAGTCATACACGTAAATTATCACGTCGGACATGATCTTAGACAAGTTACTATCCTATCCGCCCAGTTTGTCTCCTGGCCTGACTAGACAATTATAGGAAATAGCAGTCGTTATCTATTGTATAACGTCTACATACCTTCTGCTTATATCTACCTGTATCCGATCCAGTAAATACCTAAAGCAAATAAATATCTTAATAGGGTCTGCACGTCTGCAGTTTAGGCTTCTTTAAACATGGAAAAATAGAAGTTGGATGGTTTAGTGCTCATAAGAATTCAGCAGACGGCGTTTTGGGAACTTTCTCCTTATTCATCAATTCACTGGTAAAGATATTATAGGTCGGTCACTCCGACCCAGTCTGACAAGCTATACTGTGAGTGACGTGTCTTATAATTGTTCACATCGACACAAATATGGTCATGTCAGAAATCTGGGTTATTTGAAAAGACTTGCTACATTCAGTAGAATATTCGGGAGACATGTGATGTCATCAATAAAAACACCCGATACTCAGTCTAGTTAATTTGACATTTTATGCAATTAAATCTACAACCATCCCCTTAAAGCCTCTTCAAACAGGAAATTTATCAACATACCACCTAAAGCAATTAAATTTATAGTCGACGGTGCTTCCCATATTTTTTGTCTAATTATTTTGCGTGCTACGTGCATCAAGCGGCAATTTTTACACACTTAATGCCGGACTAGAAAACGATTCAAACGTTGCAGTTTTTGTTGACATATGTAATGCATTTGTTAACGTTTCATTACGCTGCCTTTTGTAAACTATTATCTGTGATATGGTGAATGAAAATGTTGAGAACAACGGTATCGAATCTAATTGTATAAACCACTCCACACCATCTGCACCTGAGAGTCATCCGGTAGAACGCGGCCTTGACATTTATCACGTAAGAAGTGTGTTTGCTGTTTTTTTACTAAACGAAACCAGTTACTGCTACACTAGCTTTATTTATTTCATATGGTGTTATCTCTCAAATGCCACACTTTTCGTACCTCAGAAAAAAATATAGTTCAAGATACAAAGCAGGTGTGAACTGGTCGAGTAAGAATTATTATAGTGGGTAGCGTTCACATAACCATGGGCATTAACTAATCTGAAAACAATTGGAAATAAAAATACTTTTCAACCGAGCCCTGCAAATTGTATTTTGTTGTAATTTAACGATGATGAAATTCACGGAAATTATGGGTTTCGTACTTGAAAATAGCATTCCAAATACGTCATTCAAATCGAATTGTCTTTGGTCGTCACCGTTTCAACAAATTTAAACTAAACGCTGCATTGTGTATATGCCATGTTCGCACAATTTAGATTTTCATGCGTAAACGACAAAAATCGGAATCAAGATATCTAACCATTTTCTGTTAAAGAAAATTACCAATTAAAATGCTGCCCATATCGCCATTTTTGGTACTGTAGACCATGGTCATAACCGTCTATTCTTAGCCTTTTGGAACAAAGGATTCGAAAACTCTCCTATCAGTTTATAAAATTCGCTATTCCTCAATGCCATTTCAGTTGCGTTTTGGGTGGTGTTTACGTTATGATCTTACACTTTGACAATGCCGATCAAATCATCGTCTTTCAATGTCAACTAACTTTGATACTTTATACGTGATTTGATCAGTTATATTCAAGTCCATAACGAAGTGCATAATAATATATGTCAGCCTTCCTTGGTTTTTGGCAAGCATTCTATATTAGATAGCCAGATCTACATGCTGCAATATGGAAGACAGTAACTTAAGTAGTGTGCATATGTTTGATAACCTCAAGATCTTTGATGAATTATATCATATTTATTTTAACAGGGTTACTAAATCCATTATAACAGGCCATGTTGATCAATCTCGTCAAAAAATACTATAACCATTCTCAAAGAAGTTTCTTCCTCACGAGGGTTTAAAATCTACTACCGAATTATCTAAGCACCATTTTCAACATTTCTTACGTGGCTTCTATAACCAAAAGAATGCCATGTTATCTTTTATGACCGAAATGCCACTAAGTTGGTGTTATGTTTCAGCTTTCGGCAAAACTATGGTAACTAGGAATTATTGATTACAGATAATTGAATGTCTATGTTGATAAGATAGAGTATATAATAAAATGTCCAGAAGAAAATCCATTAAAAATAACAGTATTAATAAATGATTTTGGAACGCTATATGTAAATATTACTAAAATACATGTAAAATGATTGGAAGTTTATCTTAAGTGGAGGAATCCATTTAAGGTAACACGATGAATTATTTTGGTTCTTGATGGTTTGGTTATGGAGTGGACATGTTAAATTAGAATGGGTGAATAACTAGAGATCCACCGGCTCATGTATTACCGAGACAAAGCAAAGGGCGACTCGAACAGAAATGAAATGAGGTTTAATGCCTACTTTTCTGCCTCTAAACTGGGCTAATGAAGATGGGCATACGTCATATAGTGTGCTTTGGGGGATCTTTTACGTACACACCAATGTGTACACGGGACCTTGGTTTTTCGTCTTATCCGAACGACTAGACAGCTGCCCTTGTCAGGCCCCCAATCCTGCATCACTGATAAGGAGAAACAACGCTGGAAAATCTGCATGAACTTTCACTGGCAATACAGGGATCGAACACCCGATCTCCAGGCTAGCGAGCTCGGACAGAAATGTGTCGTGATATGCAATGATTATAATTATGGCGCGTCTATGCAGAATATATGCGGATGGCTTCAATCTGTTGCCGTTTTTGATATTTGAATAAGCATTATTTGTGTATTTTAAAACAGAAATAATGATACGAATATTTACTTCTTGGTGGAAGTATATTATCGTTTCGTTAAAGACCACTCAAACATTCTTTAATTGCACATTACCATGTTTGGTGACTATGCAATCCTAATTGTACGTGCTATGTGAGCGATAAGTAGCAACACCTACGCATCATTAAAAGCATCTTTTGCACGAAAATAGAACATGACTTTAACCCAATATTATGACGTGATATGCACACCAAACGATTTAGGAATGGAGATGCTTCTGACAAACTAAGTGTCAAATAGACCAACATTTATAAAGATAACAAATTACTTATACATTGATCCTAAACCAAGTGTACTTATACCCTGAATCACATAATAATGATGACCTACTGTGACAAATATGGCAATGTTCACATTTATTCACCACTAAGATCATCAACTGCATAATTGAAAATATATGTCATTTAGAGAGAGAAATTACATAAAGACATGAACAAACATGAAACAATGATTAAAAAAAAAAGCAATTCTTGTAAAACAGTGAACAAAATTATACATGTATGCAAACAATGAGCTTTCACTTAAATCTCGTCCACAACAATATATCCAATCCGAGCATCTAGTCTAACCGTGACACTAGTCACGGAACGACTTTGATGCAGGTACATATAATTGTTCCGAATCAGGAACATGGTTGAGTATAAATGCCTTTTTCACCCCGAAACGTTGTAGTGATCATACTAAAATATCCCCCCCCCCCAAACAATTATTAATCAGAACGTGATGAAACATGTATTAGTAAATAAGCTATGTATAAGACAAAATTGCACCACCCACACCTACTACAGTAAGGCTACTCCCGTTTAGTGCTTGACTAATATGGAATTTTACGTCCGAGATAAGATTTAGATATAAATTGTCAGTAGGTGAAGGTCATTACTATTATTAACAAGGAAGAGACTATGTCAATTACAGGAAATTATCACTGACTCTTTCCTTATTACATTTCTTCAGACAAATGTGATCCAATACTAGCATAGATTTCTATTTTTTTTTAATATTTCGACATCCTTATGAAATATGTATAGTAATTGGCCAGCTGTTTAGTAGGTATAAGGTACTTTTTTTTTTGCTTAACCATCACAATTGGAAAATTTGGCGAATCTTGTAAACGTTTTATATAAATATTATGATCTGGCACTCAAGAAAGATTTTTCACACCCTATCCAGCACTTGGCACATCACTGTTTCAATGAGAATTTAAATACGACAATGTTTTACACATCTAAAGTGTAAAACCCTAATACTGGAGTGCAACCTAGGGACCGTCAAGAAATGATAAGCATATTGTAATATCGAAATTAAATATTTCAAAACAAAAATATATATATAAAAAGATATGGACTACTAAAATTTTGACTAGAGTGGGTTATCTGTGGTCAATGTCAGTTATGTGTAAAATATACATAATATCTATAACGTATCTTTCCCTGCTGTTTCTTTTTGCATTACTTTGGGCGATATTGACCAAAACGCTTTTGACAGTGATAAGTTTGACCCAACGAAACTGTATGATAGCACGTGTAACGAGGTCTACGGGGATGATTTCAAATTCAAAGCATTTAATTTTATTTTCACTCTTCGATTGGGTGCCGCCCGAATCGGATGTCCGGACCACTTTCCGAATTAGCACTGCCCTACAGTCCGACTGTTTCCCGTATAGCATTATAATGAAGGCTACGAGGATAATTTCAATTTCAAAACACTTTTAAGTTAAAACTTTAATTTCATTCTTTAATTTGATGCCTCCTCGAAATAGGTGCCCGAGGTCCTTGTCTGGTTGGTACTTAAACCACATTTTAACGTGTAGCTTTGACCTAAATCTCTTCCACATAATGGTTGTTTTTACACAAAAAAATAAAGTAATATGATGAACAAGTTTATATGGGAATAATAGGCTACACGTGTATCTTACTTCAGTAGATGATATAGAGCAGTACACCAAAACATGGTCCGCACATGGCCTGGTCCGCAATTTAGTTTTTGGGGCAATGGGCTAAGAGCCAAGTGGAAGGGAATCAAATGTCCAAGGTTGTAATTATTCAATCTGATGGTTCAGCGAACATTGTAATCACGTGACATGGCAACCAGCGCTTCTCCATGCGTTTCCCCCTTTGAAAAGAAAAAATACTATTGTGATTTTTGAAAGATCTGGTAATGCTGATGACGCCATTGACGCAATATTAAGGGTGGCACTTAAATGGGGCAGGGGAGAAGGACTCTATATAAATGCTGTGCCGATTGGGATGTGTTGGTTATCGTTGTGACGTCTTTTCATTAAGACATTTATCTTAGTAATAGCAGGGCTTAATACTTTAAGTTACAGTAATTAAACTATCTTCCTGCCATTATATTTTAGCGACTTGTTGATTCTTTATTTAATTTTAATGTAAGAAATGATTAAACTAGCATCTTAGTTTACGTTCTTTTGACATACAAGATGTTTGTTATTTTGCCTTCAATGTTAGATACGTGTCAGGTGTGTTAAATTTGGCATTTGCTGCGTTGTCATTATTTTGTGTTGTTGACTGTCTGTTTTTTGAGAGGCAGTTAGTGATGCACTGTCTAATAGACTCACTAAATTAACATAAACCAAACCCAGCTTAGCTTATGGCAACGCGGGCGACGCGTATCATATTATTTATTTCATTGCAAATTATACAGACTGCTAAGAAAAGTATTTTGATTAAAATAGGCTGACATTTAATATATAGCGAACTCGGGTTAAAGTTGGATAGCAATATCCATATCAGACTCCAGAAATGCATCGACAGGGAAGCTTAAACTTTGCACTGCCCAACAGTAGTCTATTTTACTTATTATTTGTTCTAAGCAACAGGCACATTTCATGGTAAACAAACCAATTATGAAAAGAAATAAGAAAATATAATAACAATAATTGATTGAAATAACACATGTCATGAATAATATGCTTCTTAAAAACTAGTCAAAATTAGTACAAAATGTATACTGTTTTATTTCCAATAAAATCTTTTTGTGGTAGGTCATGTCATCACAGGAGTACACAGGTTCTCAAAAAAACTGGTCTGAAAAAAATATGTTACAATTAATTGACATGGAAGACATTGTAGACAACAATAAATAACATTTTGTCGAGTCATTTTGTCAATTAATCTTAGTTTGTTAGGAAGGCCATTTCAAGCTTTAATACCTAAATAATACAAACAATAAAAACTGTGTATTTCTATTATATTTTGGAACAAAAAAAAATGAGACTATATATACTACACATAAAAAGTATCATTTGATAATAGAAAATTATATTTCATATCTATGGGACACGCATCATTAAACCTATTGTGCACATGATTTAATTTTAACTTTAATGATCCTCGTACAAGTTATTTTGTCCCATACTATGTATGAAACGTATTATTCTATTGTGGATTGTTTGTATTTTATTTTGCAGCTTTTTGCTGAGAGTAAGACTAGAAAACCAAGCTTAGCAAGAGTTGCACTCAATGCGAGTATTTGTTATTAATTTTCTATTTGATTTTCTTAAAGATTTATCGTATCTGATAAATATTTTAATATAGTTTGTTATTGCAAGATATGTCAAAGTTACAGTTTTCTATGATGACCAAACAATATGCTTCCAGTCTTACTAAAATGAGGAGACAATTTATTGTCAACCAATTATATGTACAAGACGTACAAGACTGAGGTTTTGTAAAAAAAAATAATTTATGACTTTAATATGAAAATAATCATAGGGCATAACGTTATTGTCAGCATATCATTAACATAATGCAGGGACCACAGAGGTTCAGACTACTATCTTAGAGAACACCACTGGCTACATGTACTTGGTTTAAAGTATCTTGTAATATATATTTTGGTTGTTTATTCAGGATCTCTTCTGATCAGGACAATTGGACAATATCATCTTAAAATTGAAAAATCACGACCCTTTATCGTTTGTTTTAAATTAAATTGAATAAATATTGTAAGCATAACAACCACTTATAGTAGTAAAGATGGTAAGTAATAAACGACATCACAAGACGATACATAGACCTGGTAATAAAACAAAAGCATTTTTAATAAACTACTTAATCAGCAGTTTGTAGATTGCAATAAACGTTGACATCCGAGGGAAACAAAAGTTAACATTAGAAGACAAAACGTCAACTAGATTAGAAGATAAAAAGCTAGATTTATTAGCTATGACACAAACCACCATGAAATTAATCTTCGTAACCTAAATAAAAACTTGATTAGTTCACTAGGTTTTACAAATATTCACACCAGGGGGCAATGTTATTCAGGTGTCTTATGCCAAGGTTATTACCCATGACACTTATATATTATATATATATAGAGATATATTATTTGCTGACGTACAGTTAAATGTTTCTAAATGCATAATGTTTAATTAACATATAGAACGGATAATTATGTCAGTGCAGCATATGAATATTCGATTATGGAGAGCATCTCTTTTAATACAAACAATCATTTTATCTTGTACTGTTCCATCACCTGTTCCAGCACTATCCAAATTTCGCTGTGAAGATTAACAGAAATATGTCTTGAAAATAATAAAATATATGTATAAGATCAGGAAATTGAAGTTAATCGATTAAATCTTCTTAATCCGCATTTTCACATTTAAAAATTCGCCAAAATGTCAGATTGTATGCCATAGACGATATTTTTCTATGTCATATATATTATGTAGCACTGGCAGTGTTTCAAAACAGCAGGTGGCGTTCACTTACTTTTAGCGTGACAGGGAATTGTAATCTGTACAATTTGACATTTGTGTACCGAGTTATAAAATAAGATGTGATCAATCATACTTTCCTAGGTTTCATCATATTTATTAAAAGAACACGCAATCGTTTATGGCCCCAGAAAGCCTGTTCAGACACTTAATATGAATAAGCTTTAAAAAACCCAGCGATCGTTAAGCCAGTTTAACTTTAGCGTCTGAACTGAGCCAGTTTAAAAAAAACCAGCTCGTGACCTGTCTTTGAGAATGCTTTTTTTTAAAAACTGGTTCATCTTGGCCGTCTGAACGGGTTGGCTTAAAAAAAACCTGGCCCAGTTTGCTTTGAGCATGCCCAGCATGCTAATGTTATCGAAAGCGTGTGAGAACCGAATAAAGAATATGACACTACCCATGCGCAATTAACTCTAACCTCCCACCGAAGAGGTCACAATAGTTAAACTGGTTTGGCTTATAGTACGTGCGAACGCAACACGATGCTGTCTTAATAGCCCCAGCGATTATGAACTGGTTTAAAAATAAACGTCTAAACGGCACGTTAAGAATTTATTCAAATTGTTTGCCTTATTTTAAATAAAATATCGCCCTTATAGAAATTTTGTTGTTTTAATGTATCAAATACACCAAAAAGACATAGTTTTGTGTTTCTGGATCAAAGATATTTCTCATAAACAGTAATAATTTGTGAAACTGGGACCAGAACTTGGGGCAAAACGTGGGGTGGGGGTCGTGGAACTTTTGTACAATAACTTTGCAGGAGATCGGTCATAATAATGATGATGAAGGAGGCTACAATATAAAATAACAAATTCTAGAAAAAAGCAATCAAATCATCGCAACATATTCGATTTCCATCACTATTATGACCCATCAATGTTGGAATTTTTGCAGGAAGGGGTTTTCCAGGTTCCTGAGACAATGTGTCTTTTTTAAGGGGGTGGGGTGGGGGGTCAGGATGGATTGGATTCCACTGGCCTTTAATTTTTTTGTAAAAAACATTGTCTCTATTGTCATTTTGGCGTATATTTAGGGTAACAAGAGGTCACTTTAACACACAACAGACACACTGGGATTTCACTTAAAGACATACTGACGTGTACCTGCCCCGCTTACTGACAGGGTAATTTCTGCTTTATGCTACATGTAGTTCATGTTTAAACTACCATTGAAAATACACTCAAAGTCAGTTTTATACCTTTGTGGCTCAGCAAGTTTGACGCTCGGTCGCTAATGTATCCCGGTTTTGATGCAGGACGGACGGAGGGCATAGCAACGAAACCCATCTAGTCGTATGATCGGAAATCTTTTAGGTCGTAGCGCCGTTGATAAAGTAATATTTACCCATTTCGTTTCTTGTCTGTAATATGAGCATACAAAAATTATTTTGGGAAAATTTTAGTACCATGAGTCCAGAGCCGAAGAATCACATTTAGGGCCGATAAAAATATGCCTTGGAACCTAGATGCAGTCGAGAAGAAGAAATGGTTAGACAAAATGTAACGAAATGTATAATTTTAGTAAAATTGTAGAAGACTATGCTCTCTTTCATTAACTTTACACAAAAACCCAGACCCATAGTTATAGCTCGTCACAATTGCGTTTGATTTCAAGAAACTTAAAAAAATAATGTGTTATTCTTGTGTCTGCTCAAACGTTATTGAACATGTTAATGTCTCATTTCATAATGTCTATTTTCGGTTAAATCCACAAACATTTTTGCCAGGCAAGCAATTTTATTAAGATGTATCGACATGAGAGGGACACATGCTCATTCAACTGTGGTCCTCACAGTCTGATTACCACAGCTCGTGTAAATAAGTGGAAATTTTTAATGTGTTTAGGGGTGACTTGGTCTGTAGTGGGGACGTAAGCCTAATGTGCTAGCGAAACAAAGGAGTAAAGGTAATTGTTCGTGAAATAAAGCAATCGGTTACGACATAGGGCATTGTCTCACTGGTTGAGTTGAGGTAATGTAGGACCAATGTAGGTATAAGAGCTGTCATAGTTAAACCATTACATATGTATTTTATATTGTGGTATTGTTCAAATCTAGGTCTAGTGGTAACAAATGGTAACTAGGTATATATTATTTATATAGATTATATGAAGTAAAATCCCAGCTTCATATAGCATATCCTTACTGAAATCTCACCCTCGGTCAAAGGTGATATAAGTCCAAAAAGTAACACGCATAAGCTCATGCATGCGTAGGTAATAAATGATCTATTAACGCATCTATCCGTCGCTCCCTAAAAAAAAAAACCCTGAAAACAATACCAGAAAAAAAAACCTAGACAAATAAACCGACAATCTGTTAGCTACAACAAATTACCACAAACTATATCTATTCCCCTCGAAACTTAAATCGGATAACTATTTTGTTACTGGAATAATAATTGAACCATGTGGTACTCACATAATGACCTAGTTTGTGTAGAATTGACGTTAAGTCCCATTTCTCCCCCTCTCTCTCTAGATATATATGACGTTATCTTGTATCCAACAAATAAAATTCGTCCATTTTCATTCTGAGAAATTTTACACGGATGTTGTCCAATCCTGAAATATGACCTGGATGAATAATTGGTAGACTGGCCCAGTCTCTTCTATTTATTTTACATTTCGATTTATATAAAAGTATTAATTTTTAGTAAACCAACACTTTCGTTTCAATTTGTATAAATTTTTTTGGAGTAAACCTGTATTACTTTTTTTTCCCGTTTTTTTGTTGGAGAGGACTGGCCAATTTTTGGTGTGTGAAGAAGACTGGCAAATAATTGTTGGCGCCACAGAATAGTTATCCGATTTAAGTTGAGAGGGGAATAGATATATGTTAGGGTAATTTGTTGTGATGCAACGCGCACGCGTTAACCATTCGCCCCCACCCCTGCACGATAACGTCATATAGCCCGTTCATACGCGTATATTTAAACTAGTTCAACACCGTCGTGGATTTTAAAGCGGGTAGTGTTGTGTTCAAACTGCTATTCTATAAGAGTAACAGAGCCGGGTGGGGGTAAACTGGTTTATTTGCTCTCCATGCTCTGAAACGCGCTAGTTAAACTGATTTAAAGGGGAACGCCCACTTTTTTGTTAATATTTTGTCTGTAAATAAACTACAGGCTGCAATTATTAACATATTTATTTGGATCGAATTCAGTATGATCTATCATAGGGTTGTACCTATTTATATTGATCCATGCCCAACTCCCTACAGGGGCCACGTCCAATTTTTGCGTTTACAGGCTGGAATTTTGAATCTGAATTATACCATAAGATTAGCAACTATTTATTATGGTGAATGTCCCGACCCCCAGGTGTGTCATACCCACTTTATTTTAAAAAGTACCATATAAATCAAAGCAGGAATGTGGACGAATATTACAACGATGGCGATGCTCTCGTTTATATAGAACTGGGATGATGTTTAATGTGTTCCCATGGAAACAAAGTTGACTTAGTTTTGTTTTAGTATACAAGGCCGTGGACTATTGATGACTGGGTCTTTTTGTAGTAAATTCTATCACATTACAACGAAAATTTACTTTTACAATTATTTTTAATCATTTAAAGAGTGTCAGATTCCTCAACTGTTTATTTCAATCAATATTATTACTGTTAACCTATTTACTCTTTGAATCCGTTCTGAGCACCTAATCATGCAGAAATGCTTTGATGTAGATTTCTACAGACTGCTTGGTTTTTCTATTAACGGACTTGAGCAAGATTGACAAGAAAGTCGTTTTAACGTCATATTATAAAGTCAGCACAAACTCACTGACGACATGTTGTGAAATTATTTAATCAAGAAAAATAAATATTGATTCAAATATGTTCAAGTTTGTCTGAACAGAAATAATTACAAAGAGAGAAAGACATAGAACGAGTATCATATCCCTTCATTTATGTAAAGATTTCATATCAGCACACACAATAGAGTTTTATTATAATATTATCTATACATCGGTTTATGCTTCCTTAGGGTATGCCCTGTCTGACATGTATACTCTTCATAGTCTAAAATGTCAGACAGTAAAAAGCCTATGCTGCATTGTATACATATACCGCTCTGGGCCCTGTATCTCGAAATCTTAACTAATTTAAGTAGATACTTTTGATTGGCTGAGCACTTAAATCAATATAATATTATCAAATCAAATGACTAAAATTTTGATTTTTATATTAGTTAAAATTTCGTGAAACATGCCCCTGATTTATTTTTTGTTTTAAAAAAAGCCGAAGATCTCAAAAGCGCAGATGCCTTTTTTTCAAATAAACAGACAGATTCTGTATCTCACCCACACCCAAGGATGTAGATATAAACATAAAAAAATAGGATTTTAATCAGTTTTCAGGACTTAAACTGGCATTTTGCAAGACCTAAATCTGCCCATTGCAGGTCTTTCTTTGGGCCTGGAATGTTATTTAAACTATTAATTAGACATTTATTAGATCATAATCAACTTTCGGCGCCATCGGTTGCCTGCGATATTTATTGGATTTGGGTGGATGAAATAACCGTAAAAATGGATAATCGAGACTTTGCTGATTAACAATGATACAGGACATTTAAAAGAGGGATCTTGCATTTGTCTCAATTCAAAACCCTTGCTTTACTCTTACAAATTTCTATTGTCTTTAAAAGTTAATTGATAAGTGTTTCCAAGCATCAGTCTTTTAGAACTTGTGTGCACAGAGGTCTTTTTAGCAGTGAAAGGAAACCAGAGAACCCCAAGAAAACCCACGATATCATACAAGTCACCCTGGGAACGAAGCCACGACCATGGACCCAATAGCAATGAGATACCTTACGACAATTCGACCAAACAACCCACGTAAATAATATGTGATGTCATATTTTTTATATGTGATGTAATTTCGACATCATTAGTGTGAATTTCTATGATAAAATATTGCATGATTACGTTTACTGTTAAAGCAAGCACTTGTATTACATGTTATGTACCTGTATAAAAGGTAACCTCTTGTGGGTTTATATAGTACAACATAAATGCTTACAATCATGATATTTAAATGTAACAGACTTTAAAAGTAGATAATTATAGTATATGACTAATATCTATATCGTTATAGTCAAGTTACTTTAAGATTATTAGTAATTTGGGGTCATTTAGTAGGTATATAATATTATAATCAATATATTAATAACCTTGAAGCCTACAGGCTAGACATTATTTATTTCCATTTGGATATTTTTTTAAAAGTCCAATCTTTTTCTAGAACAACGAATATCACTTCTTAGTTTTAAAATTTGTAAATAATACTTATGTAATTAAATAAAGAATACGTATTTGCCAAAATCTAAGTTGTAGCTCTGAATAATTTCCGGTGTCAATGAAACAATTGAGTTGGATCAAAGTGGCTGTATAAAATATTTTTCGAGAACTCGAATAAACTTTGACGTCAGTTCTTACACTTATATCATGTGGCTTTTTTATCAAATGAAAAGAAAGAAATTCTAATCATTCACAATGCTGTAAGGAATGCAACTTACCAACCCAAACTAATTGAAATAGTTTTATTTTATTTGTAAATATGAAACCTGGGAGTTGAAATAAAATACTTAAAGATGTTATCACCCCTTATAAAAGACGCACTTCACATTCAAAAATACTTTAAAATGTTCAAGTGTCACTGAGCAGACGATCACTTGACAACGGAATTCATTTTATACATGTTGAGTTGAACAACAGGAAAATTATTAGCACTGTCTAAGGTCCAGGCGACAAAAACCACTTTACTTGAAATCTATACAGTCAGCATTTAAATAATAAAACTTGGGTGGTGATTGATAGCTTAGAATAGAATAGACAGAACACATTTATTTTGGATAGACCAGCTAGGAAAATACGAAATGTAAAATTTAAAAAGAATTATACTCTATTTCAAACTTAAGCACCGGTAATGCAAGCACACGCACAGCACGCAGTTCCGTGGTCTGATCTCACAAAGTGAAGCAAACTATTAGCTGAGTAAAATCACCACACGTAACATTGGGTAAATATGGATCGAGTTTGATACGAAGCTTTCTCATCTGTCGACGCGAGGGTCTTCAAACCCGTTAATAGCGCAATTAATAACATGTCGTAAGTTGTTAATTATTCAAAAATCAACAAAGGCCACGACCTTCTGACAGATGAGACCTGAGAAATGTCGGAAATAATTAGGGTTAATTACAATATTTTCCTATCTGCAAGTTTTTTCTCTGTAATAATCACACCAAATAATAATAAAAAGTATTTATTTGAAACATTAAGACATCTAATTTACAGTTTCATCCTGTAGGCATTAGTTGGTGATCTAAGTCAGGTGGGTAAAAAAAATATTTTCAATTAGATGTGATTTGATTACACAGTTACCTCGGGTATGTTCTAATTATAGTGAGTTTTCGATCAATTTGTGAGTGATTGGAGTTTGCCTTTATATGCTTCAACACCATATTTTCCTGAATTGAAAATGTTTTCAATATATTCCTTTGTAAAGCACTTGTTTCTCTCTGGTCCAGATGTAACAACTTCTTCCACCTTTTCGGCTATCTTCTTGGCAACCATTTCAAAATACATGTATGAAGCATCTTCCAGGTAAACTGCTATTAAATGGCATGGTGAGTGAGGTGTCTGTGGTGTTTCTTTTCCGCTTTGTAGTATTTCTACCCACTTCTGTCTGTTTAGAACAGTCCATAAACTCCATACTATGTATAGCTCTCTCTGAAAAATCCTCTCATTCTCCATATCACTTCTCTTTAATTTTTCCGACTTCATTCGTTACCCAACTCGCTTTTTTTGTTCAGTTCTTCGCCACTGCCCATGGCAGTTATCCAGATAAAACTAATTGTATTCCCTGGCCATAACAACTCGAAATCTTCTTCAAAAAGCTTCCCATACTGCATTGTCTATCTTTCCCTGATGAAATCTGCTGCTTTTTTTTGTACCATATGTCCGACTTCTTTTTTGTCATGGAAATCCCTGCCGACCATTTTAGGCAATTTTGGCCGCTATTTTGAATTTCCGCCATCTTGGATTGGGAAACTCATTTTTAAGATTATTTGTAAGCGCAATGACCACGGACACTCTATTACAAGCCATATCTTGTGCGATACTTACCCATCGCATCAAGAAATTCATTTTTCCTAAAAAATATAGCAACCCGTTTGGAAATAGGACACAACCCAACCGAAAATGGCGTTAAATAAGTGAAATAACCTTAAAACCGTGACACCCCTACTTACTAATACATAGCTTGAAGACTGCATTTTTTAAAAATTGGTTGGCAACTAAAATAATCTGTGTTTGCAGTTAGTGACGTTATACAGACATAAACAACGGAGATTATTCAAGAATACAGCTATATGTGTCTATAAATAATATGCATATTACCAATTATAATTATTAAACGTCGATTAATGACGTATTGTGGCTTTAATATTTATTGAGAATAGAGAAATTTTTAGAACGATTTTTACTGATGGTTTATTGGTTACAAAATATTAAACATAATCCTTGATATTCTTAACAGGATTTAGATCTCTTTTAGATTTAGAATAATAATTCTGTTTTCTCTCTGTACATGTCAGTTAACTTATTGTTTGGTCAACAAAAACACAGTGAACCATCAAGACGGATTGGAAAAAAGATCTTGACAGGTCCAACAAATCTCTGTAAATATTTAAAACGACTTGAATCTTGGTGTCTCGTTATGTCAGTGGTTACAGCAAATGTCACTTTTTGGGCAATTCTTGACCTTTGGCTATGGAATAAGCAGCAAACAAAATAGTTAGTGAACCGAATTTAGGACACAAGAAAAGGCTAGTTTATCTTATGCATTACCACAAATTCCTAGTATCACCGATAACTAAATAGAGTTTTCATTTATTGACCATGTTGATTTTTTATCTCGTTTTAATAAAGTTCTTCCCTATGCAGCATTACATCTTACCATCATGTTGATTATTATGCTATTCTAAGGCCCCCGTACTTCTTGGAGATCAATAATACACAAAGAAGAAATTCCGAACACTTTCAGTAATACAAGGAATGATTTTTCGAAACTGTAAGGTAATATTTATGTTATTATCAGGCGCTGTACTTAAATGGGGTATTGAAACGGGCCCTATTCGTTTTGTTCTGGAGCATATCTCATAAACCACACAAGATATCTTTATGACACCTCGTACACGCATTAAAATGTTATGTTTGCCAGTTTTAATTATAAATGTCCTGGATATTTCCGTCGAAACATTAATTTGGCTTAGTTTTTGGATTACAATGCACAGGCTGTTGTTGACCACTAAGTATTCTTGAGAACATTAAAATTTAGTATTTTTATCAGTAAACTATACCACGGGGTATTTCTTTCATTTATGGGAGCTCACTAACCAGGAGGCTCTGGGATCGTCCCCGTTTTTGGGCGAGAAAGTTTATCGGCATTCTCTATAGCCTGGTTCCCGGTAAGTCAGCGGATCCGGACCGAGGGCTTAGCAAGGGACAGTGTCTAATCGTTCGGTGTCGAAAATCCGAAGCCCAGTGCATACACACTGGCGTTAGGTGTACATGTAAAAGACCTCTTCAAATATGTCATCCATTCCACATTGCATATCGTATGACTGTATTCATTAGCTCGAGTGATCTAGAAAGGTACTTTAGTTCATTTATTTTTTTCTATGTCGTTGTTAAGGACTCTTTCACCGACACAAGTGTTTTATAGCGACTAACAAAACATCGTTAATGATACTTGATCATAAATATACGCCTGAAGCAAGAACATAATATCCACTACTAATATTTCTCTATATTTTTTTCCACAGACCTACTAAATATACTCTTATTAAATCTCAATGTATTAACTCGAGGCTATATTTGTCATAATACGATTTTTAATTATATTTTTTTTTTGAGAAAGGTAGCATATTTCCGGTACAAATGTATAAGTTGATTGGTCTATGCTAAAAATTTGAACATACATTTAAACCTAACAATGTTTATCCCCGGTAATTTGTTTGTCTTCGTCTAAGTGTCAAGATGCGATATGCAATATTGTTTGTTGTCGTGTCCTTTAAACTATGTGCTGCAGGAAAAATGCAATTGGGATTCGTCGTGACTTACAATCTTTCTTATTTCTATAGTTACTTATTACCGACATCGAGAGTTCATTTTCCTCATCACTCGACTATCACAATCCCCTGGAATAGGTAGGCAATAGTCGATCCATGGAAACTTTACGCCCTCTTCTTGGAATAAACCCATAGAAATAAGCCCTAAAGATTGGGGAGGCAAATATGCCGCACCTCATACCAGAAAAGTCAGGCGCCCGAAGTATGCGTTGTAATTTCCTTTGACATCTCACATCGACACTGATGGTCGAGATCCTGTCATCACATTCCGGTTAGATTAGTGTTCATCTTGATGTCTAATTTTGATCTATTCATGAAGTACCTGGTTAGTAGTTCTACTTTAGAGGACAAGAAGTTTCTCATTTTTCACATCAAAATGACAAATAGCCCCGCCGAAATCGACACACGGGATTACGTGCTAGCGTCTTTGATGCGGCTCCAAGACCATAGAAAACGGTTTTGTTGCAGTCTAATAATTTTCAGAATTTTCACGGGGAGGACCTCCTAGACCATCAGCCGCACTGCTAGCTCCTGCTCAGTAACTTGAGCATTATATTAGCGCCCCATCACAATCTGATGCACCCCTACTTTTAAAATCCTACATACGGCCCTCCCCAATAACACAGACAATTTGGCCTCTCTAATCCAAAACTGATTCCCTCTATCAAGGTGAATATCTTAAAATGAGGTACCGAATGAGGACATGGTCAAATTTGCTGCTTGAACTTCTTAAATGACAGTGTATACTTTCTGATGTGTGTATATACTAGTATAATATGGATTTCCTTTACCTTCTCAGTAGGAATTAGTGCCAGATAATATAAGTTTATAAGATGATATATAACCCTTCTATATCCAGGCGCCTAATGTCCAATAACCAGCCACCCACCAACTTATCCATTAGTAATAATAAATCAGCTCTGTTCAATGTTTTCTTACTGACCATTTATCATACAGACTTAATGTCTGAAGATGTTCCGATTGGTGTTAATGATTATTGATTTGGAATCGCAGAGAAGTTGGGAATTCATCACTTACAACGATTATATCCAAACCACTAAGGCAGCGCCGGGCTTAAAAATAAGATACAGTATTTATATCAATGAAGAAGTTGGAATAAACCCGATAAATCTGTCAGATCCAGATTTATTTTAGAGAAGAAAACAAAATGTCCAAAATATTTTTTATCTTTAAGTAATATCGTGCACGGACAGAGTATGCTTGATGCAATATCGGACTTGAGACGCTAACGTTGATACAATATCTATTCTGTTTGATTGAATGGCTGTAGTACATGTAAGTAAAATTGGCAGTATTGGCAGTATTGACGTATAATTGAAATAGCCAGCTGACTTTATTACTCCCATGAAGGAGAGGGGCAAAGGTGGAGGGGCTGTATTATAAATACCGTATTCCTTGATACATAAAACATCCTCTCTATACAACATACACCAGGCCAATTGGTGACCGAGAGGTTTATTTAAGTGTCATTGTTTCGAATATAGGTTTGTTTTATTCCTGGGAAAAGTCTGGCCTGATAAGCAATGTATATTTTCTCCAGGTACTCTTGGTTGCACATAAAATAAACATCTTAGTCCCGAAAAATCTCACTAACACAGAGTTCAATTTTGACTTCATTATTAGATGTGGTTATTGAAAATTTGCGCTCATCGTCATATATAACGTTTTTAGTCTCATCCGATCAACTATAAAACACCTTTTTTCAAGATACATGCATCTGTTGAAACTAAGTATTGAAGTTCCCTTAAAACGTTAAACAAATCATGTCATTGACGCAAAACCTAAACAAGTCCAATTTTGTCTTTATTTTAAAACGCAATTTATTCTAAAACATAATTCACTTCCAAACACAATAAATAAATAACAAAAGATTTCATAGTTGCCAACTTTAGACCATTGAAATTTCTGATAATGATACATCTAACAGCTGGTACCAGTAGATTACAATTATAGAGGAAATATGTTTACATTCTGAAAAAGATCTGTTTTGACAAAACTCCGGCAAAATGCCGACCTTATCTCTGAGATTTAGAAACAGTAGTAAGGCTGGTCAATCTGAAACAATATAACACACACGCGGTTAATTGGTCACTATATTATAAATGGCAGATAAACCTGTTGGGAGAGCATTTATATCCTATGTTACCAATAATAATCATAATGTTATAAAATAGCCAAAACAACTAAATCTTGTTTAGTGGGTGATAAATATGGGGATCTCAATACTATCCAGAATAAACCACACAACCCTGTCTTTAATTTGGCACAGCGCCATCATGTGTGTGAATTATTCATTTAATATACTGGTTTCATCTTCATGATATAATTCCAGAATCCTATAAATAAAACAGTATCATATTCGTAACAACATATTATGGCAATGGCGTCCTTGGTGTTTTTTTTTTAAAGCATTAAGCATCTCTTTAAAATTGTTACTATTGTTAATATTGAAAATATTCTTGCGGGTAATGAGCAACAACAAATTGACGGATGTCGTGTACAAGGTGGGTTTTGTCTAATCATTCTGGTGTGGCTTTAACCAAATGGAAAGAACAGCTTGTCCAGACTAAAGATGTCCAACTAAAGAAATTAAAAAAATACCGTTAATAACGTATGTTAGTCTTAGTACGACCATTCCACGTGAATAACAGACATCTTTTATCTGTATTGTATAAAACTGTTAAAATATTAAATTAAATATCGAAATAATTATCTGGTAAATATGTCATTAAAATAACAATACACCACTTAGATACCATATCTTGGGTGTATTATTTGAACAAAAATATGACGATTTTAACATAAGATGATTATCTTAGTTTGTACTCTAGACTCTCCATGATCAATACAAAAACAGTTTTGAGAATTTAATGCATAAGAAAGAAAAACATTGTTTTATGAGTTTTGCGGTTTTTTTGCTTTGTTTTTATATATATTATTATATATATAAAGCAGTCTATAAAAACGGGCATTGGTTTATAGTTTGCTTCCTTGCCATAATGTAATATAACACGAATTTAATGAAAAACAAATTGTTTTGTGTTGGATGGCGAATAGTAATGTGGCGTCGAAAAAAACTGTTATATCCTAAATAGCAATAATATCGTATAACATCTCCAGTTTTACATGCAGGGTAGTAACTCGAATTGTAGTGCAATATCGCGAAATGCGGTGCAATATCACGACATGCAGTGTAGTATGGCGAATTGTAGTGTCGTATTACGAATTAAAGTGCAGTATCATCTAGGTGTATTTATTATAGTGTATTGATATTAGGAAATGTAAATTGTAGTTTAGTAACGGAAATAATATACTATTGTGTTGTGTCGTGGATGGTAATATCCCTGGAAGATATATATTGAAGATGATAAATTTTTCTCTTTAAACCACATTATAAATGTACAGTTGTTGCAAAATACATTAACACAGCAACTACCGTATACGACTTAATAATTATCCATTTATCTGTTATTAAATCCTTCATTTTATCCCGGATCTATCTTCAGATGAATGTATCGTGTCACCTTCAAAGAATCTTGCCCTAATATCATGCAGATGACCATCCGTTGCAATGAAAGCCACCCCGAAGCATAGTACGTGTTCTTTTGTGACTATTAGCATGGTTTCTACAGACATGCGACACAGGGAAACCTGAAAAATGTCAAAACTAACGTCACTACTGCGACAAAAAGAGAACTCTTGCCAGAACTTTAACTTGACATTGTATAGTTATGAATGTCAGCAGTATCATGCCCCCTCCCTACCTCTATAATCAATATATGTCTGATTACCTCACTAGTCTCTAGGGCATACTTAAACCATATTGTAATAGAATTTCTAAACAGACAACATGAAAATTGCCGTGCTATTGTGAAGATATGGACGTTTCAGACATGTATATAGAACTTTTGAATAGGCTAGGAATTGCCTAGATCTAACTCCTTCATCTCCGAAAATTAAATTTCGCAAACGAGCAGTTTATAAGAGATTGGACGTAATTAAATTTTTACAATGCTAAAGAAGAAATTTTAATATATTTCTCATAAAATGCAATATAATTGTGTCCGTATTGCATTATTTCTTTCGATGGTATGTCTTTTCGATATCTTGTCTCTTGTAAGATGAATGTCTTATAATTGAACCTTCTCTCTGCATTGTTGGACAATATCTAGTTTTTCACGGCTTAATCCACGCTGCAAAGTATACTTAAATTAATATTTTAAAATTTGATTAAAGCATATTAAGCAAAATTAGTAAACGTACTACAGGCGGAAAAGTTATTGGCAGAGGATAACCCAGGAATTAACTTAGGCTTCGATATGAATTCGTTCGATGGACAGCGACTAACGACAAATAGAATCTAAAATGGGTTCTAGCAGAATCAAGTCACGTGATAAACAAAGCTGATAACAGGTGGATTCTCGCGACAAGTTTTTTTTCCGATTGAAATGTTAAATAAATTCTGATAAATATATTAATTTGAATAATGTCTTTAGAATATATCATGAAATCACCCAGTTTGTACGCGGGAAGTCACATTATGAGATCCTTATTAATAGCAGTATAAGGGCAATTAAATATCACCTAGCTCGTTTCAGATACTTTATATATTTATTGCGCAAACATATCAATAAAAATTCGAAGATGTCGTTCAACAAGCAGGGCGAAGGGGGAACATAAAACAACAACATTTATCTTGACCTCTTTACGAAAGAGTGTTTTTGTATTGCTGAATTGTATAAAAAAAACAGGGCTATTGACATAAAACATAACATGTAATGGTGAAAATCCCCCGCGTATTGTCCACCTTTCGTCATTAAAACGGTAATGTTGTACACCCTGGTTCAATAATGCTTTTGATGATGACCTGAATCGGAGGGCGTGTAATAAAAATATACACAGTTCAGAAGTTTTAGTGTTTATAAGAGGGTAAACACTTATATATAAGATTTTTAAATGCAGGGTATGCCCTGTGATAGGTTATCGTATGCCATTATATCGTATGTTTTTATTTGGGGAAACACCTTTATTTACAATGACGGGCGGTACCTGTGTAAGTTTCCATCTGGTATATCGTCTCACGAGCCCAGTACACCTAATGGTTTTCCTCAAGGACATTTGAAGAATTTAGTTTGAACCTGGAATAAATCATATATTACTATTGTAGAAAACATGCATTTCTTTTCTTGAATAATATGAACACTGTGTTAAATAATGATACGTTATTTTTGACCCTATTCTAATATAATTAAAACTTCACTTTCACTACAGTAAACTGAGTGTGATATGGTTCTGTGCGTTTATGATATGGGTACTAATGTTAATGATGTGGGTACTGATGTTTATGATTAGGGTACTGATGTTTATGATTTGGGTACTGATATTTATGATTTGGGTACTAGTGTTTATAATATTGGTACTGATATTTATGAAATGGGTACTGGTGTTTATGATATGGGTCCTGATGATTATGATATGGTGCTGGGCGTTTATGATATGGGTACTAATGTTTATGATTTGGGTACTGGTGTTTATGATATTGATACTAATGTTTGTGATATGGATACTGGTGTTTGTGATATGGATACTGGTGTTTATGATTTTGATACTGGTGTTTATGATATGGGTACTGATGTTTATGATTTGGGTACTAATATGTATGATTAGGGTACTGATGTTAATGATTTGGGTACTGATATGTATGGTATGGGTACTGATATTTATGATTTGGGTACTGGTGTTTATGATATGGGAACTGATGATTATGGTATGGTGCTTGGCGTTTATGATATTGATACTAATGTTTATGATATGTGTATACTGATGTTTATGATTTGGATACTGGTGTTTATGACATGGGTACTAATGTTTATGATTTGGGTACTGATATTTATGATTTTGGTACTGGTGTTTATGATATGGGTACTGATGATTATGATTTGGGTATTGATATTAAAATTTATAAT
Source organism: Patella pellucida (assembly GCA_917208275.1). NCBI lineage: Eukaryota > Metazoa > Mollusca > Gastropoda > Patellidae > Patella > Patella pellucida. The sequence continues at coordinate 36,779,244 of OU795036.1, forward strand.
TTGGGTACTTATATTTATGATATGGGTACTGATGATTATGATATGGGTACTGGTGATTATGATTTGGGTATTGATTTTTATGATATGGGTACTGATGAACATAAACAGGCTTGTAGGAGAGTACAAATTGTCTAGATAATTTTTAATTTTAATGTATTGATTAGTTTTAATAAGTTGGTATCTGGTTTACATTGAACGACAGCTGACAGAATAAAAAAAAATAACAGCATAGTTTGTGCTCAATAGTTGATAGTTTAAGTGGAGCTTAACTAAAACAGAGCGATTCTGCCGAAATACAAACAAATAATGAAGTAAAGTTTGTCTGAAGACGAATCAAAATAACAACTGTAATCAATCAAATTCAAGTTTAAGTGGAGCTTAACTAAAACAGAGCGATTCTGCCGAAATACAAACAAATAATGAAGTAAAGTTTGTCTGAAAACGAATCAAAATAACAACTGTAATCAATCAAATTCATCACCTATTTTGACTAAACTCTTACGGTATTTTCTCATAATTTAATGTCAACTGAAAATTTAATCAAATTCAACAATTTTTATTGAGACTTTGTGGAAGAGCCGTGCTTTAGTAAACAATCATTGTGATTGATAACTGAAGCCATTATCACTGGCAACATGTCAGCAATGTCATTTTGACCGCTGCCCCTTTAAGATTACTGCTAACCACAAAAATGGCAATTTCATTAAATGACAACAGATGGTCAATTTTATCGCGAAATCAGTTTGTTTGACTTATTTTAATAATAAATAGTCCACTTAAAAGGTATAAATTAGATTATATAACTAGACCGCGATTGTATCAAACAAGAGAGCATTGTTATATCGGTATTTCATTGTTGTCGTCATCTGTTCTGTACGGAAGCTAAATAGGGCCATATTATTTTTTTATTTTAACTATAATTTCAACTTAGTGTCTTAGAATTTCAACTATAGTATCTTGAAATTTCAATTAGTATCTTAAAATGTCAACCAAGTAACAGAATTTCATTTTATTATCTTGAAATTTCAAGATACCAGTACGCTAATAATAAATAACATGACCCCATTTCGTTTCCGTAGTCTAGTGAACCAATTTGGTCAAATAATTCGTTTATGCCAATTCGACAGTTTAAGAGAGATTTAGTTTCAACTACAACAGTACAAAACAGAAATGTCAGTGGGCCATTATACTAGTCATTACAGTTTTTACCTGTCACTGTGGATTAGGGTACTCTGACCTATATTTTCTGCTTGATGTTCGAAAAAATTTCGCACCGTGGAGCAAATAAACATTTTTGACATGATGCGAACATTTTTTTTGTTCGGGATTAAGTAAAGAGTTGACCTAAAATGTTTTATGTGAACATTGAAAATTAATGTACTATTATAACATTGCGTAGCACATAAGTAAGATGACGATTATGTCTGACCTTAAAAAAAACTAGTTTTCGACATCATTTAATTCTCTTTCAAGTGATACCTCATTAAGGTTAATTAATAGCGACCCGTCTTAGAAGAAGTGTTTACAGTAACTAAGATGTAATAATTACGACGTAAGTAATCAGACAGTAATTAGAATACCAAGTTGAAGACATTAAACAAAGGAACTCAGCCGGATAATAGATAGTTCTACAGATACCATTAAACAAGTCATGACATTGATGTATGTAAAGACAAGAAATACAATTTGTTCCAAGCTTTCTTCGGGAACGAAGTAATGATCTTTGATTAAAGCCATAATGTTTTGTGCTACAGTGTATGGACACAGATCACCAAAAATTTCTACGCCGTCACACAGGAAACAAGGGCCAAAGTTATTTTTAGTCTCTCTCTCCCTTTCCCTTTTTCCTCCTTTTGCATGGAAATTTTTGTTGACTTTTTGGTGTAGAATCTAAACAAAAGGGTTTAAAAATACATTTTCTGTCAGGTTTTGGTGAATATCCAGGATTTTCAGGCGGAAGGATACAAGAGTTGTGAGGTTGTTTACGTTGAAATGAGGGCCGGGAATTGCATATGTACTTGTCTCTACTTCCAGCCTGAGTATCTCAAGTTTTTCATGAAGAACCTCACACGTCCTTTTGACCAAGAGTTTGCCACATGTGGCTCCATCTGTGGTAGAAAGCGTTCTGTCCAACGAAAATTTGGGGAAAAGTTACAGCCGGGCTAAGTGATGAGAATTAACATTAAAGTCAATGGGGCAATCTTTAGTGTTCTGTGGCCGTATACCCTAAAACAAAAACAAGCATCCATCTTGAAGTTCACCCATTCCCAGAATCCTCTTGGATTGAGGCCTTGTATTAACAAGGAAAGCGACATTAATTATATTACATTACTTTGTAAAAGTAGAAAAAAGAGCAAGTAATAGGGGAAATATTATATGACAGCAATAAGGGATTTATAGAGCACGTTCACTCCAAAAAAAAAAATTCTATATTATTATTATTAGCATGACTTTAAAGTTTAATAGATGTTCGCACAAACATAAGTTATAGATGGGCATACTCATCATTGGTGAGAAAATCAACATATAACATGAGAAAAATAGTAAGAAAGACAATTAAAGCATTATTTCCACCTACTTCAGTAAATATGGTTAAATAAATGTTATAAAACAAGCATCATTTTTATGTTGTCTCTTATGTGAGCAAGGGGGGGGGGGTATAGTTATGAGTAAAGAACTATAGTAGACAGAGCCTGGAGGAAACTGTAATTTATTCAGATTATGATTGCAGATTCCCCTAAAGGATTTTAAATAACTTTTTGATTTTGTTTTTTTTACATTAAATTCTTTGGGATTATGTTAATTCCATTTCGATTTTTTATGTTGTACTAAATAGATAAATATAAAATAAATTTTAGATTGCAGAGGAGAGGGTGTGGCAAAAATCATTTTGAAAGCTGACGTCGGCTCTATTTCAGTACGTTGTACCTAAAGACATTTTAAACTTATATACGAAAGAGTTAACATGTAATATAATTATTTAAGGTAAAGGTAAGTATATATGTAATTAAGCAGGTGTTAGCTGTTAGTTTAACCTGGTTATCAAGGGGTCAATCTAAGCCATTTATAATAACTGAATTTTTCAATTATGTTCTGATATACACCCTATCCTTGGACAACGCCCTTTGCAAAATGAACGGTTATTTCAGGGTGAATACTCATCACTGTACATAGAAAAATAATATTTTCTAAATTATTTGCGATGCAGAAAACAGTCTATAATAGGCAGATTTAGCTCTTGCATAATGAATTTTAAGACGACCATGTGAATTTGAATGGAACGGAATCTAAAGGTTATGGTGGTGTATGTAAGATGGAGTATATAGGTATATATGTGGGGGTATATAAGTAATATACATATACATCATCTGGAGTCATCTTTTGTCAAAGAAGTAGGGCAATTTTCTGCATCATTTATCTCTCGACCAGTAAGTAAAATAATGGCTGGGTTAATACAGTCCATGATTTGTCTATCTTGAATAGATGATAGTTGGAGATATGATAGCGTCATTTTAATTTTACTTATCATTGACGCTCATAGGTACAATAATTATATACACGGGAATATAATATCAAATCAATGAATGGTATCTTAGTAGTATTAAAAAGGAATGTAACTATAGTGTTTAACATTTGCGAACTGACGACGTCTTATTGAGTCCAATAGATATAATCATCTCTAGAAATGTGGGTTTGTGAAATAACTTCTAAGAAAAACCAACATCGCAGACAATGGAAATATTCATTCGAATTCGTAGGTCTGTCTTCAAGAGCCAAGTCGGCACAGAACAGAGGAGGTTAAACCCCGTTTCATTTTCATTTCTAATTCGTAGAACAAAATAAATGTTCCCTCCATAAACACGAATAAATAATAAACTTGTTTTCAGTCGTCTCAATATCCATTATAGTTCGTAAATACGAATTATATTTAAATTATCGCTTTTTTCAAAACTGAGAATAAGTGATCACCGGGTCGTATTAAGCTTGCATGACGCCCTTGGCACTATAGTTCTTGCATCAACAGTGAAGAGGGGCACATCCTAGTAACACAAATGTTAAACTCGATATCATAACAAATAAAATGTTTTTTTATGGTACATATTTTTATAAATAATTTGGAACCCTTTTTGTATTGGGGCCATGGACACTAGCTACATTCAGTCAACCTCTTGGGTGATCAGTACGAAAGCTGTGCGTTTTTTATTTGCGTAGGCCAAAAGGAAAGATAGCATCTGATACCACATGTCCAGACAGGATGTGTTTCAGAACAACTGGTATCACATGGCTAATCTGTGAGGAAATCATCTTGTGGTAAATCATATCTAACTGTTTTATTATCTTTCACATTTAAATGTCATATATAGCACTTTATGCAATGACTTGATTCTTTCTTATTGATCAGTTAACATTTGGTATTTTCTCTTGTTTTCTTGAAAACTATGATATCACTTATAACTCCATCCCTTACCACACGATACAACTGGTTTATTTTTAAGGCCGAGTTAACAATGTCAACATTTTGTTAGATATTAAATGGAAAGCATAGATTAAAACAATTTCATGTAGAATGGAATTTGCTATATTTAACAAAGAGAAATAAAAAGATGGCGGAGTGACACCCGTAGAAACAAATCAATCGGATTAAAACACAGATCCAATTACGTTTCGTTTTTTATAGTTCAAAATTTCGTTTTACTTGTCTTTACTACACTAGGATCTGGAAGAGTTGTTATCATTGACGTGTTATAAATGGTGTGAGCGATTAGCCAATGAAACGGTTAGCTTTAGGTGTGTTTTGCACGGAACTGTGGGTAATCCACTAGTAACATCAATGCTGAATGGTTTATCAAATGTCTGACGTCATAGTCGGTATTTAGACCCCTGACGTGAACTCCCACTATAACGTGCCAGATCGTCATGTAGTGTAGGCCATCGAAAGTATAAAAAAAACAAAACGAAATATAGATTTGAATTTTATTCAGATTGGAAACACATGAATGTAAGCTTTATAAGACTATAATTTAAATAAGAATTTAATGATTGTTGGAATAAAATGTTTTCTATTAAAATGACGTTTGTCTTGGTATGGTTGTAAACGCAATATGCAAAACAATAAAACTGTCATGATGTTTTAGTTTCTTTTAATGGCGATAAAAAGAAAATTTAAATGTTTTCTATTATAGCAGATTTCGTGATAAGTTGTCAATAGAGTCAGCTGTTATAAAAAATATTGACCTGAGAGAAGTAGATAATGTGAAGGTCGGTGATAGAAAATAAGACCCTAGGTTAACCATTAATAACTGTTTGATCATTAAGAGCCTGTAGCTATATAGCGGGACTGACTCAACACAACAATCAAGTCATCTTAACGTTACAGTCCCCATAAATAAACGACCTTCACATTAAAGGGATGAGTCATCTTTATACCGGTACAATGATATAAAAATAGATCTTCAATCAGCTGATTTCCCATGTACCGTTATTTAAACAGTTTAAAGGTCCGTACATTGGACACTTCCTTGCTGTTTGGTTGGAATAATAACGATTATCCAGGGATTCTATATTAATCAATTGAACTATAGAATTTGTGATCAATTTCCAAGTATGTGGTATCCTACTCTTAAAGATGCATCTTGATTATCAAGAAAGTATCACATGGAAAATAACCACAGACACCAAAGAGCTGATTGACTTAGTGTCAAATATTTTTCACGAGAAGATAAGATACTCCTTGAAATTCACTAAAAACTTATCGGGATCGTAAATTAATAGTAAAGAACGACTTACGGAAATAAAAACTTACCCTTGAATCCTTTACTCTACATGTATTATCTAATTCTTCACAATGTGTATTCCCTTTATTAACTAGCTTATATTTTTTAGTCACGGTGCCCTTCTCAAACAAATAAATAAAATATAAGATGTATAATTTAATATTATGAAAATTTAATTCATTATTTCACTTTAAGCATTTTAAATACGCATGCAAGCAATCCTTCGTTGATCATTAGCTAGTCATACACGAACACGATTTTTATTGTTGAACTCTTGTCGTTCACACCCGTTTAGCGAGTTGAATTTTAAAATTTTGAGATGATTATTTATCAGCACAATGAATGCACCTATTAAGTCGAGACCATTGATTATAGCTAGAAGAAACATCTGTCCAACTTTATTTTTTTCTAATTCCTCTTCTTGCCACTTTAAGTAATTGCTCTACCTATATTTGCCGATGGATAATTTGTTTTCACGAGATGTCATTATGTTAGCAGTATAGTTTTAAAACAAATCTGGAATCAGAAAGTCACGAAAGACAAATTGAAAATATATTACGAAATATGGCTGTTTAAACATATTTGCTATGCCATTTGCAAATAGGGAGATTAGCTGGTGCGAAACTAATCAATGTAAGCTTTTCTTAAGGTATTTAGCTCTCTAGAATCGGATATAAATCAAGTCATGAACATGGGTAAGATAACCAATGGCCATTTACATCTCTAGCAGACCAAAAGTTGATCTTATAAACCCTTTTCTGAAAAAGGGCGGTGTTTGATTTTTTATGAGGTTCAGGATAATTTGTTACCTGAAGGTGGAATAATCGAAGTTAAATATGCATTCGTTTTTTCGCACCCGTTTCCACCTCCACAATCAACGAAGGTAAAGTGTCTATTTGGACCTTAAGGTGACATTTCGACAAACCTTTTATTTTGAGTCACGTATTGCAATCCTATATCTAAAACATATTTATTAGGTGACTAGTGATATTTGTCACATACACCCTGATAATAAAAATCTGATTATATATATATAGATAACCGAATTATATAGTATACATGTACGTACTACCTCATACGATTATAATTAGTATATAAATGAATAAAAGAGTAAAATGGTATTTGGCGTTTCACTTATCTGGAACCATGAAGACGGTCATGCATCATGTATTGTGCTATATTATGAGGACATTTTGCCCGGAGAGCAATTGAATCGAACGTGTAGGCTACACGGGACCTCAGTTTTTCTACCTAATCCGACGAGACGCGCTACTTGCTTCTGTTAAACCAGAATACTATACCATTATTAAACTACGAGTCAGCAACGCGACATCCCCACATAAATGATAATCTAAATAAGTTCTCCAAGAATAAAAGCATACCCTGCCACGAATATATATAGCATGCAGAGAGCGTCTGTGGTACTTCGTTCCCTACTTAGTGTAAAGCCAGGCTGACACTTGCACGATTCCGTGGCACGCATTGGCACGACTCGAGTCGGCACGACACCGTCCGATTTGCGCAAACTCGTCGTGCCAATGCGGGAAGTGAGTACACAATGCGAAAACTATGCGCAAACCATGCGTAAACTCGTCGTGCCAGTTCGTGCCAATGTGGACACTGGTGGACGTGACAAAATCGTGACCAAAAATCGTGCAAGTGTCAGCCTGGCTTTAGCATACCCTGTCACGAACTCATGCGAAAAACGTCTCTAGGAAAGAAAACGTCTGTGGTACCTCCTCCCTTCGTGCTCAAGGATCAGCTTAGTTTGTTTAACTGTTAATCCGTAGTTGTCTATAGACCATTTCGATACTGGATGGCCATGTTTCTAACCCCTAGAACTTCATTGGTCCAATGGGGATCACGCGGCTAAGTGGGTAAGGCGCTGGCGCGCTAGCCTGGAAGTCGAGTGTTCGATCCCAGCATTGGCCGAGAAAGTTTATCTCGATTTTCCGGCGTGGTTTTCCCTTGTCAGTGAAGCAGAACGGTGGGTCTGGCAAGGACAGCTGTCTAGTCGTTCGGATGGGACGAAAAATCGAGGCCCCGTTTACACATTGACGTGCACGTAAAAGATCTATTGGCAGTTGGAATTCGATATAAGAGTAGGCAAAATTTTCCTCATAACACATTGTATGTCGTATGCCCGTCTTCAATTAGCCCAGGTTAGGCGCATAACAGTAGGATGTTAAACCCCAATTCATTTCATTGCATTGGTCCACAGTCGGAAAAAGGCATTGTGAAGGCATGGATAAATGTTTTGTTACAATTACTTGTCTGGAGTGATATCGCAGACATGGTATTGGAGGTGAAGCAGATCTAGATTTGTTATAAATAAAGAACAATAACCACCAGTTATAACACAGTCAATAATAAAAGTGATTAAGGACAGAATTAAGTACAACATAAATGATAATAATCTTTAGTATCGTCTTGTTAACGGTAAGAGGATACTTGTCGAAATGTTGTGCTTTTCGAATAAACCAGTGATTGTCTCCCATAAAAATTGTCTTCTACTCCATGCACTCTTATGTGCATTATTCAATGCGAGTGATGTCTAGCCACTCCGATCTCAAAAGTTTGATTGTTCAAGCCAACAAGGATTTAGCACATAATATGAAACCTAGAATTACTTCGGTGTTATTTCAAGGTCTAAACTTGTACTATATTTCATAAAGAATAACGGTTAAATGGAGACACGTTTTATTATATACTTGTATTATGTATTTAACCACATATGAGAATTATTATAACTGTAATATGTCAAAATTTGTAGACATTATTCAGCTGGTTTTTAAAGACCTTTAAGTATAAACACATCCATTAATCTACTAAACCTTATGGAATATTACTAAACTCCATACCTGGGACAGAAAATTTCCATATTATCATGTAATCGATATTGGACCTTGGCACAGTTGTTTTACACTAAGACCGAGTTTGATAATAGGTAATATTTAGATAGTTTTAAAGCCCTGGTATTGCTGAATAAAATACCACGCAATATTTACATTAAAATTATTAAACAATATTTGGGTTCAAATTTTATTCTAACTTGAGTATTGTCGTCGTTTAAATTTTGCTATGATTTCACATCGCGATCTTTATTAGTTTAGATAACTAAAGTACGGATTGATACCAGCTAGCCGATTCGCCCGGAAGTTTATTTTAACACCCATAGTAACTTTATAAGACAATAGCCGGCTTTGCAACAAATAGTTAATATTTTTTATATGAAAATATAATATGACAGCTCTAGATGGTTGTGTCTTTAATATTAGATATAGATACACGGGGATAAAAGATGGCTATATTAAAACATGAAACAGGCATTAGTTGGCCCAATATTGTTCTTATACATTATGTCTGAATGTATGTGATCGCAGATGTCTTTTCGTGGCCATCAATCAGCGTTACAAACATGAAAAGGGCTATTGAAAGTGTCGCTGTGTATTTAACAGATGCATAATTTTCGCCTGGTATGTTGCCATATAAATCAAACAATTACTAACATTTCTCTGGTGTCTTGATTAATTGATTCCAAACCTTTAAAAAATATACATTCTTAATTTGAATTGTGTTTTACTAATATTTAATAATTTCAATGGATTTACTTAGGACGGAGATAACACCAATACATGTATATATTATTAAGCTGACGTGTGCATATTTTGGTTTTCTATTATAATGTACATATGTATATATATAAGTATATATGTCTATATGTATTGCTCTTATCTATCTATTAACACGAAACACGCGAGTTGATAAAGATCAAAATTTAAATAAGCAATGAAAACTATTGATTTAAAGCATGAGAGATGATAAAGATTGTTGACTAATTTAGGTACGAATCGTGGCAGATTTTCTCCACCCTAACAATTACATAACATTTACAGTCATGCAATAAATGGTGTTATCGGGTAGTTTATTCAGAAAAACACGTATCGCTATCTTCTGTCAACAAATATTAAATACGTACCATGTATAATATATCACATTATACCTCCCACACTTATATATTATATACATACATCTCATAAATAATACTTGTTTGTACCAGCCCATGAATTTGTAAGAGTATTTAATAAATAAATGTTTGCTTGTTGAATAAAATGTGTTGGAAATGATCTTGCAATAACATACAATCTACATGTATAAACTTTTATAGGTGTGTTTTAATTGTCGTTTGTTTCTGTTAATGGTCTGTCTGACCATCAGAACCCAGTCGAAGCAGAACGGTAGTATGTTAAACCCTATCTCATTTATTTTATGTGAACGCCATAGTGTATTCGTTTTCTGCCCAACGCCAACGACTAGACACTAACAACGGGCAAACTCATCGTAATTTTCTCGGCCAAGAATGGTAGCGAACCCAATACTCACTAAGTCACCGCTAAATAACAGCTAAACATCTCGTACTAAATGAAAACCACAGTTTTCTTGTTGGAAAGAAACATAAAAAAACGATCAATTGAAACAAAAATAGAGAAGATGTAGTTTAACCGGATTTTATTTCTAACCGTTCAGTCGATTTTTCGTGACAGGACAACTGCCTTATACATTAATATCGAATTCAAATAGCCTCCATGCTGGCGTTATGGAATTTTCCATGCGGTGATTTTCCAATGAACTTACGATTATTATTTTTTTAGAGTTTTAATGATTGAGTAGCCGATTACTCTTATTGGTGAAATCTTTTTTTCTTCTTATTCATATATCTGGGCAGATTTTATAAAGTGCACAAATTTACAACAAAGGTGTAAATTACATGTATATGAACTCGTCAAATGAGAATGTAGAGTTCTGTTTAGAGTAAGAACAACCTGCTTCGCGTGCATTATGGAGTAACGGTGTATACCTGGATTTTAGAAGCGAAACATGAAATGAAACATCCTACTTTTGTGCACGGATAAGAATAAACTCAGGGTTAAGGGTCACCAAAATTCACCAGCTGTAATAAAGTTAATTCTTGTACAGTATTTGTGTATGACCTATATAAGTATAATATGGATATCTACTGACTTGCTACAAAGAATAAAGGTGACATATCCGTTGTTTACAAGGAAGCGTTATTAAAATAAATCTGAAATCACGTCACCCAAGTCTGTAGAAAAAAAACAACAGTTAGCTTTTAGACAGTACAATCATGTTTCCTGGTGACTAAGTTTATACAGTCATTAAGTAAGAGCTAAATATGCCTATCGCAGGTCTTTCCTTTGGCTTCAAATGTTATTATATAGAATTTATTATTTAAACATTAAATTAACATGACGAACCTAAAGTCAACTCTCTGAACAATCGGATCACCGAGATTTAAAAATGTAACGATACGATAGACAGTCGTGGCTAAGTCTTTGTGTTCAAGTACCGTTGCGACGATAATGAACGATCTACTTCATATCTCCAGTTCCAATTTCGCCCACACTTTAGTAATTTGAATGCAATTTTCGATATATTCATTTATTCTTTTGTCATTTCTATTTTTGAACTTTTATAGCAAGCACGCCAAACTCTTTAACTTAATCGTACATAATGCACCTTTAATTAATGCGTTTAATGTAGGTCCACCTATCGACAATAACGAAGTAATATCTAACTAAATTAAAACAATAAGTCGAACCTTCAAATAAACCCTAAAAAATAAATGATTGTTTTTTTTAGATATACAGCTAATATTATTTTAATTTTATTTGTCAAGCACTGCATTATCTTTTGAATATACCATGTAGATTACCGTTTCTAACCGCTAAGTGGATTTGTTTACTATAGCAGTTAAATGTGTCCAAAGTCCAAAAATTGAAAAAAAATGGGTTTAAAACTTGAACCATTTTAAAATCAAATTCTAAAACCAGCGATTTTTTCTTTCTTTTAAACTAGATTTCCGGCCAAGATAAAGAATGCGAACTAAACTGACCACTAGTGAGAATTGAGTTAGCTGACAAGATGATTGATGGGTACACGATAAAGTCATGTAAATTACAGTCATTCGATGATTAGAATGTGGATGCCTTTTTTGTACCTGTAGATTGATTTGACGTGGTCATCACACCTGAATCCATCCTCTGTATACTACCTGTCACCGTCATTTACAGCTTATCACAAGTAGCCGGCGGGATGTCCATTCACCCTTTGCTACAAAGCTCAAACGTTTCTTATCCTTTTAATCCGGAGTTTATACATACATACCTTTATATCAACAATAAACAATATTTAATGCAGCATTTACATATAGAACTAGACACCTAGTAACACTTATTCTAGTGTGGGATTTTTCACATGCAGCACGTTTTTCCCTTAATGTAGAAGTTTCACTAGTAACAAATATTTATGTTTTCAAAAACAAGGTCTTTGGGACGTTTGTAAAAGCTATCCGAAAACACGTTGCACCCCCGAAAAAAAAGGCGCCCGAGAAATGCCCCCGCCCCCTCCACAAAACAATTTGACAGTCTTTCAATTATTAAATGATACACTTGATTATGATGAATATCAGTAACTTGGGCATTATATTGGTGCCCCACCACTCTGCTGCACACCCACTTTTAAAATCCTACATACGACCCTATCTAAACATAGGCATTGTAAGATTGCATAACATACTCTTTAAAAACAATGTTTTATACGGATCTGGGAACATGAACTGAATGTCATCTTCGGTAAATCTGTGTACTCGGGATACATCTGCAGTCCAGACAATCTGGTGTATCGACAATGGTTTTATAATGACCTCTCACAGCAAATCGCAAAATGAGATCTCGTATTTAAAAGATATGAAATGAAAAAGAAATATGACATGTTTAGAGAGACAATATATGATAGTGAAAGGCCCTGGGCAATAGAAAGGCACGGAATCTGTATCAAAGATCCATCCTTGCAATGTCTATACATGTATAATATCTCAAGATAGTCCTGTGTGTATAAGATACACAATGAAAACTTTCTAGGAAATGTAAAGCAATGATAAATGAGTTCTCGGGGACATTATTTAAATTTAATGAAACCCGAAACCTGAAGTGATAAACACTTATTTCCATATAAGTATAATTTTTACTTAAAGGGGGACTATTTATTTAAAAAGAAATGAAAACGGGACAGCATATATTTTTTAAAACTATTTCCTTGACACGAAGGAAATTATCATAAATGGATACTGTGAAAATCGTTAACATCCCCACACCCTCTCTGTCTCTTCAGTAGAAACCATTTGGATTGACAAAATTTACAAAGGACGTGACCCTGTAAGGTGATAATATTATGGCTTGTTACAGATTGTCCATTAATCGTTACTTGACCAACAGGCCAGGCTTTAATCTGTTATAAATGCAGTACATAAAAAGCATATAGGTGAAATAGGCTGATTACTTCACACATTACCTTTTCCCAAAATCTTTATTTCGTTTTTGGCGTCAAATGATGTTTGCTGTAGGTAATAGTCAAGGGTTGATCTTTAGAATCTAATCGAGAAGAGATTTGTGAAAATGAAATGACTTAGGGGTTTACATTAAAGATTTTTTGTTGGTAGAATTTCAATAAAAAAATGTTTTTATCTCTTGCAATCGATGTCACGTCGAATTTATCTCAAACAACGGGATAATCTAATCCGTCTACATTGGACATTGAACCCAACAATTGCCTTTCAATATTTTGAACTTAAGAAAGTTCCATTACAACGATATCATAAAATATAAAAGGTAACATAGCAAAACACTTTCGTTTATTTATAGCTATCTGAACTTCTCAAATAAATGTTCTAGATGAAAATTAAGCATACATTTGAATCATCCATAAAATCAAATATTATATATATAAAAGTACAATAAGAACAAACTTTCGTTTATCAGCTATGTGAACTCCTCAAATAAATAGGGAGAGGTGTCGGGTGTTCTCGATAAAGTTAGCATACAGTTGTGCCATGCATAAAACATTTGGGGCTGGTTTCAGCTAACCACAAATGACAAGCAACCGCAGGCAAACGAGCATTCAGGCCTAGTTACTTGTGATAAGAAGACATTAAACTATAAATTGGCGGATACACATCCGCCCACATATTAAAGATAATATATTATATCACTTTAATTTCTTTTTTATGATGACTAGTGACGTACGAGTTTATGTATGAAAACTGTAAAATAGGACATTAAACTTTATTGTTTTTAGAAATTTATTTTGAAAAACTTTAAAAGGAAGTGAAACAACATTTCTATTTAAGATATAACATGACAGGGGCGAACAATGAGACGGCAGTCATGTCAAAGTGACATCTATTAGCACTGTCATATGTGTCAGTCGTATATGATATACACGGTGGTCAGTGATTCCCATTTGCAGGTATAACTTATTTCAAATTAATTTGTTGTCAAGACGACAATGATGGTCAGGTGTGTAATAAACCTGGTTATTATTCGTATTAACCGAATTTTGGTCGTTATGACAGCCCTTAACTTTTACACCATTACTGAGGTCAGTATTAGGTCCCCAGCTAGATAACGGAGTCTTTGTTGATATTATGTGACCTTGATAGATCCCCGATTCTTTCATTGTAATTGTGGACATGTTTACAATTGGTGAAAGCCACGTGACGGGTTACACGGGTTAGGAAAGTATGAGGCATGATATTAACTTGAATCCAGACACCTGTTGCCATATATCCCGGCTTTATATAAATCTACGTTTACCGTCAGTAAAATGACAAAATGTACAAAGTTATGGCAGTTTTATTTTAAATAAACTGACAATTTCTCACTTTTTTGTATTAAATAATCTATTTCATTGTTTATTGCAGTCCATTAATGGTGGAGATGCTATGAACCACAGAAACACATGATTTTTATCGCTAATATTTTGCAAGCTATTGGTATATAGAATTTATTAATACACAACATAGCAAACATGATCCCCGGGAGCTTTGTTAGTTTCATTTAATTTTAGAATTTATATATCCATTGTTTGATCCGCGTCCAGCAATATGAAAAATGAAGGTCAAACACCATCTTATGCCTTTAGTTTTCTCTTCAATTGTGGACTACTTACGAGAACGGACATTACAGGAAGGAGAGTAGATATAGTATTAACGAGCGTGTGTTTCTGAGGATGTCACTGAATTGAAGATGACCCGAATCGAATTTATACCAATAAAAGAACATATTATTGGATATGATTTAAGCACCGACAGTGTAAATTGGTCTGGGCGGGTCTGATTCAAAAATAAAAGACGATGGTCTAATTGGTGGTTCGAGAAAACGCCGCTGTTTGATAGCGATAGAGAGTCGTAATATTGCGTATGCTTATATCGAGTTCAATGAGATTATATGCATGTTGTAAAATATTAGATGTACCTTCATCTAAGTGTTGCATTGCGTTGTAAAACGGGCCCGTGTCTATATTCAAACCAAATACAGTGGGGTTAGGTTACCAAATGGTTTAACGCATGCGCTTTAGATCATGAGATCTGTCTTTAAGTCAAGTTGCGTGATGCTCAATTCTCTGCTTGTACTTGACAAGTATTAGGGTCGCCTGTCCAACCTTGTGTGATTCTCCGTGTCCTCTGGTGTCCCCTCACAGCTAAAGACCCCCACGCGCAAGCGAATCATTGAAATAAAGTTAATCTACGCCTTAGGCCCGAAATGACCCAGTTTGTGTCGAGTTGACCACCCTCCCCTCTGTGTGTCTGTGTGTCTGCCTGTCTGTCTGTCTGTGTCTGTGTGTCTCTCTCTCCGGGTATTTTTGCGATAAACATGCTTTGAGTGTTGAGTAATTGGCATTCGGTGGTAGTAATTACCAATGTAAATCCTTGCCAAACATCAAAGCGCATAGTAATGATGTTATGCATTTAAGAGTATCACTATATACTTGTTTTACATAATATCATGTAAAACTGAGTCAACTGATACACTATTAATGTCTGCTGAGAACCAAAACTCTATTGGAATTTTTATGTTTTGGCAAGAAAAGTTGAACGGTTGCAAAGTTTGAGTTGACGCTAATGTACTGAATTTTCATTATGAAGACTGATATGAAATGTTATAGATTATTTATGTCTATTTGGTTTGCGGCTTGTTGTATTGTTAATGTGCTGACTTTTATGAGAGGCATAAATAAATAAATTGTTGACTTTTAAAAAGAAACTAATTTAACACTTCGATAAAATTCTTATTTCGATTTGCTCAAATTATTTTATGTAGACAATTTCAACGTTGATCATGCAATTATTTCTGAAAATATGTTTTATGTTGTGATGGACATGAATATTATGAATGGGATTTCACGTTTCATTAACACACAATGCCACAACCATTTTATAACGAAATAAATATAAACAATGACAGAGAAAGTGAAAAGTAATTTAATGGCAAGTGAACACTCGAGATAAACTAGATCAAACCAGTTAAAAAACACATGACCCTAATCCTTGTAAGATTGAACCCAATCAGTGCATTATTTTAGAAAAAAACATCCCATCCCAACCCTCACCCCGCTAACAACACAATTTTCAGTGTATGAGTGAGCAATACCACATTGAACCCCGATGAATAAATACATAGAATCAAACTGAGAGGAAAGATTTCAAGGTACCTGCCATATATAAACTAGTTTATTATCTCATAATCTTAAACAACTTCTACTTGAAGTATGTTAGCTAACTTTTCCAAGGAAAACATTTACAAGTCTCCTAGCTTTATCATCTCGTTAAAACTCTAAACTTAAGATGAGATCTACTCAAGTCAAGATAAGATTTTCATATTGACAGATTCAAGTTAATAAGATTTGCTGTTGTCTTGATAGACTCTAAGTTTTTACTGGTACACAGTTCTATAATCATCTTGTTTATCTTCATGGTCCTAATATTAAGAGACATACAGGCTTTTTGAAAATGTGTCATCACTTTTCCTCAACCACTACCATTTTAAAATGATCAAATACTGTTGAAGGTGTTTTTCGAATCGAATTTAGACAAGCGCTCTTTCACTGGACTGGAAATGGTTAAACATTATAAATAGACAACTATATTAATTTCACTTTCCGTTTACTGCACTGACTCAATACGTTTGTAAATACGTCAAGGTGCACCGTGTCCTATGGTTGCAAATTTAGAAATTGTTATTGTCATTGTTATATTAGAATACTAGAAACTGCTGTGTCATTTACAGTATTAGAATACTGAAATTGTGATGTTATTAACATGTTATTAACATACATATTGGATATGGGTTGTTATTAACAATACTATTAGAAATTGTCGTATTATTAACAATATTAGAATACTAAAATTGCGATTAACAATAAATATTAGATACGAGTTGTTATTGAGAATAATTTTAGAAATGACCGTTTTTAAAACGATATTGTAATAATAAAATTCTGTATTTC